>JANJEY010000003.1:5711553-5727614 GCA_024703695.1 Erythroxylum cataractarum
AGCAAGTATAAATTTGGTCGCTAATAATTCTACCTTTAGTGACCAATTTTAAATGGTTGTTAATAATGCATTTTTAATGACCAACGTAATAACTCGTCACTGAGCACTTTTAGTAACAGCCCTATAGTAACCACCTGCGACCAACCTGATTTTGGTCGCTATAACTTTTAACGACTATTTTCTTTCTTTTAGCAACCATTAATAATAGTTGCTAAAACTAATTTTTCTTGTAGTGCCATATGGGAAAATCTCATCATAAATCTTGGGAGACAAGTAATTGTCAATGACATTAGAGCTAACAACATAGGAGAGTGACTTGGTTGATGCCAACTTAGAAATAAAATACAATTTATTAGTTGTATATTATCATATAATAATTTTGTTTTTCATGTCAGGAATTCTTTCAAAAACCGTAGGAGTTATGAAAACAATTTGTCAACTTATAATTACCAAGTATGTAATGGGCTCAGGTTAGTAGTTTCTGATTGTTTCTTGTGTTGGACTTGGGGAGGTTGGGTATTTGAAGATGACACTTTGTGGGCCCAAATGTGTGGTAGAGGTTGGTACTTTGATTTATTATCAGTGTACAATAACAACGATCAAGTAAAAAAATCTAGATGAATACAAGTTTAGAAAAATTCAATCAATATAATTTTACCTCCAATTAATAAAGAGATTATTTTTAAAATGGTCTATTATCAGTGTGTTTTTCTTTTAACACTGAAATTTGTTTCATTTACCTTTTAAGTGTATATATATTGTGAAAGCTATTTAGCAAAAGTAATGATTTGGAATCAAACATCAACATCAAATTAATTAATAGGAAAGGTTTTCAATCACTTATGATTATAAATTTTGAGAGCACTATAACTTATGCGAATTAAACTCTTTTAACTTTTTTATTAATTAACAACCTACTTAGGTAAATTGGTTATCATATTTTCAACTTTAAATTGTAAATCATATCTTATATCGATTATGAGAAATATTAAAAAAAAATTGGAGTCCTTTCTTGAATTTTCTTTTTAATTCCCAAATTGGAATAAAAGAATTGTGAGGAGGGGACCTAAAGTCTTGGCAATCTCACAAGGACTACTTGGCAGTTAGCTTGAAAGAGAAAAAGAAACCCTCCTGAAGATAAAAACTCGGGTCTAAAAGTTCAATGCTTCACTGAAAATAACCAAACTTGAGATCTCATATATGCTCTGATGGAGATTAGTCTAAGATGTCAAAAGCATATGTCTTTAGTAAGACCATCGAAATGTTTTTTGCTTGATCATTGGTTTCCTCTCTTTTTTGTTGTAAAAATTGAGGTAGGACCTTAGTGTTTAATAAGAAACAAAGCAACCTAAATGAAACTTCACAAAGCTCTTCACCCGATATGTTCCATAATATTCTTCAACGAGCCTTTAAAAACTTATTATATAAGTCAAAGTACTAGACTTGTCATTTTCAACTCAACACGTGAACAAGTAAAGCTGGGTCGTCTTACGGTTAAATTCATCTCTAGTGTCGATCAGCTAACTAACGGTCTTACCAAAATGACAAGCTTCGCCTTCATCCTACTCTGGCTTCAGCTTACGGGGGCGTGTAAGGGAATTTAAAATTACGTTTTTATTGTTTAATATACATCTAGTACATTAGCTGTAAATTAGGTGTATATCTCGTTTATATATTTGTAATCTGTTACTAGTTACTTATCTCAATTAGCTTGTAACCTTAGTATAAATATCTTGTATGTTTGCCTTTTCAAATTGTGGAGAATAACAACGAATTTCTCTTATCTTCTATTTCTCTCAAATCTAAACTTTACATGAATTCCCTAAAAAAAGGGCAGCCAAAAACCACCAATATTTGTCACACCATGGACGTCTTATGTATGTCCAACCAATCCTTCCTCCTTTTGAATTCCTTTTCTTGTAAGATCTTTTCTTTTTGAAAAGTTCTTTTAATTTCTAGAATTCTACATATTCTAAGATAGTAAAATCTTATACCAAAACATCTTTCTTATAACAAAAGATATCCTCAATAAAATAAAATACAAATAATGCCAAAAATAGAATGTATTATCTTAACAAAATTCTTAACATTTATAACACTTTAAATTTAAATAGTTCAATAATAAATTTAATTCAAAATTAAGATAATCATGTATTTAAAAATAAATAATTGATAATATTTTTTATATTACACTTAAGAGAATTACTTATTAAATATTGTTTTAGTGGATGAGATAAAAGATGATATCAATATCAAGCTAGAATTTTGGAGAGATACATTATAATCAAAATGTTTTAAATTAAGTAGGATCAAGACTGAGTATTTAGAGTGTAATTTTTGGAACCAAAAGGTGGTTTTTGATGTAGAGGTAAAGATTGGTTTAAAAGTTATACTATAAAAAGAGTGTTTTAAGTATCTAGGATTTATCATCCAAAGTAGCAAAGAGATCGATGAAGATATAACTCACCATATCAGATCAGGTTGACTTAAATTGAGAAGTACATCAGTAGTTTTATATGACAAGAAGATTTCACTTAAGCTTAAAGGTAAATTCTATCGTTTAGTGATCAGGCCGGCTATGGTCTATGAGATGGAGTGTTAGCACATCAAACATGTGCATAGTCATAAGTTAATAGTGACGGACGAGATAAAAATATTACATTGGATGCGCAACCTTACTAGAAGAGATAAGATTAGAAATATAACAATAAAAGATAAATTAAAGGTGACTAATTCTAATAAAGAATTAAGTGAGACAATTTACTAAGAAAAAATTAAGTGAGACAAGACTTAGGTGATTTGGGTATATTAAAATGAGATATCCTAACGTTCCAATGAAAAGATGCAAAAAGATTGTATTTAAGGACTGTAAGAAAAAATAAGGAAGGTCTAAAACAAATTGAGGAGAAATGATAATGAATGATATGACTATCTAGAATTTACCGAAGATGTGATCTTCGATAGAAAACTTTGATGTATTAAGATACGAGTTAAGGATCTCACATAAAGAGATCTTCTTTTTCTTATAAGTCTTTTAAACATTTTCTTTCGATTATTATATCTTGTATTTGTTCTAAACATTTAATATGTAGTATTTCTCTCTTATTATCTTGCCTAAACATTTCCTTCTTTATCGTAAACTTTTCTTAGAACGACTTGTTTATTTTATTTATTTACTTGTCTTCTTTCTTTTTTTGTATTTATTTACTTATTTTACCTTTTATTTTTATTCTTCACCTTATTCTACATTTACTATATAACTTATATATTATTTATACGTATTTATTAATTTTTTTAATCTTATCATTATCCTTGATATCTATTTTCATTTTTACTTTATTATTTTAATATATATCTTTTATTATTTTTTATTTTAACTTGAGTTTATCGAAAAAGATTCTTTCTATTAGTTATAGGGATAAAATTGTATACTTGTGAACCTTCACAAATTCCACGCATCAACGCAATTTTTATTAGATGTTGTTTTCCTTTATGATTATGGTGTGAAATTTACCCAACTAAAGTGACTACCCAACTTTAAAACGTAAATATTATTAAAAAAATGATGATATACAGTTTGTTATAATTGACGTTATTTATCTTATAAACAATTTCTAGTGGCTTGAGGGACATATATCCAATTATTGAATTACTATTCATCACTCATCTAATCTTCGCGAGTATATATAGTCGCTTAGACCAGAGATTGCCAGACCTTCCAATTTTCCTGTGATCATTTCAGGTTTGAAGGTAAAGTCATCCAGCTGAAAAGCCTTCATATTTACGCAATCGACCTCAAAAGCATGCTTGTTGCATCTTATGCATAGATTTCTTCACAAATACATCTTGTGCTAATCTTTGGATAAAGTTTCTGCATGCATTCATGCGTCTTAGTAAAGTTGTGATCATAATTTTCCTTTTGCAAGTCCTTAAAAATTTGTATATTACGTACTTTTCAGGATATATACAAGCTTCCCATTAGCAAGCAAACTTGGTGGTGATCGACTTGTCCAGGTCTGAAACCAGACAGGATCAGATTTATATGGCAAGCAAAACTGCAAATGGCTATTTCGTTCTGTTTATCATAACCTTCTTGATACTTGGCACCATGATAGAGGGTATACCAAGGTTTGAGCGTCAGGTAGAGTCTCGCTACTATCTCACCAGCAGAAGTCCTTCAGCCCCTAGTATTTATGGTCCTGATTCTTCTCATAAAGAATCAACCCATGAAAAGAATCATCGAAATTAGTTTGATCGTTTTCGGTGGCCGAGTACACTTGCATGCGAGTCCAGATCCTCTGTCCAGTTTTATGATGTCTTATTGTGTCCAGTAAATCTCAACCATTCATTTATGTGGGTCCTATGTAAACTCCACATAAATAAACGTGAAGCCCGCATAAATGAATGGTTGAGATTCATTGGACACAATAAGATACCATAAAATTGGACAGAGGATCTGGTTTACTTGCATGCAGGTTGAAATGTCCTGCTTAATTAGCTTGCTATTACCTGAGCGACCTCCTAAGATAAAGGTTCCAGGAATAAAATATGTAGTGCTTCTTCCACTGAAAGCTCTTTTTTATTTCATGTGAAATATACAAAATAACAAGAATAGAAGAATAATAGTGTCTTCTTGTTATATAATTCTCTTGTTAAACAGTAATAATAGTGTCTTCTGTTATAATCCTCTTCGTTAAACAGTAATGAGGATCTTTTGTATTCTGACTTAATCCTTTTCTTTAATAATTGAATTAGACATTAAATCAGAAGGGACTAAAAGTTCAAAGGTTTAATTGTATTGAACAATTATCTAATCCGTATATATGTATTTATCAAAAAATATATTTTTAACATTATAATTTTGGGTTTAAATAAAATTACATCAATGAAAACTAATTAATAACAAGCCAAATAACTTTAAACCATATAAGTCTAACTGAGATTAGTCAGATAAAAGACATAGCTGTTAAGTTTGTTTACTTGATATTAAATTATATAGAAAATAGATTCCATAAGAGTATTTAATTGCGTTTTTTTGAACAAGGAGAATGTTCCTACTCGAGTGTTCACTAGTGCTTAGCTCTTGATGCCCATTTTGGTTTAAACTCGAATTTAATTCAAATGTCCAATTTGTCGTAGCTGAATCAATGTTTTGAATACATTAATAGTTACGTTTGGAAATATTCCACCGAGTAATTAGTTTGTGAAGGTGACATGAAAATTGTTTTAATAACCTGTAAATCATACGTTTGGAGTAATCTATTTGACAAATTAACCGATTTAGATTTAAATGATAAATTTAATTTAAGTAATACTATTAATTTTTAGTATCTTTTGACTTCTGATTAAGTCACCATGATAATCCCTCTTACACAAATTCGACCTTAGAATTATTAGGTACATAAAAAATATATTTTAAGAATTAAATCCCCCTTAAATGCTTTTGAGAGAGTTTTTGCGAACCACTTTAACCACTTCTAAAGGGCACAGTATGGTCACATAAATTGAGTTAGTTAATTGACTTGTCACTTCTTATGTTCGTGTTCTAGTAACTTCTTTTAAAATATTAGAATGTGAGAATGACTGTGATTTTTTTAAAATTTTTTTTATTACTTGTGACACTAAAAATTTTAAAGTTGTGATTTTTATAAATTAATAAATTAATAATTTAGTGATATTTTTTAATATTTATTAATTGAGTTAGAAATTGATATTACATGTCTATACAGTATAAAATTTATTAATTATGATAATAACACTTCAAAAATTTTAGTGAAAAATACATCAAATTAATTGTTTGTTACTAGCGAATATTATTCTATATTTTGAACAAAAATTTTTATAAAAAATTCTGTTAAAATAATTTTAAAAATTATCAAAAAATACGATAAATTTTTACAATTTGTATGAAAATACATAAGGTTGATTTGGAGTTATAGGTGAATATACTCCAACAGTTGATGATGTTAGTGTTAGTTTATGCCCCGCTGCGCTTAGATCCGATCTTGTGTATATTTTCCAATTAGGTAACCAAAAAAGTTGTCAAGAAAAGTTAATTTTAATATCAATTTTAAATGACAATAATTCGTCATTTTTATGGAATACTAACGAACGTTTTAACAAGATGTAGTGCTTTTGACTTCAACACAATGCAAATTTGTCTTTCCTCTGCCAAATTTGACTAAAACCAAGGTGAATTTTTCAGTTAATTAAAAAAGAAACCAGATGAGGGTTATAAATTAATAAATCATGTAGGGAAATTGAAAAGATGATTTTAAAGTTACTTTTGACGGGAGAAGTAGAAAGTTACGCCAAAGATAAACTTTTTTAACATTAAGTGGGAGGCGATGCCGTAAGAGTTAAGTTGCATCTTATAATATCAATGGATGAACTCTTGTTAGCGGATAAAAATTAGTAACTGAAGACCCGGCACCCAACTTCTAAAGTTAAATCAAAAAGCATTAAAGCAAAAAGCAGGACAAGAAAGTCGTATCTTCTCATATCAGGACTAACATTATAATAGGGTAGTAGTTACTACTAGGCCAAACCACGTTTTAAGAAATATTTTAAAAATTAGACTAGAAGTTAAACTGATAAGATCAGAAGTTTAAAAATATAAAGATCATCATAAAATCAGTTAAACATTGAATAAAATTAAAGAATTTAAAAAAGATAGAAGAAGATTGAAAATTTTAAAATTTAATTAAAAAAGGATAATATTAAATAAAAATTATTCAATTTATTTTAGTTTATAAAAACTGATTAGATTATAAAAACTTACTGATTAATTAATAATCTATTTGATTTTAATTATTAAATTAAATTGAACTGAAAATTGAAAATCAAACTGAAAAGTTAATTCGGTTCAAAATTTTTACTGTTAAACTAGTTTGATCGTTTCGGTTCTTAAAACATTGATTTTAAGTATTTTGTCTTGTGGCTTCATCTTCTATATTTGTCAATGGTTAAAGGGAAGTATTTTGTCCTGTGGCTACATCTTTTATATTTGTCAATGGTTAGAGGGTTTTAACCCATTTTTGTCACTAAAAAAAGGAGCTGCAATCTCCTTCTCCCTTACGGATATATCTCCTTCCCCAACTTCCACTTCTAATTTTAGATACCATGCCAAGTGTTTATAAGTAAAACGATTTACATGTGATTTGGAAGAAAAAAAAAAAGGTTTCATAGGGCAGAGTTATAGAAGAAAATTGTATTAATTAATAAAAATTTTATTTTAATTTAAAATTTTAAAATGTTAAACTATGAACTTTTTTTTTATGTATAATCTAATGGAATTTATTTTGCTTTTTAACAAAAATTAATGGCAATAACACTATTTTAGCAAGAATGAAATATAATTGTGACGCTCCTATGCTCCTACTACCCCGCCGGTGACCCCCTTTACCATGCCATAGTCTTCCAGCCTCCTGTACCTTTTCCTACCTTCTGTCTGCTGCCATTCTCACTCTGCCTTCTATCTCGTTCCACCTCCTCTCTTTTCCTATCTTCTCCTTCCTCTCCCTTCTCCTCCACCCATCTCCCATTTCTTCCCGTACCTACAATACAGAAACACAAAACACCAAAATCTTTCTTAACTCTACAACCATGGACTCAGATTTCCCTCCTCTGTCTCTCCTACAGAAATCTCCTAAAACCCCCCAAAACCCCTCCCCAAACCCTAACCCTAGCTCCAACCCTATCCCCAAATTCTCTGACCTACTCTCACCCCCTTCCACCTCCTCTAAAACAAACCCTACCCCTGCAACCTCTAGGACCTAAACTTGCCATCGAGAACAATGCAAATGGAGCAAGGAGAACTTGGAAACAAGTAGTTGGGGACAAATCCGATTCTTCCTTGGTCTACAGCCCTCCTGTTCAGAAAGATGGAAAAACTATGGTGGCCCATAGTCTAGAGGAATTACAGTAAGGAGCTAGAACATGGGAAGCTATCCTAGTGGGTTTTTTCATGGAGAAAAGGCCAGCTTTTCTGATTATTCAAGCATGGGCCAAGCGGAATTGGCATGGAAGAGGGCTTCTAAAGGTCATGCTTTCAGAAGAGGACAACATTATCTTCACATTTTCTTCCAAATCATAATCCAAAAAGATCATTAAAGAGGGTCCTTGGCATGTGTCCCAACTTCCCCTCTTTCTACAAACATGGCAATCGAAAATGGAGCTTGAGAAAATTCGATCGAAGAACATTCCTCTATGGATTAACATTCACAATATTCCTTTGGAATATTGGACTACTAAAGGTTTAAGTATGCTTGCAAGCTACTTGGGCAAATCAATTTGCATGGATGAAAATACAGCATTAAGGAAATGCATTGGATTTGTAAGATTATGTGTGAGCATGGATCTAGCTAAGGAATTAAAGGATAGTATTCCTATTCTCCGATTAGCAGATGGAAATTCATTGCGAGAAGATCGTGTTATGGTAACTTATCAATGGAAACCTTCCCTTAAAGCATAAGGCAAGGCCTGGAAATCGACGGGTAAGTTATTCCTTAAAGGTGATTATTGGGAAGTGATGAGAATTGAGCATAATGAGGCAAAAGTATTAATGGATAAGGAGGAGACATTGCTAGAAGTAGGGCAACAAGAGAAGGTTCCTATAGAAACTGCAATTTTAACAAGCTCTAACAACAAACCAAAGGAGGAAGAAGTATTTACAGGCCAACAAAAGGATACCCCAATAGTTGAAAGCAAGCCTGAAATTAGGGATGGAGGTGATGAAGAGGTTCCTATTGAAACAAATCATAATGATGACTACTAAGGGGAAAACATGAATGAATGTAGTTCTTCACAAATTGAGAGGCCAACAACACTGATTCAAGAAGAACTCTTTGAGCCAGCCACCTCTAGGAAAAGCACTAGGAGCAGTAGGAAAAGCTCCAAAGGGAAACCCAATTAATTGTGTCAATAGTTGTATGGAATGTGAGAGGAATAAATAATCCTTCAAAGCTTTGTGCTTTAAAGGATTTTGTGAAGAAGTAGAAACCGTGGGTTTTTTGTATGTTGGAGACAAAAATTAAGGAGGATCATCTTAATAAGTTAAGTTATTTGGGCAACAATTGGCAATTCATATCCAATCATCAACGCCATGCTTGTGGGAGGATTATTGTTGCCTATGATGATCGTTTTGTGAAACTAAAAGTGCTGGAGTCTAATCATCAGTTGTTGCACACTAAGATTAGGTTTAAATTGGAAAACACAAGGATTATAGCTACTTTTCTCTATGGTTTCAATAATACATTTCAGAGAACAGAACTCTGGAACTTTCTTCGAAGGATCAAGCCTTCAATAAGTTCCCTGTGGATGGTTGGGGGAGATTTTAATACAACTTTGTTTAGATCTGAGGCTGAGGGGAATTGCAACCTACGAAATTACACTATAGATCTATATGATTGTATATAAGATGTTGAGTTGGTTGATCTAAGGGCTACAGGCCACAAATTTACATGGACCAACAAGCAAAGTGCTAATTAGAACATCAGAAAAAAAATTGGACATAATTATGGTCAATGGGGAATGGCTTTACTCTTTCTCTCTCAGCTATGCAAAATTCCTAGACCTGGGTATTTCAGACCACACTCCTATTAAGCTAATGGATCTTTTCTCTTCTTACAAATCACAACACCCCTTTAGATTTAACAACTTTCTGGCTGAAATGAAGAGCTTTAAAGAAACAATACAGAAAGGCATGGAATTTCGATGTTATGGGACAAAGCAATACATATGTGTCCAAAAGCTTAAGGCCATAAAGCAGGAGTTAAAGATTCTTAATGGGAAGAGAGGGCAGAATCTGACTAAGAAGATTGACCTCTCTAGGGACAAGCTTTATTCCTTACAATAAGCTTTGGCAGGAAATCCATTAGATGAAAATCTAGCTTCAGTTGAAAAGGAGCCCTTAAACATTATTTGGAAGTTGTGGCAAACCGACACTCACTGCTGAAACAAAGATCTAGGATCTCCTGGATAAAGGAGGGGGATAGATGCTCTAAGTTTTTCTTTAATACTCTGTTAGCCCGCAAGCATACTAATAGAATTAACTCCATTAAATCTAAAGATGGAAGGGAGGTTTTTGGCCAAGAAGAGGTAGGAAGGGATGCTTTATCTTTTTACAGTAAGCTTCTAGGATCAGTTTCTTTCCAAACATTGCAGGACTTCAACCTTAACCAGTTTGTAACTTCTAAAATCCTAGACCAAGAAGTTTACAGACTAACTAGACTTGTTACAGATTAGGAAATTGATCAGGTTGTGTTTAGCATGAATGGATCTAAAGCCCCTGGTCTGGATGGCTTAAATGGCTTTCTTGGGTGGAATTATCAAAGAGGCAGTGCAGTAATTTTTCTTAAAAGGAATACTTCTAAAGGAAATTAATAAGACTTTCCTTTGCCTAATTCTTAAAAACCCTATCCCAGATTTGTGGACTGATTACAGGCCTATATCTTGCACCAACTTCCTACATAAGATCGTAGCCAAGATATTGGATAATAAGATGAAGGAGGTTCTGAAGTTTCTCATTAGTGAGAATCAAGGGGCATTTTTGGCAGGAAGAGATATTGGAGATAACATTCTGTTGGTTCAAGAACTCCTAAAAGGGTATACTTGCAAGAGGTCCTCCCAAAATTGCACCATTAAGGTTGATCTACAGAAAGCCTTTGATAGTGTAAATTGGGGATTCTTACTTAAGGTATTAAAGGAAATGAATTTTCCTTCAATCTTCATTAATTGGATCCACCAATGTATATATACTGCTTCTTATGGGATTATGATAAATGGGAGTCCCATTGGATTGATTAAAGGGAAAAAAGGCCTTAGGTAGGGGGATCCCCTCTCCCCTACCTATTCCTTATCTATATGGAAGTCCTAACTCAATTGCTCAAGTACAACATTTCTCGGGAGCCAAAGTTTAGATTCCATTCAAAATGCAAAGGGATTTCACTAACAAATTTATGTTTTGCAGATGATCTCATCCTCCTATGCCAAGCTAGTGTGCAGTCGGTTTCTCTCATGATGACTACTCTTACTCAATTTAAAGAGATGTCTAGCTTATGTACTAATCTCCACAAGAGCTTCATTGTTCTCTCCAAGAGTGCCTCTCATCTCTCGAATGTATTAGCTCATGCTACTAGTTTGGAAGTTAAAGTTCCTCCTCTAAACTACTTGGGGATCCCTATCTCCTCTAAACAGCTAAGGTTCTGTGAATGTCTTCCATTGGTAGAAACAATTAAGAAAAAATTGGGTTTGTGGACCAATAAAGCTGTCTCCTATGGGGGTAAACTATAGCTTATCAAATCTATTATTCTGTCCATAAACACCTACTGGAGCTCATACATTTTCCTCTCCAAGGACTGGTTAAAATAATAGAAAGGCTGATGAAATAGTTCCTGTGGGGGAAAAAGAATAGGGAAAAAGGAATGGCCAAGGTAACTTGGCAGTCTATATGCCAACCTAAAGAAGAAGGGGGATCGGGAATTGAATCCATAGTTACTAAGAACAGAATCCTCATGTCTATCTTGAATTTATTTCGATAGTTCATCCATCTAATGGCTAGAGATTGGAAGTGTTTGTTTGTTTGTTTTGTTTTCAATGTCTAGAAAATTTCTTTCTAGTCACTATCACTTATTCTATTTCAAGTTTGGTTGTTGATATTGCTAATATTTTGTCTATTTTGTTACAATTCCTAGTCTTGAATCTTGTCATAATAGTGATATTCATTTAAAGTTTAAATAAATATAATTTAGTTAATTAAATTGTATGGTTAACATTTCACTACTATCAAACCCACTATAAGTCTTGTGAATGGTCTCTTTATCAAGTTTCTCATGTTATCTACTATTCTTAACTAACAAAACATATAACTATATAAATCGAAAGGAGGAAAAAGAACATTTAAGCCCGTTCTAAATAAGATAATACAAATATAGTAAATATTTGTGCAAGACAGATGACTAATACATATGGCCCTTTGTTGCCATAACTTAGAACAACAAACATATGAAAGTAGACACTGTCAAACATTTCTTCCCCTGGAAACTAAAAGAAGAAACAAATATCAGTTCCAACTCCTGATTAATGAATTGGTTGTTCAAAATAATCATATTTGATTACCTTCGATCCAAACTTATTTGGCAATTTATAGCCTCCATCTAAATGATAAAGGAAATCTTAAGGGCATGTCCTTTAAACCATACAAGTTTAGATTGAGGAGCCTCTTAAAGATCATGATTTAATTAGGATGCACACGAGGAATTGGAGAATTTCCAAATCTATTCTTGAGCATGATGACAATATTCATTTTGGAGGGAATGGGAGAGTAGCTTGGGAATTATGCAAGTATACTCGGCATAATTCCTAGCTTGCAACTCCTTCTATTCTCTCTTATGGCTACATTGGCCTTATCATTGACACGAATTACAAAATTAAATAAAGGGAAATCTAGTATGCAAATGCAATAGCATAAAGTTTGTGTAATTATCCAACCAAAAAAATGGTATCTTTCCACTTTCTTATCAAATATTTCATTTCGTTGACAATATTTTCTTTGAGCTTCAATAGGTGTTTAGTGATTGAAGAAACGTTAAGCTTAGGCTATATAGAGAAGCTTCCACTTTTAAAGTATTCCTCTTGCATCTACTTAACCAATAGAGTCTCTTTATCATTAATTAAATGTCAAAGTATCATAGTTGTAAGTACTTTACTTGAAGCTCAAATGCATTTTATTCCTAGTATTTCTTAAGCTTTAGGATGACAAACATCCTTCCACTTAACTTTAGGACCAACTTTTAGGGATCTAGATCCTTGACAGAGGAAATTACTTAGGATTCTTTTGATATCCTTAATAAGCTTAATTGGAAAAATAGTTGGAAACTCTAGCAGACATGCTTGCTGTTAAGGAACTAAGAGATTAATTGGCGTTTTCTTATATAAAGGAGAGCCTTGCTTTTGTAGTTGTTGATTCATTTCAAGATTGCATCAAATAGGTCACACAATCATTTTAAATATGTCTAAATTTTAAAATAGATGTACCTGGGTACTTATAGGGGCTTTACTCAGTTGAAGACCAAATAATTGTGCTAGATCCCATTCCAAAGAGCCAAAGATAAGAGATATAAAAGACTAGCTTTTGCTTCTATTGATTATGAGTCCAGATATTTTAGTAAACTATTGTAAACATTATATGAGAGTTTAGATAGAACTGTTATCCATACCATACATAAGTTTTAAATCATTTGTAAAGGATAAATTGATTCAAATTCTTATACTTGTAATGATATTTGAAGGGCTTCTCTTATGAAATATTGAAAGAGATCAGTCTGATTAGTACTTCAATGACCTGAGAAAAAATATAAGGTGATAGAGGGCAATCTTTTCTAATCCCTGTATCACCTTTAAACATATAGATGGCTTGAACATTAATTAGGATGCATAAGGAGATGGTAGACAATCATTGGTTGATCTAATTGGATATGATTAATGGGAATCTAAAAGCTTGTATAATATAGAGAATAAACATCCAGATAATTATATTTAATGTTTTTTAAGAAATCTATATTCATGGAATAAATTTTATAGCCTTTTTAAAGTGATAATCTTTGAAAATTTTTTATGCAATCAAGATATTATCTCTAAAGTTATGTCCTGGAATGAAATTAGAATGAGAAAAGTTAACTACATCATTAATAATAGGTTTAAGTCTTAAGGCCATAATCTCATAAAAGACTTTATAGATTGTGTTGCAGTAAAAAATAACTTTATAATCTTTATATAAGGAAGGGTTAGGTATTTTAGGGAAAGGAAAAGGAAGGTCATATTTAACTCCTTAAGTATGATACTAGTTGAGAAAAATAATCTGATAGCTTTGTAGATATAATGTTTCAATAAGTTCTAGGACCTTTAGAAAAAAAAGCATTAAATCCATCAAGTTGTGGAGCTTTATTTTGATGAATATTACAGATAGCTCTCTCTCAATTTCTTAGTTAGACATAGATGAGGTAAGAGAATTAATCTGGTTTCGATTGAAAGTAGGAGAGATAAATTTAAGCAACTTATAGGGAGTGTTTTTAGCAGGAACATCACTACCAAAATGACTTTACAATGGTTAAAGGAGATGGTCTAAAGCTTATCTTGATCCTAACAGGGATTTCCCTCAAAGTCTATGATGCCAATATTTTAATATGATTTCTCTTATATTGGATGACTCTAAAGAAGAAAGCTTAGCTGGAATGACCCTCTATTAGCCATATGATTCTAGCTTTCTACTTCACTGAATAATTACAAGCCTTGAGGGATGAAAGATGGAAAGTTTGTGTTCTTTTCTTTTGAAGCTTGATTTTAACATTTCAAAGTTTCATAAAGCTCCTCCCGAGCTAGCAAAAGCTTTGTCCAAGCCACATCATCAACCTCGAGTAAGTCATTCTTATAGTGATCTTTGTATAGTTTCTTCAAGCTCTCTTTTATAGATTTCAGTTTCCATAATAATTTATAGGCTTTAAATCCTTCTAGTGGAGTAGCAAGGCCCTGAGTAATAATGTCCTCATATCCCTTTATTTTGGTGAGAAAGTTAAAAAATTTAAAAGGAGTTTGTAGCTTTTTCAGGTAATAAGCAAACTTTACGTTCAGAGGGCAATGATTAGAGACCTAATATGAGTTAAAAATCTAGTACATTTAAGATATTTTTTCTTTCAAACTGGGTTAACAAGTCTTTGATCTAGCTTTTTGTAGATTAGGAAGACACCCTCGTATTTATTCCTTTAAAGATAAGATCCATAAGGACAATGTTATTCATATAAGTTTTGAAATCCTTATTAACTATTTTTTAATGAATTCTCAAGCCTTCTAACTTTTAGGAGAAAAAATTCAATAAAAGTATCCCATGATTATCTATGGTCCATTAATATTAGTGGATATACCCTTATGATCCTTCCATATGGTATTCCTTTAGAAAGAAAAATTAGAGGCACATATGAAAGTGACGTTTATTACTTCCTAGAGGGAATGGAATTAGAGTTATAGATATAAAAACTAATCTAAGTAGAGAAATTTAATAACATTATGGCTAAATTCTACAATAATTATCATAAGAAATGAGAAGCATTATTAGAAGTGACTTTCCATTTATTTCTAAAACAACATTAATCCTTTACAAAAAAAAGTTCCTTTATCTTAGTTTCTAATAAACCAAATTTTGGGGCCTTTTATCCTTGATATAATCGTTGATTACTTATTTCTTTTTAGGGTAATTAAATCCCTTTACATTCTAAAAGATAATTATAAGTTAGAAGGGGCTATCAAGTTCCCTTTTTGTTTTTTACTGGATTTTCTCTGAGAGGCATAAGTAAATGTGACACCCTTCTTATGAATTCTAAGTTCCTTTACTAGATCCTACTTTAAAGGTTTGAGGGTTATTAGGTGATTCCCTTGGCTTCAGATTCAACTCTAAATTGCTATTGTCAACTTCATGATCATTATTCACCACTTGTAGATTAGCTATAGTGGGTTATTGAACATAAGATCCTTGGGTACAGTAGCTTCCTCAAGATCAAGAGCAATGTTATCAAGATTATTGATACAATCAATATTACCAACAACATTAAGTGCAATGGGCTTTAAAGTTACAAAAGAATTGTTGGAAGCTAAGGGAGGATCAAGATTAGGTACTTGAGACTTAGGCTTCTATACTTTAGTTAGATTTTCCTTTCATCGATATGATAGGAAAATTTCTATTACTTTGTCAAGAAAAATCACACTATCCACTTTAATGCACACCTTTGCAAATTCAACTTTTTTCAAGCTTATTTTTCACTCATCAAATCTCAATGACTTTCCTAGTAAACTCGCAAGGTAGCTAAGCCCCATAGTTTAACAGTACTATTATAAGGGAATATTGTGAAAGTAAGTATATAAAGCGATTCTTCTAAGAGAGGTTTTATCTAACTTCATTCCAGGATGCTACTTGAGAAAAAATTGGTTTGCCATTGATTGGACCAAATTTATACTATAAATTAGGCCCATTTTCTTTAGTAATTATGCATCTGTTGACTCCTGATCTATGA
>JANJEY010000003.1:5759687-5771500 GCA_024703695.1 Erythroxylum cataractarum
ATTTAATTTTTACTTATTCTTATAAGTTTTATTTCTTATTTATTATATACCGGTTTTATAGCGGTTCACTACCGATTAAACCTCTAAACTTTAAACCTTTCATTCGACCGGTTTAATGTCCGGTCCGATTTTTAAAACATTGGTTAAAATATGGTTTGGTACAATTTCTTGAATTACAACATACAGGTACAAAATGACTAGTAGAATTATTTTTCTGCTTTTGTTTTACGAGAGAATTCAACACCCAACCATTAGAGTAAATTCTGTCAAATTTTAGACGTCTAAACCTAAATTTTGTACTTTTATTACTATGCCCTTTAATCTGACATGATGCTATGAAAATGTAAGTATGTGTATAAATACATAGTTACATATAAATACAAATAGCACGATGTAATAGAAATTATTTAAAGAAGCAAAATCTCAATTACAATAAACAATTGCCACTAATTATTCTCACCGGTTAAGCACATAGATTTGTAAAAGTTAGATTTTTGTTAGAGTCCATATTTTCATTTTAATCCATATAGGTTTAGGATTGGATACCTCACAGTCAAAATCTTACCTACTAACCGAAATGGCCAAAGCACGCTTGGTCATGACATGCAATATTGTCCGACAGGGCCTAAGACCTTCTGACGTCGTATTCCCAATCACTGCTATTGCGTTGATCTTTTTGACGTCCATTTCCCACTTACTCTTATTGCGTTGATCCTTGGGCCGACTTTCTGCTTCTAACTCATTGTGCTTTCCATTTCAAAAGTCTATCTAGTTTTCATGGCTATAGTCAAATTTGGTGGCGGATCACAAAAACAAAAAATGTAACTATAAGAAGTATGTTAGGAAGTAATTCACATCCATCTCTATTTTCATTTTTGTGTTATAATTTTTAATTTAATTTTACTTTTTAAATACAAAGAAAACTTATTGACTTGTTATTGTCAATATAATTATATTTTTATTTTTTTGATAATAATTATATTAGATAAAATTTAAAGATAATATTTTTAATTAATTAAAATTATTTTAATCTCTTATATAATATTTATTAAATTAAATAGTTCATTTTAATAATAATTAATTTTAGTTAATTAAATATATAATATTAAATTAAAACATTCATAATTTTTATTAATAATTAATATATTAAATAATTAAATGATCTATATTTAGTTGATAGTAATTAGATTAAACAACACAAAATCACTTTTTTTTATGATTTTCTTAAATTTTAAAAACTAGAAACCAAAACCAAAAACTAAAACTAAAATCTCAAACAAACCAAAAAAACATAAAACATAAATAAAAAACAAATAGCCCTTTACTTGTGACATCGAAATTAAGTTTTACCAAACAATGATTTCAATTCAGATAAGATAGCTATATATCCAAAAATAATTAATTATTAATTTTTTCGTTGTATATTGTAAACGTTTTGTTAGGGCTCAATTTATAAGTCATTCTCAATTTTGTCTTTTCGTCTTTTTGATATTTTTACCTTAATTTATAATCTAAAATATTTTCCGCTTTTATAATGTGAATTTGGATTAAGATTTAAGAGTCTGTGAGGAGCGAATTGTTGCTCATTATCTTGTCATCAATATCACTCTCTGGATTCATTATCTTGACCTAATATTGTACTATCGGATGTTTTTATTTAAATATTATTTATTGAAAAATTCAAAGGTCTAAGTACTCTAAAATTTATGTCTTGCAGAACATTTTTTATTTTGCACATCAGTTATCTTTTAGACGTGCATTGGATAAATTTTTAGATTGACGCAATAGTCTATAAATTATGTCAATTGAGTATTCTATACTAGACAAGCCCTATACGACAGACTAGATCAACAGAGCATAAGTAAGAGAATCGAGCACGGGACATTTTAGCCCCATATTTCTCACTCTACCAACTCAACCACTCCTTAGGAGGCATTTTGCTGAAATTGCTTTAACCTAAAACTGACGGTTGCCTATTAGAAAGTTGCTGAGTTAGCAACCACAATTTTTTAGATTATAATCACAAGTAAAAAAATTAAATGTGCAGTAAATAAATCAACACAAGAAATTTGTTAATACAATTTGATACTTGTGATATTACAACAATACTAATGAAGAACATAAATGAAGCATGTGTTAATGACTGAGAAATGTCGAAGAGAGAAGTGGAGGAGTTCTCGATGTTTCTACTTCAGACAATAATGGTTCAGCATACATACATACCCATGTGATTCGTAACTAGTCAGAAGCTAATAAACACAAGATGTAGTCGTTTCACTTACATGTCCAAAGGGTTTATCTCAAAACACAGTCGTACAATAGCTTAAGTCTTTAATACATTGTTTTGTTATTACAGCTAATATATGAAACGCAGCTATATCAACATAAAACACAAACCAAAGGATGAAGGGGATAAGTGACTCACGTGAGGCACATGGAGGTGAGCTGATTCAGTGCTCCAAAGCATCCGAAAGCCATCTGCTTCAGCTATAAAAGAAAACATAACTTCAGTCACAAAAAAGAACATCATACAGAAATATTTCAGTCTTCATTACATTGTATTTTTCAGTCTTTGAGAGTGCAAAAATAGTGTGAGGGAAAAAGATCAAAAAGTGCTAGAGTACCAATCTGTTTTGGGGTACCGGTAAGTTTGAGAGACTCTGACTGCGGGTGTTATCTTGTTCTTTATTTTCTTCTACATTAGTGAAATCTCTCCACTATTATCAAGTGAGAACCTTGGATGTAGATAGCGATTCACTATCGAATCAAGTAAAATCAAGTCTTCTTTATTTTCTGCAATTGTTTTACATCTGCAAAATAACCAATTTATCAGATCTTGTGTTTCAAAGATAAGCCGTAAAGCAGTAAAAACCCAACAAAAAGTGGTATCAGAGCTTTCAAGACTTCCTGGGATATATCTTGGACACTTCAAGCATCAAGATTCACTCAAGAATAGTCAATGAGTACAGCATCAAGATTTATTCAAAAATAGTCAGTAAGTACATTCTTTAAGTTTCTTTACATTACAGAAATCATGGTAGGCAAAGAAATGGATGTATTTTCTAGTAAATAAGACTTCACCATCTGGAAACTCCAGATGCAAGCTCTTCTTGAGTCATATGAATGTTATGGTGCTATAGATGATCAATATGACCTATAAACTGATCCTCTAAAGAAGCTGAAACTGTAAAGACTTGCACATTGCAAGTTAATGCTTCACTTATTACCAACAGTGATAAGAAAAGTGCAGAATTGTAATATTGCACAGAAGCTTTAGGTGAAACTTGATGAATTGTGTGCCAAGAAGTGTCTTCCTAATAAAATGACACTTCTTCACAACCTTGCAAACTACAAAATGAACACTTCAGTCTCATTAGATGATAACCTAGATTATTTCTTTAAGCTAGTACAAGATTTAGAAGCTACAGATGAGAAAATAAGTGAGGAACATCAATCTGTAATGATCTTAAAGGCATTACCTTCTGAATTTAATGCATTCAAGAAGGTAATTAAGCATGTTAGTGGAGAATCACTTACTGTTAAGAGGGTTTTAGATTCTCTAATGGAAAAAATAGTTGAGGTGAATCCTTTTAAGAAAGAGGCTGAAATGATGTTTGTAGAGAATAATTATGAGAAGAAAGCTCATAAGAAAAACAGAAAGAAGGGAAAATGGCAGAAGTGAAATAAGAAAGAAAAACACCCTAAGGAAGGTGAAAATGAAAAGAAGAAAAAAGGCAAAGGGAAGAAATGCTTCTACTATGATAAGGTGGGACACTTTGCGAGGGATTGTAGGAAAAAGAAGAGGAATAAGGCAACTGAAAGTGAAATTTCAGGTAATGTTAAAAAATATGAAGATTCTAGTGAAGATGAAATTTTGGCTGTAACTGAGGAATGTGAGGACTCTAGTAGAGAATGGATATTTAACTCAGGGTGTACTATGCATGTCACTCCTCATGGGGATTGGTTTACAACATTTGAACCAGTCACTGTCAAGGTTAAAATGGCAGATTCTGGGCAACAAATGATAGAGGGCATAGGAAGTGTTTCCATCAACATGTTTGATGGAAAAAGAAGGATCCTAAGCAATGTCAGATTTGTGCCTGTAATAAGGAGAAATCTGATTTCTGAAAGCTCGTTTGATAAGCAAGGTTTTCAAATCAGGTCTAAAGATGGACTTAGAGAAATCTTAAGAGATGGGAAAGTCATCATTAGAGGAATGGAGAGGGGTGACCTATACTATGTTATAGGCTTAACTGAAATTAATCAAATTTCAGAAAGTGGAAACCTTGAAACAACTAATTAAAGACATGCTAGGTTTGGTCATACAGGCAACAAAAGCCTGCTCCATCTCTCTAGGCAAGGTTTTATACCTGAAAAAAACCTACAAAAGGTGGATTTTTGTGAATCCTGTGTGCTAGGTAAGCACCACAGGTTAGCATGTCAAAAGGGAGCTAAAAGAACTACAGAGATCATGGAATATGCTCACAGTGATTGCTGGGGGCCAACTTAAGTTCCCATAGCAGGAGGGAATTTGTATTTCATGTCCATAATTGATGATAGATTAAGAAAATGTTGGGTTTACCCTATGAAGAGGAAGGATGAAGCTCTGGAGATTTTCATAAGGTGACATACTCTTATGGAAAATCAAAATGGGAGGAAATTGAAATGCCTAAGGATTGAAAATGGGATGGAGTATTGCAACAAGGAATTTGAGGAATACTACAAGAAAAATGGAATTCTTAGGCATAATAGTGTTAGAGCTACTCCACAGCAGAATGGAGTAGTTGAAAGATTAAATAGGACCCTCCTAGAAACGACTAGGTGCATACTTCTCTCTTCAGGTTGCTCTCATTCCCTATGGGGAAAACAATTAGGATAGCAACCTATTTAATTAATCCCAACCTCTGCTAATGACTACAAGACTCCTCAGGAAATTTGGAGTGGTAAGAATCCTAGACTATCACACCTTAGGACTTTTAAACTCTAATATGTCTAAGATATAGAACAAGGGTCGTGACATATTAGGGATCAACCCTATTTTTGCAACAATGGAAACCAGGTATGAGTTTGGACAGGGGCTTGATTGAAGTTATCCCTTTATGGGTGTAGTTTCATGGTTTACTTATGGAATATTGGACAGTTGAAGGTCTGAGTCATTTAGCCAGTGTTTTGGGTAAACCGCTCTGCATGGATTCATAAACTACTTTAATAGAGCGGATTGGTTACACGAAAATCTTTATAGAGATTCCTAAAATGGCTCCATTACTTGAAACTCTGCCAATTCTATGACTTGGAGAAACTGGGGATCTAGTAAAGTATGAGATTACCATCTCATATCTGTGGACACCTTCTTTATCTAAAAAGAAATGGGTAGCTACAGGTAGAGTTTTTCAATTAGGGATGAAGGAGGGATTGTTGTCAGAAAAGTCCCTTTCCTTAGGATATAAGGGTCCATCTAATACTGAATAATGTAATGAGGCTACTGGGGGTGGTAAAATTGATGGTAAGGTGGACTAGGTGGCCCTGAGAGATAAGTTAAATTCTAAGGGGAGATCAAGGTACAAGGGAAAAGGTCAGTGGACTCTGTGGAGACAATGCAAGTTCTGGTTAAAAAAGTTGATTCATCTCTGTCATTGCGGTCAACCTTGAGGCTATTCTAGTTAATACTATTGTAAATGCAGGGTGTAGAGATATTATAGGAGGACCTTCTCATACTTGTCCTCCCCCTAATTTTGAATCCCCGAGAGTAGAGGGTCAACCGAATGGTTTAAAATCAGCTCATACTCGGGGAGATTTTGATTCTATACAATATGTTACAACAAAAGCTTTGGAACCAATTTCTATTTTAGGTAAGGAACTAGAGTCAGATTTTGAAGATGTGGATCATTCTCTGCCTATTGTAGTAATTGCTGGTAAGGGTAAGGGTTGGAAAAAGGATTAGAAGAAGAAGCATAAAGGGGTAATATCCCCTAAATGTCTTTTTTAACGGGTTCCCATAGATGTTGATACTAGTATGGAATACAAGGTATTAAATGACCCCATTAAGAAGTTAATGGTACAGGAAGTGGTAGCAGAGAAAAAACTGATTTTGATGGGGCTCTTAAAGACTAAAATGAAGACTCGTTTAGTATATAAAGGTTTCGCTTGTTTGCGTGCTAAATGGAAGTCTTTTTTAACCATGAATTTCATTATAATGGCATAATTTTATGTTGGTTTAATAAGGATATGGTTGAGGCTCATATTGTCCAAATCAATAAGTAATACATTCATTTACATTTTTGGCTAATAGGAAGGTTTCATTTTGAAGTTACAATTATCTATGCTTCTAATTTTTCTTTTCAAAGGGCTAAGTTGTGGGAGGAATTGAGGGCAATTCATTCAGGCATGCAATTTCCATAGTTAGTTCTGGGAAACTTCAATTGTTGTTTAAGTTTAGATGAAGTTGAGGGAGGTGCAGGTTGTTATCCTTAAATAGGGAGGGAGCTTTCTCAGCTACTTCAACTAGTTAATTTAGTGGAACTTAGAGGATCAAGCAGATGGTTCACATAGGAAAAATAAACAACAAGGGAATTTGTTTATAAGGAAAAATTAGACCGTGCTTTGGAGAATCACTGTTGGCTCAATTCCTTCCCTAGACCATTGGCTTTCTTCAAGGATTTACTATGTTCAAATCATACGTCTATTTTGATCCATCAGCTGAGTGTTGGTACAGATGTAGGTGCTCCTTTTCAATTCTTCAATGGCTTAACACAAGTTGAAGGATTCATGGCAGTTATCCATAGGGTTTGGGATCGTGAGGTGTTAGGTATAAAGCTTTCCAATTAACGTAGAAACTGAAGTTTGCTAAAATAACTATCAAGTAATTTAGTAAAGCACGGGCTAGGGATTTGAAAGAGTTAAGAGTAAAGTTTTCACAGATATACAAGTAACATTAGTGTTATTTGAATCCTCATAATGTCAGTTTATGGATTCAAGAAGCGGATCGATTAAAGAATTACAAATAAGCTTTGAGATTGCAGAAGTCTAGTATGAGACAGAAAGCTCGACATATTTGGCTTAAAGAAGGGGATGTTAATTCTAAATTCTTTCTGGCTTCTTTATTAGCTCAAAGGAATACTAGTACCATCATAGAATTGAAGGATGAGATGGGTAATATGATTTTTGATCAGCTGGAGCTTTCTGACCATATTCGTTGTTACTTTGCCAACTTAATGCACGACACTATAATCTAGCAAAGTGAGTTTAGGTAAGAAATGTTTTGGAGTATTGTCTGGATCAGTCGATCCAGGAGATGCTCATACACCATATACATCACTTCAGATGAAAAAGGTGATGTTTCGATTACATAGTTCAAAGGTGCTAGGTCCTGATGGGTTTCTAGCTAGTTTTTTTCTAACAAACTTGGGACATTATGGGGCCTCTCTTAACGGAGGCTGTATTGGAGTTCTTTTCTTTTGGTTCTTTGTTAAAGGAGATTAACCATACGTTTATTTGTCTAGTTCCTAAGATAGATAGGCCCTCGATGAATACAGATTACCACCCAATTTCTTGCTGCTCAACGGTCTATAAAATTATTACTATTTTACTAGCAGATAGATTGAAAGTTATGTTGACAGAGGTGGTCAATAAGGCACAAGGTGCTTTTCTACCGTCAAGAACCAGTGGTAACAATATACTGATTTTGCAAGAGTTATTAGGAGAGTATCATACTGGGAAGCCCATTAAAAGTTGTTCTTTGAAACTTAATTTATTCAAAGCCTATGATACCATTAGCTGGGAATACTTAAAGTTGTGTTTGGAAGCAGTCGGTCTACCGGAAAGGTTTTGGCATTAGATTCTACAATGTATCTAAACTACCTCAATGAGTGTGTTGAATGGGATTCCAACGAGGTTTTTTTCATTATGAGAGGGATTAGGCAAGGGGATCCTCTCTCCCCTTACCTATTCGCTCTGGTTGTGGAGGGATTTTCAAGACCTGTATCTAAACTTGTGGCTAGTTTGTTCCAGTATCATTATAAATGTCAGGAGTTGAAATTGTCCAATTTGCCTTATGTTGATGATGTTATCTTATTTTGCAAGGCTGAACCTCAAGTTATTATGATGATGATGAACATGGTGTCTACTTTTTCTGGTTGGTTGGGGATGAAGATAAATGAGCAAAAGAGTGGTGTGTACATTTCTTTTGATATTCATAATCTTAAATGGATAAGTAATATGGTGCGCTTTGCAAGACAGGGAATCCCTTTTCGCTATTCGGGAGTCCTTATTACCACTAGTAAGCCTAAGTATTCAGATTTTACTCCTTTGATAGAAAAATTAAAAGCTCGAATTCTTGCTTGGTAGAATAGATTCTTGTCTTTAGCTGCTAGAGTCACTCTTTATCACTTTTGTGTTAAATAGTATGCATATACACTGGGCAACTTATATGATACTTCCAAAGAAAGTGATCAAGGATATAAAGAGGATATTAAAATTATTCCTTTGGTCTGGA
This sequence comes from Erythroxylum cataractarum, assembly GCA_024703695.1. NCBI lineage: Eukaryota > Viridiplantae > Streptophyta > Magnoliopsida > Malpighiales > Erythroxylaceae > Erythroxylum > Erythroxylum cataractarum. The sequence continues at coordinate 5,768,179 of JANJEY010000003.1, forward strand.
AAAATAGAGAATAGTAAAAGGGCCAAAGTGAAATGGAGTGAAATTATCCTTCCTAAGAAGCATGGGGGTTTGAGTGTCATTTCTGTTTCTCAAATGCAACAGACTATGCTTCTTAAGAGGATTTGGAGATTATTTGTAGATAAGGAAGTCTTGTGGGTGAAATGGGTGCAGATTTTCCACCTTCAAACTCAAAGTTTGTGGTAGCTACAATGTAACCATTGTTATTTGTGGATTTTTAGGGTATGTTGAATCTTAGGGAACTGGTTTATCTTTACTTGAAGTGTATGTTAGGGGATGGAGATGACATTCGGATGTGGTATGAGAATTGGCCAGATTTCAACCTTTTGTGGTTGCATGATGATCTATAGGTGTTACAGAACAAGATCCATAAGGAGGCTACAGTTGCATGGCTCAAACAAAAGTGGGATAGACTCATACTGAATGCCATTTTCATATACTAGAGAATTACTTACCACCGAAGATGTCAAATGTAAGTAGGAAGGATAAGTTGATATGGACTTTACAATTAAGTGGAATGTTCAATAATAAATCAGCTTATAACTTACTATTTGAGCCATGGGAATTAGTGTCGTGGATAGATATAGTGTGGAAGCAGGTTATGTGCCACAAAGTTGTCATTTTCTTATAGTTGATGATCAAAAGCAGATTAAGGACTAAAGATCGTTGGTTTGGGTCTTATGATCCCTTATGTATCTTATGTAACATATGAATGAGACGAGAAATTATTTGTTCTTTAAATGTAGTTATAACAAATCGGTATGGAGCATAATTTTGTATTTGATTCAACTCCCAAGGTTCTCGTTTATATGGGATGATGTGTTGGAATCTATCATTAGGTATACTAAACTTGAGCACAAGGATGGACTATTAATCAAGACTTCTTTTTAGATGGTTATTTATTATATTTGGAGGGAAAGAAACAGGAGAATCTATAATAACGTGGAACAGCACAAATCTGATTTTTTCGAGGTAATTGTCAACATAATTAAAAAGACTATCTTTGTTAACAACAAACATGACTCCATCAGCCATCAACTCAGATCGTTATGGTTAATTTAAATCTTTTGTTGTAATTGCTATATTTTTGTGTAGTTTAGATTAGTTTTTTACTGTAAGATCCTTAGTGAGGATCGTATACAAGTTTTTTGCCTTGTTAATATAATTTCATTTAATTTCCAAAAAAAAATTTCTTAGCCTTCTTGTGATTTATATCACTTTTTATTTATACACACACACATGCGCGTGTGTGTGGGCGAAATAAATTTACGATGTTTTAAATATGGTTTATAAAATGTATAATCTCATGTTTAGACTTAAGGATAAATTTGTATAGAAGAAAACAAATAAGCGAGAACAAATATGAAAATGTTTACACAAGTTGAATCAATTAGACATGTTTATATTTTTGAGAGTTCAACGGGGTTGTTTTATTATATTAGTCAACAATTTTTCTTGTAATTCAATAAAAAATTTGAATTATAACAAAAGCTTATTTTAAATAAAAGTAATTATTGTAAATACAATATTTAATATTATCTTTTTTTAATGATGGCTATTAGTATGATCATGTTTTCTATTCGTAATTTGTTTAATTTTTCTCACATTCATTTCCGACTTATAACATAATTGTGATCTAAGTTATATATTTAATGAAAAAAAATCTGTAACACTAACACTATGTTTTGAGTTGTATATTTATTTTTAACTTTTAGAAGAGGATATCTCTTGAATTATACTTTTCTCTGAGTCGTATATATATTAAAAAATTATAAAACACTCTTATTCTTTTTAAAACATTTTAAAATTGCATACTATAAACAAAAAGTTTCATCATCGAATAGTAAATTAATCAAATGGTTTCAATATATATATATATGTATATATATATATATATATATATATATATACACACCTCAATTGCAATGAACTATTATTACTAATTCCATAACATCTTAAAGACGGTCATAAACACACACACACACTATATAACCACCAATATTTTTATCGGCCGCCAAGTTTGAACATAACCACGAAGCATCCGAGAAGTTACCAAATGCAAAGCACAACGACGGATAAATTAATAAATTACATGTGAAAAGGCATAAAACATTAAGTGACTGTCGCCAATTAAAGACGAACGTCGTATGGAAAAGTAGACTTTTTATGTTAGTGGATAATGAATTAGCAACTAAAATATCCTCCTAAAAGTTAAAGTGAAAAGCCGCCCATTGATTTCTTAGAATTCATTCAAGTAGCCTACTTTGTATTATTTTAGGTAAAGACTTCATTCAAAGAGCCGCCTTATAATTTATAATTATCAAGTTGAACTAGAAATAGTTTAAAATATCTATTATATTGTTTAAATAAAATTTATTATTAAAATTAGATAAACAAACTTATAAATTCTATTATCACATGCTTAAAATCATTCATCTAATAATCAATTTTAATATAATTTGATGGAATCTTAGTATAAAATTATATTTTGGCACTTTTAACATTAAAAATTATTTTTAAAATAATTTTAAATTATATTTTGTTTTTGAATTATTATCATATATAGTTGTAAGGTACAACTACAATATTCTAAATATGATGCAATTGCGTCTCCATCATTGGTAATTGTCACAATCCACAACTATATATTGTGATAATTCTAATCTAAAAAAAAAAAAAGAGATGCCCTGGCATCGTTGACTTAGAACTTGAGTACAATGTTCTCTCTTCCTTGCAAGATAGTACTGTACTGGGTTGTCAAAACCTTGTTTTTGGTATGGATACATCATGATCTTAGGAAAACCACTTTTTTTCTGGTCATATTTATTTCCGGTTGTTATTTTCTCCATATATCTGACTTTTGCAAAGGATTCTTTCGGGTTGTTGTGTTCTCCATATATCTGACTTTAATCGAAAGTTGATAACTACAAATGTGAAAGGAAAAGTTCAGTGGAAGAAAAGAAAAAGTTGACAATTCGTAAAAGGATGAAGGGACACAAAATTTAGTCGTTTCAACAATCACGTGTCGAGACTCTCATGTGTTCTGATTGAAGTTTCAATAATGGCGTACAAGTCAGAGTCCCCTATCTCAAAGGCTACGGCTATATTTCTTTTTGTATAACTTCATGCTTCAATTCTTCCACCAAGCAATGCAATGCCTGAATTACATTCTTTATCCATATACTCTGTTCCTTTTTTATTCCAATCAACACAACTCAGGATGAATCTTCCACGCAAGAAATTGCCGGGGAATCTTGTTTCTCCCCAAACCTTGCTCTGTCCTATCATTTACAATTTTTTATTA
>JANJEY010000003.1:5984658-5994939 GCA_024703695.1 Erythroxylum cataractarum
CGCCTGCTTTGCTTTTCGTCAAGTTGATTTGACAATTAAACCTCCTGCGGCCACGCTTCTTGTGTTTTGCTCTGCGTTTATTGCTTGCTGATTTTCTTCTTGTTGTGCGTTGTCGTCTCTCACGCCTAAGTCTCCTCTGTATTTGCTCTCTGTCGGCCACGCTTCTTGATTTCTAATTCTCCAGCTCTTTGTCCAGTGTGCCGCGTGCTTCAGCCTCCTTCATCAACGTTGGTCGTTTCTCTTTTGTTCTTCAATTAATTCCCCTTCTGTGCGTGATTTCTGTCAAGCTCCTGGTTTGTTTAATTTTATTGCTGGGTCCCCTTTTGGCTGATTGCGTGATTTGCGTCAAGCTCCATGTCTGTTTCTGCCTTTGATAATTTTGTTCTCCTCTTGTGCTGTCACGTGTAGCCTCTTGTAACTGATTTGTAGACCAAGCCATTTGTTGCCTCCAGCTGTCTCCAACTCCTTGATAAGACAATTAAAGTTCACTTGTCAAGTTAGAACCTTTGCTCCACTCTTCCGCATGCTTCCTCCAACGTTTTGCTCCTTGTGCGTGAATGGTGTCTAATCAAATAAAGGCCTCCATAAGTTGTAAACCTTGCTCTTGCGTTATCTTCTCATTTGCTTCACGTTGTCCCCACCCCTGTTGATTTTTAACACAGCCCTCACGTACTACTCCTTGGTCACGCCCTTCTTGATTTATTTCTCATTTCATGCTCCCCTGTTCATGTACTCCAACGTCCATTATTCAGCTCATTGCTAGTCCCATGTGCTTGCTGCCTATTGGTTTTAATTGTTTTTAAATCCTCTTCATGGTCATGGCTGCTTGTGCGTGGATGGCAGCTCACACCTTGCTTCAAGTCTCCTCACTATTGCTTGATGTGACAATTAAAGGTCACTTTGTTTTAAATCCTCTTGGCTCCTCTGTTGCTCTCCACGTTGTGCCTCCATGGGTTAATTGAAAAGCAATCCTTTCTCATCCATTTAGCTTAAATCATCCTTCCTCCACTTGATTTTCAACGAAGCACTAGCTACTCATTCCTTTCTTTATTTCATTTTAGGGTCCCACGTGTTTAATTTGCTTTCTCCCTGGGTCCCCTCCACTTGCATTTGGTGATATGACCTCCTCTCCCTAATTTAACGCAGCCCCCTCTTTATTTTCCCATAAGCCCCTCTTATCTTTTTACCTGTTGCGTGACTCTTGTATCAATTAAAAGCCCTCCTTTTAATTCAACGCCAGCCTTCAGCCATCTAGCTTAACCACACATGTCTCTTTTAAATCAACGTTTTTGGGCTGCTTGTTTTATATTCTTCTGCTGTTTTGTTCTTCCATGTGCTGCGTTAATTTCCTGAATCACGCATAAAGAGTTGTCGTTTTGGTCTTGGGTTGTCTTGCTTCTGCATTTTACGTCTCCGGTTGTTGCACGAGGCCACGTCTAATTAGGGTCAACGTCTAATTTAACTCTTTTTATCCCAAAATTGTCGCGATTCTTTTTATTTAGCTCCAAAATACACCTTGACATAAAATAAAATTAATTTCTATTAAGTATAACGTCAAACTTTAAAAATAAAGAAAATTAACACACAAATAGATAGAAAATAGAGACACTAACAACCATAAACCATGTAGCCAATAAAACAAAACACAACTGAAGACCCACGCACACCAAAGACGAATTATGCAGAAAAACCCTTCAACAAACAGTCACATAGTCGTTAATTCTAAAAAAAAGGGCAAATATGGAGACTAGACATTCTGCTATTCTTTTATTAAGTTTTATCATTGTTATAAGTAGGTAAATCCTTCTTCTTGGTTGAAGATCATCTAATATGTGTAAGATTTTCTGAATAAAGTTTATTTCATTGACTAATACTAAGTGTCTTTCACATTACTTTTCATCATTGAATTGACTGATCCTTAAGGTGCGCAACTAGAAATTGATTGATTTAATTTACAACCATATTAGTACAATTTGATGCTCAATTTTGTTAATCCAAAGTGACAAACAGGATTACCATCTTTTATATTAGGGATTGGAAATTCTAAAAAAGATATTTATCTAGATTAAATACATATTGTGTATGTATTGTCTTGCTCATTGATTCTCTTAGTCCTTAAATCTATTAATTAATTAAACTTAAGATCGTATCTAAGTTGTTAGTTAATAAGAGTGATTAGAATACATGTTTTTTATTCATTTAATCCTAAGAGAGAACACCATTTAATGAGTATTTGTTAATAGATTTAATTTAAATTTGTATCGATGATCCATACTAATTTGATAACATAGGTGACCCAAAACCAAGGTTTGTTCATTAATTTTTCAAATATGATTATTTCTATTTATTTCTAATTTTTGTCAATTTTAATTCCTTAGAATCACGGTATTAAACCCCTTAATTTGTTTTAGTTTTATCTCGTGAAACACTTACCAATAGATTCCTCGTGGGAACGATCTTAACTTTTCACTAACTACATATATTATGATTAGAGTTGCTATTAATTTGGTTGTAGGCGACAACATTACCAATCTTAACAATCTCCCCTTTTTTGACATTGTTTGTCACAGATATTAAACTCCTCCTAATTAAAATAATTGGACATATAATCCACATGAGAAAAGAAATCTCTCTTAATCCAACATCAAGTTCTAATGAACATCCATTAAGTTCTTCATGTTCAAGAAAAATCTAAAGAAACAATAATGAACAATTATCTAGTCATCCAAATTTCTCCTCATTGAGACAAAAAGATGCCAAAAAGTAAGACTAATAGTCACAAAGATACCTTGAAATCTATCCCTGAGTAGAATAGTCACCAAAAATAATTTGATATCTCCTCATCACATAAACCATATGAACGCAAATTGCCTAAACTCAAATTACACACTATACAGAGATAAACCAGACTAAAATTTGAAAAATTCTATATGTTAACTCATTCGAACCTCTTTTTTTTTAAAGAAACAACATCAAACTATAATTCAAAAATGTAAAGCACATAGTACCTATGCCCCTCGAAGAAATTCAAGCCTGGACTTATTTCTCGTTACATTATCTCGGTCATCAACAGTTTGATTGATTTCTTCATCTAAAACAATTAACTTATCATCAGTTTCAACAATTTCTTCAAAAGCAACAACTAACTATGAATCTGGAAAATTTTTGTTTTTTTTTCACGTCTTTGTACTTGTAATTGACCCTTTCTAACCCAAGTATGTTTTGGTAACATAGGTTGCTGCTGAAAATTTAATGGAGAGTGTATGGTTTTTTTGTTTTGACTCCTTTGAAACATCATTTGTAACAACTTGTAACATTTCAGTCTTATGTGTCCGATAACCCCACAAAAATGACTTGTAGGTATAAACCTCCAATTCTTCCTGAGTTTCCTTCTTCACATACCTGGTTGCATTATTTTTCCCATCATTAACCTCTGTAGCCAATGCCTTGAAGATCCCCTTTAATCATACAGATTTCTAGCAATTGTTCTAATTTTTCTGTACCTTCACTTAGCATTGTTATTCCTTTTTCTGTACTGACCAATTTCCTTTCTGTTTCACCAAGTTCATCTAATGTAGACAACAACTTCTTCTCTAGATCTTGAATAATGTTCTTCATGAAGAGGTTTTCCTTCTTTAGCTGTTCATTTTTCTTGCATGTTTGTACCCATTTTGCATACATTAATTCATAGGCTTCATAGATATCATATTTTTTTTAATCTAAACGACTGTCATCACTATCATAATATGAGATTGAGCTTTAAGTTGATTCGTCTGCATTTTTCTTGGAATTTTTTGATTTACTCATGTTTTTGTCATCGATTACTTCCTTCTTCGTTGCTGTTCAGCAAGCAACTGGATTTTTGTTGTATAAAGTAACTAACGTAGCACTATTCAAAACTTATTCTTCATTGCCATATTCCCTTTCAGATTCATTCTCACTCTAAGTGCTCGCATAGGATTTCCTTTTCTCTTCTTCAAAGTGTTAGCATATTTCACTTGCATATGTCTAAAGTCTTGACACTCATGACATTGAATTTTCTTCACTTTTCCTTCACCCTTTTGAGTTTTTCCTTGTTGTTTGAAATTATCCTTTGATGAGCTTCCATCATTTTGCCTAAAATTGGATCTATCCTTCTTCACTTTTTTTAACCACTTACTGAAATTTCTTGTCAATAACTCCATATCTTTATTTTCATCGGATTCATCTTCAAAGTCATTTATGGCTTTACCAATCTTGACTTACAATGCCAATCCTTTGTTCCTCTCCTATTTTCCCCTTAACAAATTCATCTCAAGGTTTGTACGAATCCCAAATACTTTATCCAAAGACAATTCAATTATATCATGGGTTTCTTTGATGGGTTCAATTTTTGGTACGAACCTCGAATACAATGATCCCAATGTCTTCTTAACTAGTTTTAGGTTAGAGTACTTCTTCCTGAGTTATATGCTTGGTTTGCTATATCACATAGTCTCTCATGGAAGTCTCCAATAGTTTCACTTTCTTCCATCTTCAACTCTTCAAATCTCATAGCTAACATCTAAAGTTTTGAAGCTATCATATATTTCGATCCTTCAAGTATAATTTGACAAGTGTCCCACGCTTCTTTCATCAATTCACAGGCCGATATCATAACAAAGCCATCTTCATCAGCTGCACTAAAGATGATGTGCAGGGCTTGAGAATTTCCAAGTGCTCTATCTTCTTCGGCCCTTGTCCACTTAGATACATCTTTACGTACTACTTCTCCTTTTTCATCAATCGTCACTAGATCTGTCCAGCCATTTAAAACTGGGTTCCATGCTTTTGTTCCTTGTGCATGAATGAATACTCTCATCTGTGATTTCTACGTAGGATAATTTGAACCATCTATCAATGGTGGCATGATGATTGATTCCCCTTCTCTTATGGCCATATTACGAAACAAGGATCTGCACTAACTTGATGTACCAAGTTATGATTTGGTGATTCGTTCTGATACCAATTGAAAATTCGAAAGGGTGCAATAGTTTTGCAAAATCTTCAATGTATCACAGTCCTTTCTGGCACAATCAAAAACTAAAAAAATTAAACACGCAAATATAAACAACATCAAAATTTGGTAACACAATTCAGCACATCTTGTCTACATCTACGAAGCCCTCACCTAACTTAATTCTTTTACTAATGATAATAGTTTTATACAAGGTTTTACTGAGTCGACATCACTCAACCTTTGACACTATCCCTCGTCCTCATAACCCGTGAAAGAATTTCACACCCAATAGTACGACATCATCTTACTAACCTCGACAAAAGATTTTATCAAATAATGTTTAATGATAACGAAACAAAATAAACAGCTTAAGTGATTAAACAAAATTCAACATAAATGAAAACATTTGAGAAAGAAAAGAAGAACAACTTCCCGACAAGTTCAACTCTACTAAAATAGACTTGAAAGTTGTCACACCACACTATGGGCTGATTTACACAAATTATAGTACCAACTTACGGAGCAGTATCACATCAATAGTGCAGCCAACAAACACGCCAATTGAACTAAACCCCAAAAAGACTCACAGATGCAGCATGAACCAAAATCAATTTACAATAAAACCCAGTTGAAGTCAAGTAAGCTACACACATACAACCATCAACATGTGTTGCGTGATTCATTAAGAAGCCATCCAACATTCATTCCCCACATCACCAAAGAGTCTTCGCACACGCACATTAATATCTTCACCCAATTAATTAATAAAAACTGCAGCACCAAGATGGAAGTCTCATCAATGTGAATCAACACATAAGCTCTTCCATTCAATTAACAACAACAACCAATTACGCTCACAACTATAAGCCCATAAACCATACAGCCAACAAAATAGAACACAACTGAAGACCCACGCGCACCAAGGTGGAATTACGTAGAAAATTTCTTTAGCAAACAGTCACATGATCTACAAGAGTTCTTCTCTAGATAGAGTTCTAACTTTATCCAATTTTTCAAGATAGTAGATTTTATTCTATCCCACTTTAATTTGAATTTTAAATTCATCAATATTATTTTAGATATCCAATTATCAAAAAATGTCATAATTAAATAATAAGATATATACGATATATCTTAATAAGGAGCATAAAGTATGGGGTTAAGAATGCCAATAATCTCAAGCACGACAGTTATTGATTAAGGATGATATAATAATGATTCAACTAGCCAAAAAGCGCGTAAAAACCTAGTGAGAAAGTCACAGTTGCACTGCACCACAATCAACAACACTCACCAAATAAAAACACATCCCACATCTATTCAACCTAGGTTACGTAATCAGTAAAAAAAAGGTTGCAACTAAATATCATATTAATTAGGATTTTAAATTTATCAAACTTATTTTGAAAGAGTCCCACATAAATACAACTAGGTCTAATTATCAAATAATGTCCAAAATTAAGTGATAAGATATAATAACCTATATCTTAATAGAATCATTAGACGATCGCCTGTTAGCCACCGAGGATCAAATGGTAAGAACTATAGTCTCTATTGCAAAACTTGCTATTTCTTGCTTAATTGCGTCCTAATCGACATTCTCGTTCAACCATGCAACATATTTCTCTAGAGCTGTCGGTGCAGATTCCACCTCAAAACCCACTCTAAGATTGCTTGATGGTCTTCACAAGTAATTACCAAAGTCTAGATTGTATCATTTGATGTAATTTTCAAAGATGATTTTTTTGACGTAATTCTTTGGTTCTTTTAAACATTGAAGTGGGCTCACCATTGATTAACACTGTGAAAGATGGAGCAGTATAGCATTGAACAAGCCAATTAACAAAAATAGGAGGAAAACCGAAGGCTATCAAATAAGTGGCTATGAAATTCCATTCAATATAATCACAGGATTTTCATAAATTAATTTTTTCAGCATACAGTTAATTTCAGACGAATTATTTTTGTTATTTTTCAGAAGACCTTGTGTTAAAAAATGCTTTTCCTCTTAATAAAGGCCACTCATGTTTGACCAGCGGCTTCTCTAGTAATAAAAGAAATAATCTCTTTGTAAAATATATATATAAAAAGCTGTGTTTAAAATATCTAGAAGTTGAAGAGTTAGAAATTTTTAGAACCCAAAATCTTTAGAACCAAGAAAATAGAAGATTTGTTAATTTCCTTTAACATCATAACATTATTGAAAAAATTGTAGAATCGCTACAGTTATCTCATTGCCTGCAAAATTCCACAATTTCTAGAGGAAATAGTTATTGAATCCATCAAATCCTAAAGTTATGATTAAAACTGAATAGTGTTTCTTCAAATTCTTTTCTAGAGGAAGACTTTTCAAGCTAGGAAAAAAAGAGTTGAGGGTCCTGTAGTTCATAGAAAAGTTTTACTACTACAGGTCTTAGCTGCTCCTGAGACTTAGCGACTCCACCTGATTGATCACTGATGTTTATTGAAAAAATCGAAAGGGTGATTGTTTCGCAAATTTTTCGATTTGTTTATGACAGACACAAAAGTCAAAAAATTAAAAACATCAAAGATAAACAAAATCAAGATTTGTTAACGCAGTTTGACATACCTTGTGGTAATGCCGTTGCCTGCAACCAAATTCAAAAGAAATCACTTCCGTTAATATAATTTAATATAGTAGTGGTAAATAGATATCGTTCCTACGTGGAATCTTAACTGTAAAGGAATTACAAATTCAAACAAAACCAAACTAACGAAATTGGACGGCAATATAAGAAAAATTATTTAAAAAATCGCAAATCGAAAACAATAATTGGATCTAAAAAATTAATATAAATACCTTGGTTTTCGGCTCATCGATGTTATCACGCTAAAATGGATCCTCGATATAAAATTTCAATCATTAACAAACTTTCATTGGGGATGTTTTCTCTTAAGTGTAATGACTAGAAATATGTAACCTAACATTCTTATTAATCAACGACCTAGATACGATCGTATGTTCAATTGAATAATAGCTTTATGAATTAAGAAACCAATGAGCAAGCAAAATACATGTACGACATGCAATCAATCAAGCGAATATCTCCTTAGAATTTTCGACTATAACATAAAGACGGTAATCCTAATTGCTACTTGTGATTAGCGAAACTGAACGTCATATTTCGTTAATCTAGCAATTGAACAAATTAATCCCTAGTTGTGCACTTAGAAATCAACCAATTCAATTAGAAAAAGTAATTCGGAAGATATTACATGTTCATTAACAGCAAAAACTTCATTAAAATATTTCACACATAATAGCGGATAACACGGATCCCCTCAACCAAAAAAATAAGTTTAGCTACTCATGATAGAATTGAAAACAAAAGAAATAACAAAACATATAGTCTCCATCCCTAGTCCTTTACTTAAAAATATGAAAAATACTGAAGGAAGAAGTGCAGAAAACGTAAAAGACTGAAAAAGAAAATGCAGAAAACGAAATCTGTCTAAGCTAGGCTACATGAACTATAATTCTCCCTCCTTTTAAGCTTGTTTTTTCGATTTCCCTCCTATCTTTCCTTAATTCTCGTCAGATAATGTATCCCCTAATTTTAGGTGGTCAATCCCCTTGAAAGATGGCAATATAATCTTTAAAGATTGTGAAAATCTCGAATTTGAATCTTAAAAATTGATCTGCAGATTTATTCCATCTTTAGACGTGCCCACACTCAGTCACTGAATTGTTGTCAAACATGGAATTTCGGATTTTTCCATTCTTTTGTATCTTTTTGATTAAAAAATCATTTGTAAACAATTATAAGATAATTCCATTAATTTTGGATAATAATTTCGACACATTAAAGATAATTAAGTAAAAAACAGTGCAAATTGATGACTTAACACCTTATCTGTGTCTATGGGGCCCTCATCTAGCTTAATTCTTTTACTAACGACAATAGTTTTATACAAGGTTTTAATGAGCTGACCTCACTAAATCCTTGACACTATCCCTCGTCCTCACTCCCTTGAAAAAATTTCACATCCAATAATACGACCGACTCGTGTTAACCTCAACAGAGGATTTTTTTGAACAATCTTTTAAAATAAGAACAGTAAATAAATAACTCAAATGATTAAACAAAACTCAATATAAATGAGAACAGTTGAGAAAGAACAGAAAAAAAAAAAAAACAACTCCCCTACAAATTCAGCTCCATTGAAGCAGGTTTGAAAGTTGTCAACACAAATTATGGTTGATCCATGCAAATACTAGTATGAATTCACAGCTACAGGATGAACACATCAGGTAGGACAGCCCATGCAAACAACCACTACGACAAACCCAGATAAGACAAAGACCAAACCAAAAGAAAGGCAGAGAAGGAATCACGCATAAACCACCACAAAATCTGCAGCTCACTAATTCTTTCCTTCAACCCATGTCCACACCTTCCAACATGATGGTCACGCATATAGCAGCACACCTTCAACTTTGTCAAATTTTCTTCACATATACAACAACTTCACAAGCAAGCCTCCAAGAGAAAAAGTCATTACCATTTGTGTTGCAAAAAAGAGAAATACACAGTGATCACCGTGGTCAAACTAAGACCTTAAAATCACGTCAATATCAAAATCATAGAAAGAATCACCCGTCACCCACATGTCTTCCACTAAGAACTGTTTAACACATCAATAAAAAAATTCAAGCCATATAAACCTTCACACACCCTTCACACAATTAATTAATGAAAACTGCAACGCCAAGATGGAATAAGCATAAACGTGAAGGTAACCCAGCAGCCCTTCCATCCAATTGACAACCAACGACAAGCAACTCACGGTCATTAGTACATCCACAATGCAACCAACTAAAATATAACACCCAGGCATGAACCACTCACAAGAAACCCACACCAATAAATCATGCACACCAGACTTGTAGAGCGCATGGCAGTTAACCTCACCAACGTCATGTGTAAGAGATCTTAAGTAGATATAATTCTAACTCTATACGTTTGTCCAAGATAACATATATTTGACCGCGCGTCGTAACGCTAGTCAAAATGGCAAGTCTAGGTCGATCCCACAGAGAGTGTGTGTAAAGTTTAAGAAATGAAATTAATCAGTGTTTATGAAAAAGAGGGGTTTTGGATTTTTAAAGATGAAAATAAGATAAAACTAACTAATAAAAACAAATTAAAGAAAACATGCAATAAAATGAAAAATGTGGGAAATTCGGTAGGGACCCGGTTCTTTGGTTCAATCTCGGCCTACACCCTGATTAAGCATATTTTATTAATTTGTTGTTCTTTAACCTCTCCTAGAAATTATTA
>JANJEY010000003.1:6079544-6104485 GCA_024703695.1 Erythroxylum cataractarum
TTCTTTCCACAATTGTAGCACTTGAAATTCTTCTTTCTCCTGGATTTTGATCTACCATGATTATGACTCCCACTTGATCCACGTTCCATTGATCTTCCCCTCGTCACCGTCAAGGCCTCCGCTTGTTGCGAAGTTGCTAGCCTGTCTTTCTTACTTTTGTGTCGACTCTCTTCTTCTAGAATAGCAGCTGCAATATTGTCAAAGACTAGAGTTTCTATGTTGTTTGTTAGATTGATGATGAGTTGATTATATGAATCTGGTAGACTTTGGAGTAGAAGTTCCGCACGTTCACTTATCTCTACTATATGTCCCAATGATGTGAGTTGGGAAAATAAAGTATTTAAAGCATTTAAGTGCTCTGTCACTGTAGTGGATTCTGCCATGCGTAAAGTGTATAGTTTCCTCTTCAGAAAAATTTTGTTGTGGAGTGATTTGGCTTCGTACAATTTTGTGAGGTGGTCCCATATTTCCTTGGCAGTCTTCTTTTCCTCTATGCTGGATAATACTCAATCAGTTAAAGCTAGGTGAAGATTAGCTACAACATTCCCGTCCATCTCGTTCCATTTCTCATCTGTGACTCCAGCTGGATGTTCAGTAATGGCCGCCAAACAATTATCTTTCCTCAAGATTGCTTTTATCTTCAATTTCTACAATGGGAAATTACTTCCATTGAATTTCTTAATCTCAAATTTTACTGCCATTGTTTCTATCACGAACAGAATTTAGCTCCCACTATTTCACTTGAATAGTACCCATATGTATAAATAGTACCCGTATGTATGAATAGTACCTATATGTATGAATAGTACTCATACGTATGGTCTCCGTATATGTGAATAGTACTAAATAACAATAACTGCACAGTATAACGCAAAATTAAATGAATGAACAGTTGTCACCTTTTGATTACTATTCACCGACTTTCACTGTGCTCACCGAAACTCTGAACGGATTACGCCAAAAAATTCGTCGTAATTTTCTGACATTGCTCTGATACCACTTGTTGTAAAAATTGACCGAATTAGAGCAGGTTCGCAACTAAATAGGATTGAGAGGAATAGTAATAAACACACAAATTTTACGTGAAAACCCCCAAATTAGGGTAAAAACTACGGGCAAGGATAGAAGACTTTTACTATTGAGAAAACTGGAGAAATACAAGGAAAAACTAGACCCATAAAAATATACAAAATATTTTTGTTTCTCTCTTTCTCTCTTTCTCTCTCACCTCTCCTTCTCTCTTCTCTACTATGTTTGTTTCACTTCTTCTCGTTCATCTCCTGCCTATTTATAGGCAGGAGATATGGGAGATAGCTGGCTAAATAGCCAGCTATCTTCTTTTTTTAGTAAACTTTGGAGGCATTGGAGGCTTCAACGTTGGTTGGCTATTGGAGGCTTCAACATTGGTTGGCTACCATCCCTACCAATGTTGAATGCCTACCTTTGTTAACATCTATCTCTTAGAATATAACACTTTCTGCTAAAAACATGGAAGTAATTGATATCTGGTTTCTTTCCCTTCCAAAGTTTATATGACGTCTTGTTCAAGTTGCTTATGAGATATACTCGATTACTTATGTAACATGTCATGTTTACAGCTTCATCCTAAAATCTTGATGACATTTTTCTTCCATATAACATAAATCTGGCCATTTTTTGAAGCGTTTTATTCTTTCTCTCGACAATTCCATTTTGTTAAGGAATTTTAGGTGCTGAAATTTTTTGTATGATACCATATTTCTCACAAAAGTCATTGAAACTTGCATTTTTTTATCTCCCTTCCATGATTTGATTGTATTCTCAACACTGTCAAATTTTTTAGATTTGTAACCTGCATACATAGACTTTTAAAAACCTTAAACACATCTGATTTCTCTTTCAAGAATGCTACCCAAGTATATCTAGAGTAATCATCAATACAAGTCAAAAAGTACCTCATTCCACCAATATTAGCATATTATGTTGGTCCAACTAAATCTATGTGAATTAATTCCAATACACGAGAGGAAGTAACATGTCTAAACTTTTTGTGTGACACTCTTGTCTGTTTACCCATTAAGCATACACTACATATTGTCTTGTTATTATTGTCTATTGTGGGCAACCCTCTAACTACTTCGAATTTCTTTAACTTGTTAATAAGATCATAGTTGACATGGCTAATCTTTTGATGCCAAAGATTTATATTATCATCATATGAGGCTGATTTGTTAGAGGTTGTGAGCTACAACATATAACAATTGTCTATCAATCTTTTGTCACTCATCAAATATTCTCCTTGTTCAGTTAATACCCTGCATTCATCACTGGTGAAATTAACCAACAATCCATCTCACAAAGTTGGCTTATATTTACCAAATTGGTTTTTAACCCATCAATATAAAGCACGTTCTTGAAGTGTGGCAATCCATCGACGCATAGGGTCCCTTTTCTAATAACCAAAGCCTTCTTTCCATCACCAAAGTTAACATGGCCATCTACATAACTTTAATAATATGTCAGGTAACTTCTTTCACCTATCATGTGACGTGAGCATCTACTATCAAAATACCAATCATTATTTGAAGCAGCCCACATAGATTTAAAAACCACTATTGCTTGTAATTGACCCCCTTTCTGACACAAATATATTCAGGTAATGTAGGTTGCTGCTAGAAATTCATAGAAGATTGTCTAGATTTTCAGTTTTAACCCCTCTAAAATATCATTTGTAATAACTTATAACAATTTGGTCTTATATGCACGTTTACCCTACAAAAGTGACAAGTAGGTATAAATTTTCATTCACCTTTATAGCCAATCCCTTGAAGTTTTCCTTTAATCTTATCAATTTCTAGCAACTTTTCTAACTTTTCAATACCTCCATTTAACATTCTTGTCATTTTTTCCGTACTAACCAGCTTTAACTTTATTTCATTAAGCTCATTTATTGTAGATAATAACTTCTCCTCTAAATCTTGAATGATGCTCTTTATGGTAGAGTTTTCCTTCTTTAGCTTTTTATTCTTCTTACATATTTGCACCCACTTTGCATACATTCACTCATAGGATTTGTAAATATCCTCACTTTTTTCCTCAGACTATCATCATTGTCATAATCTGAAATTAAACCTTGGACTAATTCGTCTGCATTTTTCACAAAATTTTAGACTGATTTATCCATGGTTTCATCACCAGTTCTTCCTTCTTGATTGTTGTTAAGCAAGCAACTGGAGTTTTGCCATATAAAGCAACTAATGCGGCATTACTCACAAATTCCTCCTCACAACCATACTCACTTTTTGATTCATTCTCACTCCAAGGAATCGTATAGGACTTCCCTTTTCTCTTCATCAAAGTGTTAACACGTCCTACACATGTTCGAAGCCTTGACATTTTATGACATTGAATTTTTTTACTCTTCTTTCACCTTTTTTAGTTTTAGCTTGTTGTTTGAAGTTATTATTTGATGAACTCCCACCCTTTTGCCTAAACTCGGGCCCATCCTTTTTCACTTTCTTTAACCACTTGCTGAAATTTCTAGTCAATAACATCATATTTTCATTCTCATTGGATTCGTTTCCTATGTCATTCAAGGCTTTACCAATCTTGACTTATAATGTCAATCTTTTGTTCTTCTCTCATTTGTCTCTCAATAAATTCATCTCAAATTTGGTAAGAATCTCAATTACCTTATCCAAAGACAATTCATTGATATCATAAGCTTCTTCGATGGCTACAATTTTTGGTATGAATCTCAAAGGCTGTGATCTCAATGTCTTCTTAACAAGTTTCAATATTTCTTCCTAAGTTGATGTGCTATGTCACACAATCTCTCATGGAATTCTCCAATAGTTTCACTTTCATCCATCTTTATCTCTTCAAATCTCACAGTCAACATCTGAAGTTTTGAAGCTATCATAGATTTCTATCCCTTATGTATAGTTTGCAAAGTGTCACATGCTTCTTTTTCTGATTCACAAGCTGAAATCATGGTAAAGTGACCTTTATCAACTGCATTGAAGATAAAATGCATAGTTTGAGAATTTCCATATTCAGTGTTTGTCCACTCAAATGCATCTTTAACCACTACATCTCCCTTTTCATCAGTCGTCATTGAATATGTCTAGCCATTTAAAAGTAAGTTCCACACTTTTATTCCTTGTGCCTGAATGAATACTCTCATTTATTATTTCCATATAGGATCGTTGGAACCGTTTAGCAACGATGGCCTAGTGATTGATGCCCTTCTCTTGTAGTCATAATTGCAAAAAATATATTTATACCAACTTGAAGAACTAAGTTCTGATTTAGTGACCTACTCTAATACCAACAAACATCTGAAAGGATTTAGTTTCGCACAAGTTATGTTTTAGTTGTAGTTGCTTTAAACTGTATCTGTGGTTGCTTGACATAAAACAGCTATGTCAGCAGCTGTAAATTTTCTATTATAAATAAAAATAAAAAATTAAATGTAAAATAAACAAATCAACACTCAAGATTTGGTAATGCAATTCGGCACATCTTGTCTACATCTGTAGGGCCCTCACTCAGCTTAATCATTTTTACCAAGGAACAATAATAATTTTACTAAAGGTATTACAGAGCCGACTCACTCAACCCTTGAAATTATCCCTTGTCCTCACAATTCGTGAAAGTAAATCACTCCCAATAGCATGACCACCTCATGCTAACCTCAATAGAGGACTTTCATAATAACGTTTGATAATAAAGATAAGAATTAAACACCTTAAGGATTTAAACAATAAAGACATAAACAATGACAATACTTGAGATAGAAAACATCTCCCTTAACAATGCAACTTCGTCAATCAAAGAATGGGACGTTATATACTAAGAAATCTGTTACGAAACTTCAACAATGTCATTAAGATATCCCATGTACAGCAACATCAAAAAACCTCAAATCAATAAACATTTCATCACCGAAACACCATAAAGAAAGAGCTACAACCACATCAAAAACACTTGGAGGTTTTCATGCAAAAACACAACAATAGATAGTCTAGAAAATCACGCAACCCTTGGAGAAAAATGCAGCTCACAATTTGGATTGAATCACAACAAAATCAGCCACCAAAAATAGTTCAAGATACACAAAATTACAGCTGCGAAGTCATCATGTTTTTTTGTTTTTCCCACACAATTCATCCCAAAAAAATTCACAAAATAGGTAGATAAAACAGTTGTCTAATGTAGATAATAATTACTAAAAAATCAGTTTCCTTAGATAGATTAAAACTACCAAAATAAGTTGTCAAGAAGAGTCCAAAAATTTACACCTTATCTTAGTCAAGATATGGTGATTTTATTTCAATTAAATCCTATCATGACTAGGATTTTTATCTCAAATAATCCTCATTTTCAAAAAGTCCCACATAAGGTAGAATACTCATTTTAATAATTTTCCTCAAATAATTAAAGTTGTCCAATTAAAAATAATGTCTAAAATATCATAACATATATCTTAACAACTTTCAACCAGGGTGCTTACGGGATTACAATCTTCCATTTAAAATTCCTTAAAATCTCCTTAGCATATGCTTCTTAAGACATAAAAATTCCAGATTTATCTTGTCTCTCTTCTAATTCGAGAAAATAAGACATGAAACCTAAATCGGTTATCTCAAACTCCTTTTTCATTTCCAATTTAAACTTCTCAATCATTTCCTTATTATTTCCTATAAAAATTAAATCATCCACATACAAGGCCACCAATAAGATGTCATCTTTTTGTACCTTCACATATAACATATGTTCATATAGACATTGCACAAACTCGTGGTCCCTGAAATATGCATATATTTAGGTGTTACATGCTTTTGGCACTTGCTTCAACCCGTACAATGCCTTCTTTAACTTCAACACCTTATTCTTTTTCCCTGCTTTTACATATCAGGGGGGTTGTTCGATGTAGACCTCTTCTTCAAACATTTCATTTAGAAATGTTGACTTTACATCCATTTGAAAAATGTTCCACTCATTTTGAGCCGCCAACGAAATTACTAGCTGAATTGTCTCCATTCTTGCAATTGGGGCAAACACCTCTTTATAATCAATCCCAACTTTTTGTTTGTATCCCTTTGCAACTAGTCTCACCTTGTATCTCTCAATTTTGCCTTGTGCATTTTTCTTCTTCTTATAAACCCACTTCACACCAATGGGCTTATGAGTCTCAAGTAATTTCACAAGTTTCCAAATATCATTCTTTTCAATTGTTTTCATCTCCTCTTACATCGTAGCTTACTGTTTCTTATCTTTTATAGCTTGCTTGAATGTGATGTCCTTCGTATCTGCTAAAAGACACACCAAATGTAATTCATTTGTCTCCTTATATAGGTCTCACAAGCTTCTTATTTTGATGTTCTTGGCTTATCTTCATCATCAGATAAAGTTGAAGACAATCTAACTTGTGTTGTTGTTAATGTAGTTGTGTGTTAGTGCAAAAATTATTCTTGATGCTACTTATTCACTTCTTCATGAGTCATCTCCTCCATGGAACTCCAATTCCACATGCTTTCTTCATTAACCTGCACATCACAACTCACAAGTTTTTTTTTGTAAAGGGATCATAGAGATTATACACCTTAGATGTTGTGGCTTGAAGAGCTTTGAATTTTGCTTGGAAGTTGAGATATGTGTGCTGGATGAATAGTATCTAGATTTTGGTTCCATTATTGAAGACCTGAAAATTTGAGAATTTTTCTAGGATAAAGGAGACAGATTTTGTGAAATTGGTATTACTAAAAGTTGAAGATTTATATGTTATCTTTCTAACGCCACTGAGTATGATATTTTTCGATGTGTAGATTGCAAGTTATGGTCTGATAATGTTCAGGTGGTAATTCAGCCCAAATTGTGTTTTGGTGTGCAAATGCTCTAAGGGCATAGGTTTTGTGCTTTTTGTGTTCTGATATTAATTTTGGATAGTTAAGGGTGAAATTGACTCAAGTGACCTTCTGAAAAGTTGTAGAGGATTGTTGTGGCTTTCTAATGAGGTATAATATAAGAATTTTGGATGTAAGGATTGTAAGTTGTGAATTTGTAAACTTTGGATATGGGTTAGGTTTTATGTTGTTTTAACAAGCTTAACAGGGAAGCCACATTAATGGGTGAATTTGAATTGATTAGTGATGGAATTTGTTTCTGAGTCCTTCATGAGAAGTGTAGATTGTTTTCTTATCTTTTCTGTGATATAGAGAATGTAATTTTTCGATAATGGGTTAGAAAGTTATGAATTTTGGAAGATTGGGTTATTGTTGAGAATAATTTGGGTAGGCAGAAACTTTACTTGAGAAATTGATTAGTTTAGAGATGGAATTTTCTTCCATGTTTTCCATGAAAGTTGTAGATTTTGTTTTTCTCTTTAGATTGATATAAAATTTGGAACTTTTGGCAAAGGGGATGAAAAGATATGATTTTTGTAAAAGTGTTGTACTGTTATGGTAAATGTATGACTAGGCAGTGTACTTGAGTGCATTTTTGACACCCTTAGAGATGAAATTGGATTTTTAGCTCTTCATGAAACTTGTAGGAATTTTCAATATCTTTCCAACGAGACCTAATTTGTGATTTTTGGATTTGTACGTTAAAAGTTGTGTAGTGTGAAAGAAAGGAGAGTTGGTTTTTACAAAATAGAAAATTGATTTTTGTAAAATAAAAAAATGTTAAAAAAAAGGCAAAAGCTCGCCCATCGCGAAGGAGACGCCTCGCCCTCGCTAGGGCGATGCCTCGCCACCGCGAGGCATTTTGGTTTATATATATATAATATATATTATTTGCTTAAGCTTGGATTTATGCCTTCTTTGATAATAACTTTTTCATCCGACGTCCGATTGACCTGATTCTCGAGGCATCGGATTCGTATAAAATTTAATTTCATTTATTTGCAAAATTGGAAATTTTTAGAGATGAAATTGACAGGGATTAATTAGGTCAAAGTGAGGGGACCAGGTAACGATCCGTCTTTATTTATTATTGGACTTATAAAGGTCCAAATTGAGTGTTTTTAGTGTCTATGGGTTTCTAATTTTTAGAAGAACACTTTGTGACGGGAAATTGTGATATAGTGTCGGGAATGTCACGAACATGCATTGTACACATTTTAATTTCTACATGTGCATTATTAACTATTTCTGAGTGTACATTTGGTAATGGTGAATATTTTGGACTGTTTAGAGGCGCTTTTGGAACGTCACCCCACAGACGTTGCCGAGACTTCCAGGCATTTGCTTCGGGAGCTATTTGTGAATAACCTAGATGGTTTCTCAATTATAAATTGTTTATAATTTTGCACTTATAAAACTGTGGAGAATAATGGTGGGCTTGTGCGTTTGTCTATGCCTAGATTTCGGACCGAAGGTGTTCAATGTATTGGGAGATTATGACATAGAAGTGTTATTTGTCTGAGAATGTGAGACCTTCGTGTTTTCAATATGATAAATTGTGATTGTGATTTTAATATAAATAATTGTGAACCAATTGTTTGAATGCGATAATTTGGGTTTGATTGTAATGTGATATTGCTCAATTGCGACATATGCATTCCATGCGTGAATGCATGATCAGTTAATAACAGTTGTGATCGGAGCAGCCACCGAGAGCTACAAGCTCAACGTTTATATTTGGGCCTCAAGCCCCACAGTGATTCAGAGCCTCAGGCTCAACGATTAATGCGCCCATAATGGGATAGTTCAGAGCCTCAGGCTCAACGATTAATGCGCCCATATTGGGACAGTTCAGGCGCTCGGTCACAACACCGAAATAAAATAGAAATGTATCACATGCGCATGTCATATGCATCTGATTTTAGTCTCTTTGATTGAGTGAAAGGCTAACTGCCTTATGCTTCTGTGGTAACAATCATGTGGTACTTCTAAATGTGAATTATGAAACAACTGTATTATGCTTGAATGTTGTATAAATTCAATTGGTCTAATTGAATGAAAAGTATCAATTTGTCTATGTTCAAGTGAAATTGTGAAATGAAATCAATTATGCAACAATGTGAAAATATGTTCTGTGATATGATGTGTTGCAAAAATTGAGTGAACCATCGATGATGGTTACCTCACTGAGTTCGCAAAACTCATCCAAAATTTGCAATTATTTTTCAAGATTCAGAAGAATACCCCGTTAGGCAACGGGCGTATAGCAACCACATATGAGCGAGAGAAGTGGTCAGGATCAGTTCGCGTCTACATTAGTGTCTGATAGAATTTGTATTTTTCTTAATGTTATTTTGTATTAATGATTAGGTCAATTTGTAAAGTCAACAGACGGAAAAAAACTGTATTTATAAAAAGGGCCTCTGTGGCCATTGTAATTACCGATGATTGTTTATGTTAATTGTGGTTCGTATAGTGCATGTTTGTGTTTCAAAAAAAAATTTATACTGAGTTTTGACTGAGTTTTGTAGCACGCCACCCTAGCAAGGTACGGACTCGGATATCACCATCGATGTCAGGTTCGGGTCATGCAGGAGTGGGGTGTTTCAATAAAAGTCCACAGCTCCCTGCTTACGCAGCCTATCATACCTCCTCTCCCGTCTCTCGGGAACTCTAGGAGGCAACTCCTCAATTCGAGGCATCGAGGACTCCCTACTGGCTTCGACTGTTCCTTGGTCAGCTAGTTGATCAACTTGATCACCTAAAACGGATGACCTATAACAAACAATAAGTTATATCAATATTTGCATTCCTCGACATAAATCATGCCTAAACAGTCTATATATCCCAACAGTTGCCAATCTATGCTTTGATACCACCAAATATAGCACCCTCTTACTGCAGGGTACACACCGGGACGTCCGCAGGTCATTTCGGTACATATCCTATGATAAGGGTGAGCTACGAACAATCACTGCAATCACTTCACATGGCATCATAATAAAACATCAATATAAAAAAACACGATCTTTTAGAACCAACTTTTCCTCATTTCATTTCATCAAAATCAAACTGTTTACAAGTCTATCATCCTGTACTGTCTGTACATAAATCCAAAAACCTAGTACAAAATGCTATATGAAAGAGAAAAAACATCAGATTTATTTAGGCCATCCCAAAAGTCCCAGCTGATCAACCTGTGAGCTATGACTTCTCTCTCCAAAACAATCTACATGGCTAGAAAAGTCCCTTTGAAGCTAGGAGTCTACTCTCGGTCCTGAAAAGACAACATTGCAATTTTGGTGAGTTTTGTGAAATCAATGAGGTAACCATTATCGATGGTTCACTCAATTCATACAACACATTAAACATAGCATGATTTTCCATCGATCAAAAGTCACACATTTTTCACATAAGAAACACTTTTGTTTTCACATAAGTATAAGGCATTATGCCTTTCACTCAATCAAGCATATTTAATCAAATGCATATGAAATACTCATTTGACACTTTTCCAATTATTACGGTGTTGTGACCGAGCGGCTGAACTGTCCCATATAGGGCTCATTAAACATTAAGCCTGAGGCTCTAAATCACTATTGAGCTTGAGGCTCAAATACACTCGTTGAGTTTTAAGCTTTAATCGGTGGCTACTCCGGTCACAACTATCATTATCTGATTATGCATTTGTGAATGAAATGCATATGTCATAGTCAATCACATCATATGCATGTATGCATATGTCACAATCACTCATATCATAAGCATGTAGGCATATATCACAAGTAATCACATCATAAACACGTAGGTCTCATGTTCACATACAAGCAGCACCTCATTAACACAACTCCCCAGTACACAGTCATCGAACCTTCTGTTCGAAATCCTCAATCAACTCATCAAATCATAGACCCACCATTATCCACCACAGAATCATAAGCAAACAAAAATTGAGAGAAACCGTCTAGGTTACTCACCAATAGCTTCGAAGCTAGTTCCTGAAAGTCTCGGCAATGTCTGTGGGTTGACGTTCTAAATGCGCCTCTATAACAATTAAAATACACATATATTACAAATTGTACAATCAGAAATGTATAATAATGGACATGCAAGAATTAAAATGTGTACAATGCATGTTCGTGGCATTCCCAGTATCATTCCATAAATTTTAATTTTTTATGTTTTTTTTTTTTTTGTAGGTCTAGATATTGTCAAAACACTGTCCAGAAAAAAAAATCAAATCCTATTCTTTTAATCGATCCCCTCACTTTGATTTAATCCATCATTTTAAATTTCATGACAAAATTAACAAATTCTCATAAAGAGGTAGCTAAATGGATTAGGAATCCGACACTTCGAAAATAAGATCAATCGGAGGTTGGATGGCTAAGTTATAAGCAAAAGAAGGGCAAAGGGTCAGATTGGAAAAGAAATACAATAAAAAGCACAAAAGGCCTCCTCGCCTACTCCAGCAACCAATTTCAAACAATCAGATCTTTTGGTCCCGAACTCCAATTTTTACAAACTTGGTATCAATGGAAAGATCAAAGAAAGTTATACAATTTCCATGAAGGACTCAAAAACCAATTCCACCTCTAAAAGAGTCAAAATCTCAATGAAAGTTACTGTCCTGTAAATCTCATCCTAACCAATCATACAACTTTACAAAGATCATAACTTCCTATTTCATTAGCCAAAAATTCCATGCTTGATATAAATGGAAAGATCAGAACACATTCTATAACTTTCATGAAGCACTTAAAAGCAATTTGAACCTGTAAATGGGTCACAATCTCAATCAAAATTTATGTCCTGTAAATGTCATCCTAAACAAAAACATATCTTCTAAAAATCATAACTTCCTATTCCATTGGCCAAAAATTTCAAACTTTATATCAAAGAAAATATCAGAACACGTTATAAAATGCTCATGAAGAACTTAGAAGAAATTCTACCTCTAACTAGGTCAAATTCCCACATGATTGTGGCTGTCCTGTTAAATATTGTTTAATATCACCTAAACCATATCCACATTTCAAACATTCACAACTTTCACTTCCGCCACTTGGCATTTTTCCTAGTCCAAAAATTACTCCGAAATTTTAGAAAACAATTTCTAAAATTCTCCAAAAATTCAAAACTCATCATGACCCACTCCAACATAATTTTCAAGCACACAATTCACATTTTTCATATCAATTACATTTATTAACAAATATACCGAAAAATGATATGAATGCATGTACAGTCATTTACATGTGCAAAATTCACTATTCACTTGTATGTGTATGCATGAATATATCAAGAAAATTCTAAGCACTCATAAACTATTCTAAATTACTATTTTACCCTTCTCATCGGTGATGGGATGTTACATTGGTGACCTACGGTTAATAGTTGCTAGGAGAGATTTGAAAACAACAAAACAATGAAATATGTTTAATTAGGGAGCGGGCTAAGATTGAACCAAAGAACCAGGTCCTTAACTCATTTATCATTTTTTATCAATTTTGCATGTTTTCTTTAATTTGTCTTTATTAGTTTAGTTTCATTTTACTTTCTTGTTTGATAAACTAAATCCCCTAAACCTAAATACCAGTTGATTTCATTTCAATAAATTTACACACACCCTCTGTGGGATCAACTTAGCCTCACCATGATTATAGTATTAGTCTAGTTTATTTTGACTAGCATTACGACGCGCTACCAAAATATTAAAATTTCTATGCCTTTTAAAGGAGTATTTCAATACCCTTATTCTTCACTCTACTTCCTTCCCTTCTTTGGTATTCTCCTCATCTACGCATAACATACCCATTTAAAACTCATTATCAACAATCATATATGCATAATAGAACCCTAGCTAAAAAGGAGATGAGGAAGTAGCTAATGTTCACACCAATATGAGGTGTCGATCCCTCAAGGAGTTCGTGAACTAATCTAATTCTAAGTTATCTAAGGACAAAAAGGATTATTAAAAAATAAAAACTAAACAAAAAAATAAAAAATCAGTTATGTATTGCTTGAAAATGAATTCGTAAAATTAACATAAGAAACCCAAATTGAGCACCACTAAATGAAAGCTGGAATTCAACCATGGAAGATTAACAAATTATAGGAGAGGGGATTTATCCTATCATTAATGCTAACTTAGTCACTTTTGTGTTAATTTGGTGTTGGTTCTAGACTATTGAAGGGTGGATTACTCTCTCTCAAATTATAATTGCTATGAACGATCAATCACAATAATCAAAGAACAAATGCAGAAATAACAAACACACAAAGATTTATGTGGTTCAACAATGTTTTTGGCTACGTCCACGGGCGGCTAGGGTTTTATTTCACTGTGAATGCTTTTCAAATTAGGTACACTAGGAGAATAGAACGTATTTATATGCCTAATAGAATACAAAAGACATAACTGCCCTGTAATAACTGATCCCAATATATTATTAGGCTCCATATCTCAACAATTCTCCCACTTGGAGACTGATCCATTCAACCCAACCATCTTCATTCTCTATACCGATGTACCCAAAAACTCACCTAACCGCGACATCTCCCACGTTATGGTAGAAGACCAACTGAGGCCTTGCACAGCCCCAGTTTCCTAGCATCAACACCTTTAGTCAACATGCCTGTTGGATTCTTAGCACCATCAATCTTCTTCAAACACATCTCACCTTCTTCCACAACACTGCGAGTGAAATGGTACCTACACTATGTATGATTATTTCTAAAATGATAAACGGGTTCTTCACAGCTGTATGACACTCTGACTATCAGTGAAGAGAACCTTGTCATTCTGCTTCTTGCCCAACTCTTCCAAGTAATCAATCAACCATATTATCTCTTTACTAGCTTCAGCTATTGCAACATGTTCAACCTTTGTAGATGACATAGAGACACACTTTAAAAGTTTAGACATCCAGCTCACTACTATCCCACCTATAGTGTAGACATACCCATATGTACTCTTGCTTGAATCCACATCTCACTAAGATCAGCATCTATCTTACCATTCCCATAACAAAGTAAGGTGGTAAATATTCCTTTTAAGTATCTCAGAAGTCACTTCACAGTTTCCCAATGCTCTTTCCCTGGATTTGACATGTATCTACACATAGCTCCCAATACATGTGCTATATCAGGCCTAGTGTAGACCATAGTATACATCAAACTCCCAACTGTAGAAGCATAAGGCACTTTTGCCATTTTTTTATGTTCCTCAACTATCTTAGGTGATTGCTCCTTTGAAAATTTGAGATGGTCAGCCACAGGCATGCTCTTGGGCTTAGCATCATCAACTCTGAACCTACAACACCTTCTCAATGTATTTCTCTTAGGACAGATTTAGAATTTCATCAA
The DNA here is from genome assembly GCA_024703695.1 of Erythroxylum cataractarum. Classification (NCBI taxonomy): domain Eukaryota; kingdom Viridiplantae; phylum Streptophyta; class Magnoliopsida; order Malpighiales; family Erythroxylaceae; genus Erythroxylum; species Erythroxylum cataractarum. The sequence goes on from JANJEY010000003.1 coordinate 6,093,800, forward strand.
ACCGGTCTCGAGAAATCCTCATCCCTAGAATCTGCTCTGCTGCACCTAAATCTTTCATCTCAAACTTTGATGATAGCCTCCCTTTAAGATTATTTATCTCCTCCATACTTGAACCTAGAATCAACATATCATCCACGTACAAGAGTAAAATGACAAAAGAGTAAGTAAACTTCTTGATGTAACAACACTAATCCTTTTCACTCCTATAAAAACCATTTCTAAACATAAAAAAAAAGTGAAACTTCTTGTACCACTATGTTGGAGCTTGCTTCAATCCATACAAGCTCCTCTTGATCTTACACACCATGTGTTCCTTACCAGAGACCTCATACCCCTCAGGTTGTTGTATGTAGATTTCTTCCTCTAAATCTCCATGTAATTTTTTTTTTTACATCTATCTGCTCAAGGTGGAAGTCCTCTACTGCAACAATACTCAGCAAAATTTTGATTGAAGTTAGTTTCATAGCAAGAGAGAATATTTCAATGTAGTCAATACATTTCCTTTGTGAATATCCCTTAACCACCAATCGAGCCTTGAACCTAACAGTACCATCAGTTTCATTCTTGATCCTATAGACTCACTTGTTCAACAGAGCTTTCTTCTTTGCAAACAACTCAATTAACTCCTAAGTATCATTCTTCTCAAATGACCATATCTCATCATCCATGGCTTGCTCCCACTTGATTGAATCCTTCACTTGCAAAGCCTCATCAAAGGATTTTGGTTCCCCTCCATCAGTCAACAAAAAATAATGTAAGGATAGTGAATACCTTTTTGGTGATCTGGTAACTTTGGTAGATCTCCTCAACACTGGCTCAGATGTGACTGGAAATTGTTCTAGTTTTAAAACAATATTTTCTGAATTTTTCTATGGTCTTATTGCAACATCACAAGATGAAATTTTCCTGCAACTCAACCTCAACTCCCACTTCTTCTACATCTTTAAATTGCACCCTAAACTTGTCCTTATATAGGACATTCTCATCAAATGTCACATCACAATGTCTTAAGATCTTCCTATTCTTGTCATCCAAAAATCTGTATCCAAATTGATCTAAACCATAACCAATGAAAAAGCACTTCAAAGCCTTTACATCAAGCTTGTCTCTCTTCTCTAAATCAACATGAACAACCAACACACACAAAAGTTCGCAGGTGAGTAAATTTGACCTCCTTACCTGACCAAACCTCTTCTAGCATCTTGAAACCTAAAGAAACTGAAGGTTCTTTATTTATCAAGTATGTTGTTATGCTCACTGCAGTTGTCCAAAACATTTTCGCTAGCCTAGTATGTAGTCTTATGCTTCTTGCTTGCTCATTCAATGTTTTATTCATCCTTTCAGCAATCCCATTATGTTTTTCCTTGCTAGGAACTATCCTGGTGCATCTGATTCCCTCATCATCACAGAACTTCTCGAATTTTGTAGAATCATACTCTCCACCATTATCAGACATTAGGCATTTGATCTTCAACCAGACTGATTTTCAACTTCAACCTTCCCCTTTTAACGGTAAAAAAAACATCTAACTTATATTTTAGAAAGTAAATCCATACGTTCCTACTGAAGTCATCAATAAAGGTAACGTAGTATCTTGAAACACCAAGAGAGGAGACTGGAGATGGTCCCCTCACGTCTATATGTACTAGTTCTAACCATTCTACCTTTCGTTCTCTGCTTTCCCATAACACAACTCTCACAACATATCAATATATTTCAAACCTTGCAGATACCCCTTTGAAGCTAGCATCTTTATCCCCTTTTGACTCATATATCCTAGTCTGTTGTGCCACAAACTCGAGCTTAATGTACTATCAACTATAGCAACCATATTCGAACACCCTGGGATAGTGTATAAAGTTCTAGATTTTGTGCCCCGTGCTATCACCATAGTTCCCTTCACAATTTTCTAGGAACTCTCCTCGATGATTGCCCTGTAACACTTACTATCTAATTGACCAATAGAAATTAGATTCTTCTTCAAGTCAGGAATATATCTGACATCTTGCAGTTTCCATTTACTCCCACCTGAGGTCTGGATACACATATCCCCCTTTCCAACAATCTCCAAGGCTTTATTATCAGTAAGATACACCTTCCTGAAATTTCCAGACTGAAAATTATGGAATAACTCTCTGCTCGGAGAAGAGTGGAATGATGCACCGAAATCAAGTATCCAGGAGTCAACCAGACTATCCACACTAAGAATTAAGGCGCTACCAGTGTCTTTCGCAGAACATATAGAATCATCATCTTCATGGGTCTTATTATTTTTTTGGCCTTTCTTCTTCTTAGGTTTAGGGCATTCTTTCATAAATGTCCTTTTTCATCACAACCTCAATAAGAGACCTCGTTTTTGCCTTGAGATTTTCCCCGCCCTTTTGATTTCAATTGGTTATGTTTAATATGGCCTCCCTTCGACTTTCTCCTACCCCTTCCCTCGACACTAAGTGCGTTACTAAATGAATCCCTGATTTCTCTTTTGCGAATACTCTTGCTCAGGACAACATCTCAGACTTCATCAAACTTTAGCTTCTCAGACCCACACAAACTAGTAATTGCGGAAATAACAATATCCCACGACTTGGGTAGAGAAAACATCAAAATTAGGGCTCTAATCTCATCATCAAAATTAATATCAACAGAGCATAATTGACTGATAATCATATTAAATTTGTTAATATGATTTGCGACAAATCTACTTTCAGACATCTCCAGATTAAACAAATGACACATTAGATATAACGTATTAATGACCAATGGTTTTTCATATATGTTTGCTAGAGCCTTCAGTACTCCTGCAGTCATTGTCTTCTTAACGATGTTAAAGATAACATTTCTCACCAATGACAAACGAATCAACCCTAGTGCCTGTCAATCTTTCATATCCCAAACCTCCTGTTTCATGGTTTCTGGTTTCTTCCCTGACAAGGGTTTATGGAGGTTTCTCTTATATAGATAATCTTCCATCTGCATCTTCCAGAAACTAAAATCAATTCCATCAAATTTCTCAATTTAAACCATCACGTTTTCCATCTTTTCATATTGTTATGATACGAACCAAACTCTAATGCCAATTGTTATGAACGATCAATCAAAATAATCAAAGAACAAGTGTAGAAATAACAAACACACATATATTTACATGGTTCACCAATGTTTTGGCTACATCCACAGGTGGCTACGGTTTTATTTCACTGTGAATGTTTTTTGACTTAGGCACACTAGGAGAATAGAATGTATTTATATGCCCAGGAGAATACAAAAGACATAACTGTGATTATGGGCCTGGTGTAAATTCCAAATATATTATCACGCTCCATATCTCAACAATAATCACTAAGCCCTAATTAACAAAACCTAATTAAGTCACGTTACTAAACACATAATCTCTCGATTAGCAATGAGCCCATAACCTAATCAAATCTTAAGCATTCTATTAAACAACTGGGTCCTCACACAAGATCTCTCTCCCTATAATTACCAATTTGATTATTTACGTGGTCTACTAGGTTGTTTAACTCTCATTAATGAACCCAATCATTTTGCATTTAGTTCACTCTCTCAAACTATTACCAAAGCATGCAATTACAACAAATAATCATAACACCCAAATTCATTAACACAAAACCAACTAGATTAACATTAAATCAAGAACAAATCTTTAAAGAAAAGTTAGAACATCCTTAACCTAAGAATCATCATCATCAATCCCATCTTATACGTCAAGTATATGAAATAAAAGATGTACGGAAGAAAGTAACTTAGAGGATTAGAGGTTGAACCAGTTTAAGCTCCTCCTTCTTCTTTCTTCTCTTCTATCTCTTCCTTATTCCTCTTCCGAGGATCTTTCCCAATGTAGCAAAATGGAGGAATGAAAATTAATTTTTCTTTTGTCCTCTGTATTCTTTTCTATTTGAGGTAAAAACTAAGTTTTACCCAAGCCTAAAAAGTCTAAAATAATCCCATAAAGTTAAGTTTTAAAAGCCAATCCGCATTAGGCCACGATTGTGGCTCTTGGGATTTGCTTCTGCCACGATCATGGCTAATGAGACCATGATTATGGCTTATCCATTTTGCTTCTTTCACGATTGTGGCCCATCGTAGGTTACAATCGTGGGCCTAGATCTTTCGAGCTTTCTCCACATCTTATCCATTCTTTGATATCCAATCTCAAATGTTAACAAACACATTAAGGCACCTCAAATACATAAAATTAAAACTCAATAGCGTCCTCTAACCTATATAACCTTCAAAACACACATATCTAACAAATTAACACAATTCTAAACCTAAATATACATGTTTCAATTAATTAACCACTAAAAACACACTAAAATGCCTATTAAAACTTTATGCAACCTACAACTATCATACACACTGTACTGGACTCACCTACTCACTGTCTGATATTGGGTATATAATTGAAGCATCCAGAAGCTTGATAATCTCCTTCTTGATAACTTCCTGATGTTCAAATTCAATCACCACTACCTATCCCTTACTATCTTACATCCATCCTTGAGACTTATTCTATGCATAGCAATGCTAGGACTTATCCCTCATATGTCTGATATTTGTCGTGCCATAGCTCTCGTTCTTTTTTTTATAATCTCAACCTCTTTATTTTCTTATTCCTCATCCAACTGATTTGAAATAAATACTAGTAGTGTTTGATCCTTACTCAAAAAGGTGTTCCTTAAAAGCATTAGTAGTGGTTTGAGCTTAATGGTGGAGTCGGTGACTCCGTTGTCTCTAAAGGTTCCTACTTTTGATTGTCATCTAGCTTGCCTTCTTCTAAACTTATCTCATTGTAATCTACTTCACTTTTCTACTCAATCATTGCGCTATGTTGTTCCTCCACACAATCATCCACCATATCAACTTTTATATAAATGTTTTGCTCAGGCTTGCTTTTTAATGTCCTACTCATATTGAATTCGACCTTGTCATCACCAATATGTAGAATTAAGACCCCACTATTAAAATCAATGGGTGCCTGCTCAGTGTTAATGAATGGACGTCCCAAAATGAGTGGACATTGCCTATCTTTTGCAATATCAAGAATTACAAAGTCAACAAGTAACAAAATTTATCAACCTTTAGTCGAACATCTTCCACAACCCCAAATGGTTTCTTTATCGACTAGGTTAGCTTTATATCGTCTAGCTTAAATTTCATAAAAATAAACAATGACATAAGATTAATACTTACATCAAGATCACACAAACATTTAAAAAATTCCCAACCATTTAACAATGCAAGGAATAATGAAACTCCCTGGAACTTTTAATTTTTTATGGCATATTGTTGGTGATAATTAAACTATAGCTAGTTCAATCATGCCTTCAGGATAAATTACAGATCTATCAGGTAGTTGAATTACTACAATGGTTGCTTTCATTGGTCTTAAATTTAGCAAGCTATAAACTAACAATGGCATGACATTAATTGAAGATCTTAGATTAAGCATGGCTTTTTCGATTTAGTTATGCCAATAATACATGATATGGAAAACATACCTAGATATCCACACTTTAGTGGCACTTTCCTTTGCATAATAGTCAACACGTTTTGATCAACTACAATTTTTCCCTCAGCCTCATGCTTTTTTTAGAACACATGTCCTAAGAAATCTTGCATACCTTGGTATTTGATCAATAGCATCCAATAGAGGGATGTTGTTTTCAACTTTGCCAAAGGTCTCCAAAATTTCCTTTTCCTTCTCTTCTTTCTTTGATTTTGTCAAGTTACCAAGAAAAGGTTGAGTAATCACAATTTTAGGTTTAGTGTTAATCGACTCATTACTTACCTCCTTTGTTGATTCATTTGAAGGGGTATTTTTCTCTTCAACTTGAGGCTCTTTAGTTGCTTACTCGTTAGGTATATAGCTTTGCACTTCTTTTCCACTTCGAAGTGTCATGGCATTACTAGTTTCCCTTGAATTACTTTCTACCTGAGGAGGGAGCTTGCCCTTTCCTACTTCCATTTTGCTCATGGTTGTGGATAATTAGGACACTTGCTTTTCTAGATTTTGGATATTAACCCGCATTTCCTATTGAAAAGTTTGAGTGTTAGTAGCTAGACTTTTCACAATATCATCTAAAGACATACCTGGCTTAGAAGATGATGATGCTAGAGATGGTGGAATTGGCGGTCTCATTTAAGGTGGATGTGACTAAAATCCCAGGGGCTTATTACCATAACTAAAATTAGGGTGATCTTGCCAGCTTGGATTGTAATGATTAGAGTAGGTATCATATCCCCTTTGCGGTAGTCTTGGAAATACTCCTACAACATTTACTTTCCCTGTTGGGCCCCGTTTCTGAAGCCTAACTATCGCACCGGAGTCGAAAAACACAAGTGTGTTTCCAAGCTCTTTGACCCTCATTGAAGAATTCTCATTTGCATGACATCTCAAGCCAAAAAGGCGAGCCCACACAACAAAATCGTAAAATCACAAAATCACAATTGACTCCTTCAAGATGGAGCTCTTAGTCTCTAGTTTATTTAGAAACAAGAACCACCCCAAACGAATCCCTATGGCTCAAGATATGCTTAAGAAATCAAAGTAGGTTCATGGCCCAATTATGCTCTCCAAGCCGACCTTTCTCTTCCTTCCCATCAGACTTTTTGAATTTAGCTCCAAAGGCTATCAATTTTTATTGAGAGGTATAAAAATGTGTTAGGAATCTTACGCCTTAAGAATGGTCTCATTCGGAGGTCGGATGAAGGAATTATGGCCAAACAAATCCGATATGTTCATATCCTAATTCCTACTGAACATACTGTGGCGCAAACGCCATAACTTCAGCTATAGATGTTGGATTAACTTCATTTTTAGACTTTTAGAAATTAGACATCTAGGGATACAATTATCATGAAGACCGCAATTTAAAATTCGATCTTTATGGGGGTCAAAAAGCAGGGGCAGTGTGAAATTCACATGGCCAGCCCGTGTAACCTTCGGGTGAATTAGTGTTACTGCGCCCAAAAGCACACGGTCCGTGTGAAATTCACACGGGCAGACCGTGTAACCTACGGGTACCACCAATTTTTCACCCTCCAAGACCCCTCCAAAGGTTCCTAAACCCATCCTAACTTCCCCTTACCTCATACTCTTCTCCAATACCACAAAAACCACTTCAAATCCATTGAACAACTACAAACATCATTGAAACTCAACTCCAAAGGATTCATCACACACATCCTTCCCAATATTAACACATTCTTCTAACCCTAGCAACAAATGGAATTCTCAACCAAAGATAAACTCATCCATCAATCTCAAGCTTTAATGAAACATAATCATACAAAATGAGTTTCTCAATTCTCAATCTCATTTGAAAACAAAACAATGCTTAAACAAGCTTTACTTACATATCAACACATACATCAACTTAATACAAAATACAAATGATGCTCATGTTTTATATGCCTATAAAGCTAGCCAAATATTATTACTTAATACAAAAGACTCCTAGCTATCTTGGAGTGTCCAAATGCCTTGCAAGGATCGTCACTCTTCTCGGTCTACAACTGAGGAGGGAAATTATGGGTTGAGCTACACGACTCAGTGGCTAACTTATTCATAGCCATTAGCAATGAGCCATACAATCACACATATATAAATATCCAAAAAGACCAACAAGAAATCTTAGCATTCACAATTTCCAAACACAATCTCATAATTCAACACATCATCCCATTAAACACAATTGATGTCATTTCTCATTCAAGCATAACACACAATTCACATCATAACATAACATATCAAAATGCAAATGCACATACAATTTGGCTCGAGGCTCCCGTGACCAGAACAGAGAAACTGAAGTTTACTCCGTGAACAAAACGAGTCCACTTTTCATATCTCGTGGGCCACAAGCAGGCAGCCGGGAGAAGGTTTAACGTCGACATGCACGTGACTAACGAAACGGTTCCTCTCTCGCCCAAAAACACAATCAAATCTCATACTTAATTCAATCATTTACATCTCAAGCTTAATTCAATCATTCTCAAATTCATATTCTCATTATTTTTCTTCTTTCCATTCAATCAAAATGTCATGATAAAAGACATAGCATAATCATGCTCACAATTCAATCTTTATCACAATGTCATACATCTTTCAATGTATAACGTAACATAAATACAACATAGCAATTCACAATTTATCAATTCAAGCATATACATACACATATATACACACACAAGGCATTTTTCCCATTACAAAATAACTATAAATAAATTACCCACCTTATACTCTTGAAAATCCAACTTCAATGGTGCCCTTCCTCTTGCTCTTGGGTTGGTTCTTGATTTCCTAACATAACCTAAAAATTCTCATTAATTTTCCAATCCAAATGGAAATCCCCAAATTTCCATAATCATAATCAAATGAAATTAACCCTAATCAAGCTCAAATTCAACCTACCCGTAGTCCATATAGGTTAGGAAACCCAAAGCCTAACTTAGAAACCCATCTCCTTCCTCCAATCCAACACCCAACACAAAACCCCTTTCTCTCTCTAAACTTCTCCATTCACAACACAACAACATATATCTTCCATCAGCAAGAAGAAGAGATGAAGAACTTACCTTTAAAAGCTTGATTCTTCCCTTCTTTCCAAAATTTTTTCCTCCTTCTTCCCTAGGTTTTCAATTTTTCTTCTCCTTCTCTTCTCTCCTCACATTTTCTCTCTTTCCTTCTCCCCTTTCGTTGCCAACGACAACTCCTTCTTCTAATTCTAATTTTTAAACATCGATAGCCTATTCCTTCCAACTTTGCCCTTCACTAACTTGGACTTTCCTATTTTTCCCTTATTGCGTCCTTCTGTGTCATTGAAAACACTCTAGCTGGTGCTTGCCCCCTTGGTCTTCCTGGAGGATTCACTCTCCTTATTGCATCAGAGTTGCCCACTTCAGTTGTAGTCTTTTGTCCCACTGCCTCAGTTCTCTTCAAAGCTACATCTGTGCTCCCTCTCTTCTTGCATACCGCGGACACTCTCGAGCTATATATCCCTTCTCTCCATATTTGAAACAAGCTCCAGTCAGTTTGTAGCATTCCCCTCCATGGAATTTGGCGCAATGGTCACACTTAGGGACGAATGACTTGACCCCTTCTCCTCTTCTACTGCCTCCCACCGTTAAGGCTTGATGAGAAACAGTAGAAGTCCTTATCGGTTTAGGCCTTCTTGCACTACTGCTCCTCTCCTTAGACTGCACAGGGAAAGTCCTGGCACTTCTCTCAGGCATAGAAGTATCACATCCCCTCTTGAACTATTCTCTCCCCTTTCTCTTTTTGCTCACGGCGCTCTTTATGTTCTTAATGTTTTCGACCCTCAAAGCTGCCTCAACCAACTGTTGAAAATCACAAAAATTTTGCACCACCACTTTCTCTCTTATAGCTAGATGTAACCCCAATTTGAACCTACGACATTTAACCGCCTCACTCATCATTAACTCAGTTGCATATCGGGCCAATTGTGTAAATCGACGATCATATTCACTCACTGTCATTTCTCTTTAGGTGAGACTCAAAAATTCTCTTTGCTTTTGCTGAATACACACCTCAGACAGGTACTTCTTCTTAAACACTGCTAAGAGATCCTTCCATGCGAGCACTGACGGTCTTATCTGGCTCCCTGGCACACTCTCCCACCAATGCAGAACATCCCCTTATAGCATGCGTGCAACGTATACCACTTTCTCATCATCCTCATAATCCATCTGATCTAGTATTCTCTCGGTCTTCCTCAACCAAGTCTCAACTTCTTCTAGATCCATGGTCCCATAGAAATCAACTGCCCCGTACTTCCTGAGCTTGTCGAACTGTTTCCCTTTTTGGACTAGGATTGGAATAGAAATTGCGGCATCTAGCCCATGGCCTAAGCAAATTCCTGAAACATCATCGGATCCAATGGAGCAGGCACTTGCTCTTGCAGAAGAGGAGACTCTTGGGATTGTGATCGAACGGGTTTACTACCTTGTCCTATCGAAGCCTCAGCATTCCAGGGGCTATAGACTCATCAGTACTCTCCTCCCTTAGTGGAGAGTCATGTGCAATTGATCCTTGCAATAGTTCTCGTGTCCTTCTACGAGGTGGCATCTTACTCTTTCAATGTAAACACTAACTATTAGCTTCATTTCATTTTAGTCTTAATTCCTACATGTATGCATGATATGCATGTCATTTAATGCAATTCCTTCAACTTACAAACCAACCAGTAACTACATACCATGACACTTCATCCTATTATACATTCTAAGCCTAGAAAAAATCTAAGCTCTGATACCAAACAATGCTGGACCCCGCTTCCGAAGCCCATCATTCAGAATCAAACTCAGAAGTAGTACTTGCCCTCAACTATACTTTGCCTATTTTGGGACATTTAGCAAAAATTCCCCTAGAGAACTCAGATTAATGTGTTCTTTAGATTGTTTGAAAGTAGACTTTAAGGTCTACAACTTTCACGAAGACCTCGAAGATGGATTCTATCTTCTAAAGGGTCATAATGGAACGGAAGAAAGGTACAGAAGAAGAGAAAAGACAGAAGAAACAAAAAGATAGAAGATAGCAAAACACAGAAGAAATGGAAGACATAAGAAGCAAAGGGCAGAAGATACCAAAACATAGAAGAAACAAAAAGCAGAAGGAGCAAAACACAGAAGAAGACACGTCAG
>JANJEY010000003.1:6130443-6152650 GCA_024703695.1 Erythroxylum cataractarum
CTTTAACTAAAGGCATGCCACTTAAGCAGTTTAAAGATCACGTAGTGCATATGGGACTTGGTTCCACAATGTGATTTGTTGTATATTTATTGATTCAATGAAACTCTTATTCAGTTTGATATTTTCTCACCAATTTTGTGTACACATATTTATTGATTTTGAGAAATGTCGTTTAATTTGGACCTAGAATAAACATATGGTTTATTCATTAAGTTGATGGGCGAGTAATGAGAAATTGTGTATATGTAATACATAGAAGATACTACTCATTATCAGAGGACCTATAGCCATGATTCATATATATTTGATTTCTTGTTATATGTGGTGGTTTGGGTTAAATGGACCAAGTGGGAGAATGTAGGAATATTGCGGTCAAATTTGTCCCTACCTTACCTACCTGTCATGGTCCATTTAAATAAAGAACCCTTATCCTCCTTCATCATTTGGCCGCCCATAATCCCGACTGCTTGTCTCTGTGATGGCCAAAGACAGGTATGCAGTAGGATTATATAACGTCGGTTGGTCTTTCCCTATTCTTGCCTAGCAGCTCCTGCACCATCTCTGTTGCTTACAGAAGAGGATAGAAAAGCTCCAATCTGCATAGAAAACATTCAAATCTAAGGAGGAAAGGAAATGGCTGGAGGTGTATGGTTCTTCGATTAAGCTTCCGCTACTATTTTTACATATATATTACGGTTATATATATGATGCTTAATGCATGTGTTTTATAAGTTCATGTTCTGTATGAAATGCATGCCTTTGCTGTAGACATTTTACATACCCCTCTTCTTAAACTTCTCCAACATGGAGTTAAACATTGGGGCTGAACTTTGGTGGGTTTTTTTCCTCAACAAAAGGCCTGCTTTTCCCCTAGTGCAAAGTTGGGTACTTGGCAATGGAAAGGCAAAGTCTGGACAAGGTCTTGCTAATGGATGAGGATACCTTCTTGTTCAAGTTCAATAAGGTGGATAGCATGAATAAGGTTATGGAATCTGGCCCTTGGCACATTGGAGGACATCCTATGTTTGTTCAAAAATGATTTCTAGGATTGGAACTTTACAAGTCTAGGATTGAATCTAATCCTTTCTGGATCAATATTCATAATATTCCATTAGAGTATTGGACCCTAGATGGATTGAGTTTCTTAGCTAGCTCGATGGGAAAACCTCTTGTATTTTATTCAGCCACAGTTCAATTTGAAAAAATTTGTTATGCTAGGATGTGTGTGGATGCTATCTCTAAAATGGAGTTGCCTTGTGTAATTTTAGTTATAAAGTTGAATGTTGTTGATGAATTGGTTAAAACATAAGTGCAACTCAGCTATAGCTGGAAACCTCAAATGTGAAACAAAACATGGAAGCCTACTAGGAGAAAGTTCATTTCAGGGAACTATTATGAAGTTATGGGAATTGATGAGGTCCCAATTAGTTGAATTGAGGTAGAAGTTAATCAAAATGATGATGATGAAGCACAAAATGCACCTCTAAAATTTGTGGCAGAACAAGTTGAATAATTGATTCCCTAAGAACTACTTCTGCATGTGGAATTAGAACCTACTAGTAAGGGCAAAAAAACAATAGAAGAGCATGATCTAGAAGTAGAACCTGCTAAGGAAGATGATAAGGCCATGGTTTTCCAGAGGAATTAGAGGTAGGGTTTCAAATATCTCTAATTGATAATAGAAGATCAGGCAAGAAAAGGAGAAAACCCAAAAGGCTTGATTCCTAACTTATACCGTTTAGCTATATTTTTTTAGAATATAAGGGGATTGAATGAAATCCATAAAAAGCATATTTTTTAAGATTTAGTTCTTGAAAAGAAACCCATTTTGATGGGACTACTTGAGACAAGAATTAAAGCTCATAAGTTCCAGGAAGCTATGAAGTTCTTAGGAAGGGAATTGTCCTTTGGTTCAAACCATGATAACCACTACAATGGTTAAATAGTCTTTGCATTTAACAACAATAAAGTGCAGCTTGTGGTCCATAGAAGCTCAGACCAATTTGTTCACCTAATTAGTAAGCTAGAAAATCCTACCCTATCCTTTGATATTACCATCATTTATGCTTCCAATTTTGGTTTCCAAAGAATGAAGCTCCAGGAGGACCTCGTTAGCATTAGTTATTCAATTAGTAGACCTTGGATTCTTGCTGGAGACTTCAATTGTGTAATGCATTCTTCAGAGGCATAGGGGGAAAGAGTGAACTTCTATAATCTTGGTTTAGAACTTGAGGAAGTTACTACTAGGCTAGAAATTATTGACCTAAACTTTCTGCATAACTTATTTACTTGGAGCAATAAACAAAGGGGAAAAACAAATCCTTTATAAGGAAAAAAGCTTGATAGAATTCTTATTAACCAAAATGGTTATGTAAGTTGCCTAACTTCTATGCTTGTTTAGTCCCAATATGTGCTTTGATCATTCTTACATGGAAATTTAGAATCTTTGCCCTTTAACTCCTCACAAAGATCCTTTCATATTTGTCAAATTTCTATCCTCCAAGGAGGTTTTTTGGAGTTGGTTAGTGGAGTCTAAGACAATTGGATACATGATTATAAAGTATTTCAATTTATAAGAAAGGTTCAGATCTGAAGGAAAAAAACTAAAGGCTTTTATGATGCTTGGTGGTCCTAATACTTCAACTCAGTTGCAATCTGCTAAGATATGGCTTATTAATGCTTAAGAAGCATGTTATCTTCACACCAATAACCCTATATTAAAAGTTGTAGAAATAAAAAATCTGGAGAATTACAACAGAGCAATTCTTGAATAAAATTCTCTTGTTTTACAAAAGGCCAAAGTGTCTTGGCTTAGAGATGGTGACTTTATCACTAAATTTTTTTCATAATTCTATATTGGCAAGAAGAAACAATAATAGAATTCATTCCCTGCTGGATAAGAATGGTCTATTGATTTCTGATATCTCTTCTATTGAGAACTTGGTTCTTAATTTCTACTTCAATATGTTTAACTTGAGGCTAACTAAAAGGTGCAATATTCAGGATCTTATGGATCTAATTGGTTCCACTTTGCCTCAGGGCTCTCTAAAGTGGATTCAAATGCTTGTTTCCTCCTAGGAAATCAGGAATGACCTCTTCAATCTCATTCTTAGTAAGTCTCTAAGCTCTAATGGTTTTAATGCTTACTTCTTCCAAACTACTTTGGTTTATCACTGATATGCAGCTGATTGAAGTGATTCAGAAATTTTGAATTCTGTGAAGCTTCTAAAAGAAATCAATGCTACCTTTATTTGTATGATTTCTAAAAGTCCTAATGTTATTTCTATCAATGATTTTCGTCCCATTTCTTACTGTAACATTATTACAAAGTGTTATCCAAACTGGTAGCCAACATAGTAAAGGTTCCACTTCAACATCATATAGACAAATCTCAAGGTGCATTCATTTCTTGCAGAAGTATCTCTAACAATATTTTACTAGTTCAAAAGCTCTTAAAGGACTACAATGCTAACAAACATATCTATAGATATGCAATCAAAGTGGACTTCTCCAAGGCTTTTGATAGCTTCAATTGGAACTTTCTATTCTGCAGTTTGGAATGATTTGATTTCCTGACAAAATTCATTCATTGGATTAAAGTTTGTATCTCTACTTGCTCTTACATAGTACTTATTAATTATGTCCCAAGAAGCAATGGGATAAGACAAGATGACCCAATGTCACCTTACTTGTTTGTAACTTCCATAGAGATTCTCAACAGAATTATTGTGCATAATATCTCTAATAATCCTGATTTTAGATTCACTACAAATGCAAAGAATTTTAACTCACTTATTTAGTTTTACAGATGACCTTATGTTGGTTTGTGGGTATCATCACACTTCTATATCTATTCTTCATGAATCTCTTAGGGAATTCTGCAAAATATATGTCGGTATTGTCAACTTATTGAAAAGAAAGATTTATGTTTCCTCTTATGTTACTTATGTTGAAAGTTTAAGGAATATATGTGGATTGAATGTTAGCAACTTGCCTTTTAAATATCTTGGAGTCCTTATTTCATCAAATAAGCTTAAGTTCACTGACTGCCTCCCCTTATTGGATAATTTCAAAAGGAAAATCATTGTCTAGCATAATAGAGCACTCTCTCAGGCTAGCAGGGTTCAACTCATTATATCTATTTTGACAAATGTTAATACTCAACAGAGCTCACATCTATTCCTTCCAAAGAAGATTAATAAGGAGATGGAGAAATGCATGAAGAACTTTCTTTGGACTGGTAAATCTGACGATGGCTCCAAAGTTAATTGGTATGAGTTATATTGGAAAAAGCATGAAGTGGCCTAGGATTTGTCTTGATTAACTTGATACAAACAATGCGAGTTGTAAAGAGGATATAGAGACTCTTCAATGACAAGGAAGCATTTTGGAACAAGTGGAATAATGAATTCTACATGAAAGAATCCAGCGTTTGGCATTTAAAGGAAAAGAAGGAGCATTCTTGGTCTTTTATCTTCGTTGCTAAGGAAAAGATAGACCATTTATTCTCTTTTCAAAATACATGTTAGAAATGAAGAGACAACTAATTTTGGTTTGATAATTGGTCCCCTCTTAGGCACCTAGTTTTGGTTTAATAATTGGTCTTCCTGTTAGTCCCTTATCTACAAGAAATGAAATCCCATCCCTTGTAGCCAGAATTCTAACTCACGCTAGAGTGTCAAAAATTATTGATCAATGTTCTTAGTTAGCCATTAAAAGACGTATGGATAAATTGCTTTCTTATCGTCCAACCTATTTACCTAACCACTTTTTAAAGGATAAAGTTGTCTAGAACTCCATAAGTAATGGGGAATTCTCCCATTCCTCATGTTTAGAAGCCATTAGACCATATCTTCCTTATGTTCCTTAGTATAACATTATTTAGAAAGAATCATTGATGCCCAGAGCCTCCTTCACCTTTTTTTTTGTATAAAGGGAAAATAAGCGTACACCGGTTACAAAGTGAGTCTGGGAAAACAGATCTCCGACTTATCCTCTAGCAGGATACTGTGACACCCGATGGGTGGTACATCAAAAAAAAGGACTTCATGTTATTAGCTCCTAGAGGTAGATTGCCTTTGTAATTTGGTTCCTGAGACTAACTTCCATACTTTATTACTTAAACTTAGATTGTTCCTACAATAACTGAAATGAAATCCTAGTTTGGGCTGATAATCAATACAAGAGAGTGGGCAAAGATTAGATATGATTAAGCCTTATCTCAATTGCACAGTATACTCACTTGGAAGGAAAGGAACTCAAGGATTTTCAAGAATTCTAAATCTGACAAATATGTTCTTGCTCATAAAGTGAGTTGGTGGATTAGAGAAATTATAATGGCTCATAACCTCACACAAAAATTGAGCTCCTCTCTCATAAGTAGATGGAACTTAGAATGAATAGTTGTTGTCTCTAAGTAGTCTCATTATTTAATACATAATGCTAATTTTGTTGTATCCTTAATACCTTTTGTCTATTTAACAACTCTGCATTATTATCAGTTTTTGGCTATCCTTTAGGGCTTGTGAATAAAATTATTTCTTCTTTTAAAAAAACATATTAATTAATTATTTAATTATTATTAAAAATGACATATTTTAAATAAATTATTTAATAAATTAACTCTTTGAAATTAATTGACAAATTTGATCTAATTAATATTTAGAAATTTAACATGTTTTCATCTTCTAAATTATTAAAATGTAAAACAATTCTTTAATCACAATTATGAAACTTTTAAATTAATGTCCAATCACAACTAAAAATATGAAACCTTCAATTCAAATTAGGCCTAATCACAACTAAGTTTGGCAATGGCTCGGGCCACCAATGACATTAATCATCCCAAACTTTCTAAATTCAGCTTAGACATACCTTAAGACCCAATCTAGCTTTAAAGCAAATTAGGCTTAGAGGTAACAGACTGAACTCGAACCCGATTAAGTTTGGATCTTGTGACTCGAGCTTAATCCTAATTGGATTGAACGAATCAGACTCCAAATGGTTTGAAGCCCAAACTCGAGCAAGTCAACCAAAAAGATGCTTGAAAACTTTGATTCGATTCACTTAATAATAAAATAACATCGTTTTGTTACATAAACAAAACATCCTTTCTTATACAAATGAGATTGAACTTTAGGCCAGGTTCGAATTGCAAAATCCAAATTTGATCCTAATTCAAAATTCAAAAATTAAAAGAAAATTCAAACTCAATACAAAATCAAATTATCTCATTCTAAATATGATAATTTTAGATCAGTTAAACTCAAACCCTTTGCTAAGCCTAAACATAACTAGGACATGAAACCTTTGAATTAGTATGTACATGACTACAAATCTACTGGTTAGATAATCAAAAAGTAAAGGGAAAGAAAAGACTAGGAAAGCAACTCTAAGCAGCCACTATGTTCAATGACTTTAAGAATGTTTAGGTATTCTCTTATATACAAGTGAAGCTAATGTACCAACACAAGTGAAAATGGCTTTGCTACTGAAAAAGCTGTCCGAAACTCCGGCTTTTCTCTACAGTTTCCTTTCTTCCACAACGCTCACTATTCTGTTCCTCATGGTTCTCTCTTCCACGTTTGTCTCTAACTTTCCTGCAACTCCTATTTTCGCTTATGCAAATGAAGCAAACATGATGAGCAGAACAGAGGAAGAAGCTAAAGCTCTGCTAAATTGGAAGTCCACTCTTGACAACCAAAGCCAGTTGGTGTTATCTTCTTGGGATGGAAATAGCCCTTGTGACTGGAAAGGAATAACTTGTGATAGCTCTGGAAGTGTTGCGTATTTCAACCTCTCATATCATGGTTTATCGGGTACACTTCAAAATCTTAACTTTTCTTCGTTACCTAACCTCTTGAGTCTTGATCTTTCCATCAACTCATTCTATGGTTCTATACCCCGAGAAATTGGTAACCTTTCCAGGATCATCTTGCTAGACTTGTCCTATAATGTTTTTTCTGGGAATCTGCCCTCCGAGATAGGGAAGTTGTCAAATTTGTTAAACTTGTGGATTGGTGTCAATAAGCTTTTTGGTTCCATTCCTGAAGAGATAGGTGCGCTAAGATCTGCTCGAACTATTGATTTGTCAAGTAATAGTTTCACTGGTTCAATACCTCCCATTGGAAACTTGACCAACTTGTTGCGCGTCCACCTTGATCAAAATAGACTTGTTGGATCCATCCCTCAAGAAATTGGGTTACTCAAGTTTCTTGAACTTCTTGATTTATCAACAAACAATCTCACTGGCACCGTTCCTGCTTCTATAGGAAATGTCAGTGCCATCGGGAGGCTCTTCCTTTACAGAAACCAATTATCTGGCTCGATCCCTCCAGAAATTGGTCGTCTAATTTCTCTCAAAGTGGTTGATCTGTCGGAAAATAGATTGATAGGCAAAATTCCTGAATCTATCGGAAACTTAACAAACCTATCAGGCCTTGCCCTGTTTCGAAATAAACTTTCTGGATCCATTCCTGCAGGATTAGGTGAACTTAAATCCCTTGTCGATCTTAGATTATTCACCAATCAACTCTCTGGTTCTCTTCCTCCAAAGATTGACAGTCTCACACGTCTGAGAACTTTTCTGTTGTCGGAAAATGGATTCACCGGTCAGTTACCACAAAACATATGCACTGGTGGTTCATTGGAATATTTCACTGCAGACAGCAACCACTTTACAGGTTCTGTCCCACGAAGCTTAAAGAATTGCCACAGCTTGCTCAGAGTCAGGCTTGAAGGAAACCAACTAACGGGAGACATTTCTCAAGTCTTCGGGACATATCCTCTGTTGAACTTCATAGATTTGAGTAATAACAGATTCTATGGCGAGCTTTCTCCAAACTGGGGGCAGTGCAATAATCTAACAACGTTGAAGATGTCCAATAACGGTATCACTGGTGAGATACCCGGAGCACTTGGAATGGCAAGCAAGCTACAGTATGTCGACCTCTCTTTCAATCATCTTGTTGGACAGATTCCAAAAGAATTAGAGGGCTTGAAGTTGTTGTTCAATCTTTCCTTGAGCTATAACGAGCTTTCGGGTTCCATTCCTAACGAAGTTGGGATGCTGTCTCGGCTTGAGCACCTTAACTTGGCTGGAAATCATCTGAGTGGTCCAATCCCAGAACAATTAGGACAGTGCACGAAGATGCTTGATTTGAACTTAAGCAGGAACGAATTTACAAGAGATATTCCATCTGGGATTGGTGATTTGATCTCCCTCCAAAGTCTTGATCTTAGCCAGAACATGTTGACAGGACAAATACCACACAAACTTGGTGGTTTGAGAAACCTGGAGACAATGAACCTTTCGAGCAACAAGTTGTCAGGTTCTATTCCATCAACATTTGAGTCAATGAGGAGCTTGACGACTGTGGACTTATCCTATAACCAATTAGAAGGTGCCATCCCTGACCTTCAAGCCTTTCACAAGGCTCCATTTGTGGCTTTAAGCAATAACAAAGGTTTATGTGGAAATGCCACTGGCTTAAGGGCATGCCATTCATCAACAAGCCACAGTACTGATCAAAAAAGCAGCAGAAACTTGGCCATTTTGGCTGCTATATTATGCATACTGTTTCCGGTATTCGTTATGGTTAGAGTTTTCTATACATGTTACCCTAAACTTGGGAAAAAATTTAGCAATTCAGAAGCAGAAAAAGCAATTCCTTTCGCTGCATGGGAAGATGATGGGAGTATTAGGTACGAGAGCGTCATGGAAGAGAAAAAGGTTCTGAGGCCACGCGCTGTTGAAAGCTAAGGGCTTAGGTAGTATTAGGTGCAATGTAAATGTTATCGAATTGACCCACAACACTTCTTTTAATCCCTATCTTTCGTAAACTTTGTATTTCAGTCCTTGACTATGCCACTATTTGCCCTATCTTTTTTGTCTTACTAATTTTAAGAAATATTTTGTTAAAAAGGGACAATTTTCCTTAGCAGACTTAAGAGGAAATTAAGGTAAATATATGTGGTGAGAGTCTTATTTTATAAGATATTACTGGTTTACGACATAATTATCTAAATAAATTTGTTATCTTATATATATTTGTTTAATTAAATGATATATAGGAAAAAGTTCATATGATAAATATACATTGTAAATAAAATATGAAAAATTATAATTATGAAATTGATATTACATTTATGTATTACCTTTAAATTATTAATAACTATTGTTCTAGTCAAACTAGACATTAGTAGAGCATAAAAGATTAATGCATATTATATTTCTTTATGAATTAAGTAAATAATTTCATAAACTAAATTATGAAGATATTTAAAAAAACATGTGAGGTTAACTTGCTTGATAATCGTCCTTAGACTCGATCCCAAGCACGGGCACATTACAGCTTGTTAGAGAACAAATACTAAACTGACTTGATATATGAATTATATTTAAAAAATTAGAATATTCCATTATTTTTCATTAATATTAATACAAAAAATTGATTGGCTAAGTTAAAATGACATTTGGAAATGATATTCAAATTTTATTAATTGAATCAATTATTAATAATAAAGAACTAATATAATTGAATAATAGATATTAATTATATATTCTATGTTGTGTTTATATTTAATGTTATGTGAAATATTATATGATGAAATGATTGAATTATGTATAAAAATTATGTAGAAAATGATTAGTTCAAATTATTTTAATATTTCTAATATTTAGTTGGTCATGATACGTTGATAAACGGAGATCTTGTTGTATTAATATAAATTATTTAATAAAAATTAAAGATAAATTATGATAATTCATATGTCTTAAATATGATATAAGGTTATGCTTTATATTTATTGTCATCATATTTAAGAACCTAATATAGGTCATAGACAAAGAGTAGGTAATTAAGAGAGAAAAATTAGTTATGGAATCAAAAATAATTTTAGATTTTGAGAAATCAAAAATTTGTTAAATCTTAAAGTTAAGTGGTCTGTCCAACTATTATATTAAATTTTAATATTAAAAAATTTATTATTGGTATCAAGATTATTTTTTTACGTGCAATTTATATATTATTCTAAAAAATGTTACTAAATTTTAATTAATAAATGACATTCAATTTAAATTAGATAAATAACCATCATTTCAATACTTTTTATTACTATCATAACTACTATTGTCTAAGTTATTTTTATATTACTTAAACATATACTAATTAATTTGTAATTTAAATATTCATAAAATTTTACTTGAATCTCTCGAATCCCTGTTTTCAATAAGATTCGAACTATTTATAAATCATTTTTTACATTCCTAATTTTCAGACTATCTCATATTAGATTTTCTAATTTATCATTAGAGTCAAATGTGATATAAATAATTAAATATAATAAAAGGGCTCTATTTTCAAAATGTTTACTGCCTGATTTCAAGCATGACATACATGTCTTCAAAATTTATGGGTAAAAGGTTGAAGATTTCTAGTGAAATTGGAGATAACTGCGATGCCATTTACCTAAGATTACTAGGGAAAATATGATCTTCTAGTAGCCAATTTGAGAATTCAATAAATTAAAAATTTTAAATTACATTGGTTGAATCAATCTACCTAACTTGATTGTCAGTTACACCAATTGTTTCGTGTTTAATTTCGATGGTCGCCATCTTCGTTAAGATTATGTGATATCATGTAGGGTCCATTAAAACATAATTAAGCTATTTGATATGAATTGGGTTAACCTTAAGACACATAAAGAAAAGGGCATTTAAGGACTTCCTGCACACTAACGACATTCTTATCACTCCTAACAAGTCAGTCAACTTTTTTTCCTTTCCCAAGTCATTGTATATGATTTGTTGCACGAAATCGGTGTCAACTTTTGTTTCTTTTCTTTCCTTTCCTTTCCCAAGTCATTGTATATATGATTTGTTGCGGGAAATCGGTGTCAACTTTTGTTTCTTTTCTAAGTCATTGTATATAATTCGTTGCGTGAAATCGGGGTTAACTTTAATCATGTACATCTGACTGGCGCTAAGTCTCAACGAATGGAAAAAATCTTCTTATTGTATGATCCTGTAAACAAATGTCTCGACGAAAAAAAATTCGTAGTAAATTAGCGATCGAAGTAGAAACTATTGGTAAACTTGTCAAAAAATTTGATATTTTGTGATAGAAAAAAATTCATTAATAAAGAATGAGGGAATTTATTCTCCAAACTTTACCGACAAAATAATGAAAGTCGTCGTAAAAATAGACGCAAATAATTTTTGGTAAAAATTAGTGACAAAGTTTATCACCGGAAAGTAAATTTGCGAGATATCACCGTTGCCCACAATTTTATGAGATTTGAACTCAATTTTTAAAAAAAAATTAAAATTTATGATTAATTAAGAATTGATTAATAGTTGTATAAATTTTTTCCTTTCAACCATCCTATATCTTAACCGATCTTCTACTTGGGATGATACACTCCTTCACTGCTAACAATCAATTTATTATTGATTAATATCAAACGGTTGTTGCAAATTATACCAACCTCCGTGAATTTTTCTGCTTTTACTAGTCAATTGGCATAATAATATGCAAACATAATTGTACATCTTTTCCATAACAACTTTTAGACTGAAGAATTATTAGGTCGCAGCGAAGAATGATGAAGAATATGTTGGGTTTGGCTACTTTGTTGTCCTATATTGATTGAGGATAATAATTGGGGCAAAACTCTTACCTATATAAGGAGGTTGTTACCTCCTTAGTTAGTGCACTAAACAAAGTCAAAGATTTGTAGTACAAATTTGACTCTAGTTAAATTCCTCTTTTGAAGTGAGAGTTGAAGAGTTTGTCTTGTGTATTTTTTTGTGAATGTGTTGGTGTATTGGGAGATTGAATGAGAGGAAAAATTGTGTGATTGTAAGAATTTTTCACATAGTAGATTTTTTTCTCGGTGCTCGTAGTTTTTCTCCGATTTTGGGAGTTTCCACGTAAATTCTCTTGTATTGTTATTTTCTGATATTTTTGTCTATTAAATATCCTTGGCTGTGGGTTTGAAAAATCTAAATTCCTAACAAGTGATATCAGAGCCAATGTGTATTTTTCTTGAAAATTCTAAGTATGCTCTGTGGTCTCAGTTTTGACAGATCTTTCACATCAGAAAAGATTTTCTTGAGAAAAGTTTATGAAGTGCGGTGAAGTTTTGGTGTGGTAGTACATGTCTAGGAAAGTTTTGGCTAAGGAAAGACTTGGTATTTAAGAATACCCGTTGTGACCCACCTCTCTTTCCTGAAAACTTTCCTGGTGTACTATTCATTTCTACAGTAAAATTCATCAAGGCAGAAGAGCACAGGAAAAATGTCAGAAAATTATTCGAGAGGTAGAGCGGGTTTGGCAAGAGGCTCTTAGTCAGTTAATGGAAAGATTGACAATGTCGATAACATTGTTTCCATAGATGATGATTTTGCTCTCCAAGAATGGGGCATGTACATCCTCATGGTATGTCGCTAATCCCAAAGTTGTCATAATAGAGGATGTGTTACTATTAGCGGGTCTACAGGTTTGCACACGGGCATTGGTTTGGCATTAATGCAATGTGTGTGGTGGAATTTATGTCGATGGCTGATGAACTTCCAGGAAAACCAAACATGGGAGTTGCACTATAATTTTTCAGCAAAGTTATTTTCGACATGTGTCGAAATAAAAGGCTTGGAATTGGATTATTCTGAGTGGGTATGCTTTTATGATGGAGCATGATGCTTTAAAGCATGATAATTTTCTACGATGAGAGTTATGTTATTTTCAAGAGATCTTCATTGAGATGGAGCGTGGTTGTGGAATCAATCAAAGTAGTCAAGGTGAAGATTGTTGGGTTTGGCTCCTTTGTTGTATCATATTGGTTGAAGACAACAATTGGGACAAAACTCTTACCTATATAAGGAGGTTGCTACCTCCTTAGTTAGTGCGCCAAACAAAATCAAAGATTTGTAGTACAAATTTGACTCTAGTTAAATTCCTTTTTTGAGGTGAGAGTTGAAGAGTTTATCTTATGTATTTCTTTGTGAGTGTGTTGGTGTATTGGGGGATTGAGTGAGAGAAAAAATTGTGTGATTATAAAAATTTTTCACGTAGTATATTTTCTTTTCAGTGCCCTTGATTTTTCTCCGGTTTGGAAGTTTTCACGTAAATTCTCTTGTGTTATTATTTTCTGATATTTTTATCTATTAAATATCCTTGAGTGTGGGTTTGAAAGATCAAGATTCCTAAAATCTTCTGCGTCGGAGAAGACTGTAAATTGAGAAGTTGCCTCTATCCTGACGTTGGTCTCCTTGACGCATGCAAACTTAATTCTTCTGTACAACACTACAACTTCAATCAGCTAATTTTTCCATTAAGCAACCTGAATTTATCAGTGAACCTATATAATCTGCTGGAGGGATTAACCTTAATTAACTCGGAATGACTTTGATCCTGATGATGCTGTCGAAAAAACATGTTTCACTCCACTTCTTGCACTATCCTACCATTCTCACTCTCTTTTTCTATATGAATTTATGTCGTTCACCTGCCACTAATGTTCCGGCAAATAATAGTCATGTCAAGGAAGAGGTCGAAGCAACGGCTCTGTTAAATTGGAAATCCACTCTTGACAACCAAAGTCAGCTGGTGCTATCTTCTTGGACTGGAAGTAGCCATTGCAACTGGAAAGGAATAGCCTGCGATGGCTCTGGAAGTGTGACCTATTTCAACCTTTCACTTCACGGTTTGACCGGTACACTTCAAAATCTCAACTTCTCTTCTTTCCGTAACCTCATTCGTCTTGATCTTTCCCTTAATTCATTCTACGGATCCGTACCACCACAGATTGGTAATCTTTCCAAACTTGTCCTGCTCGATTTGTCCTACAATCGTCTTTCTGGGAAACTTCCCCCTGAGATTGGAAGATTGGCAAATATGTCATACATGTGGCTTGGTGTCAATCAGCTTTCTGGTTCCATTCCTGAAGAGCTAGGCTTTCTAACATCTCTTATTTCTTTTGATTTATCCAGCAATTATTTCACAGGTTCCATCCCTTCTATTCGAAACTTGGCCAACTTATTGCGCATTCATCTTGATAGAAACAGTATATCAGGATCCATCCCTCAGGAAATTGGATTCCTGAAGTCCCTGGAAGTCCTTGATTTTTCAGGAAACATCCTCACCGGCATAATTCCTACTTCTTTAGGAAACTTGAGTAGGTTGGCCCAAATCTACCTTTACGAAAACAATTTGTCGGGTCGTATCCCTGAAGAACTTGGACTTCTAAGATCTCTTGAACTTTTTGATTTGTCAGAAAACAGATTGACAGGACCAATCCCCACGTCCATTGGAAACTTAACAAACTTAAAAGGTCTTGCCGTGTTTCAGAATAGACTTTCAGGATCCATCCCTTCAGGAATAGGAGAACTTAAATTCCTGACCAATCTAAAATTGTTCACCAATCAACTTTCAGGTTCTCTTCCCCCACAGATGAATAATCTTACACAACTGATAAATTTGCTATTGTCTGAAAATAGACTCACTGGCCATTTACCACAGAACATATGCATTAGTGGCACATTGGAAAATCTCACTGTAGATAGCAACTACTTCACAGGTTCTGCGCCGAAAACCTTAAAAAACTGCAGCAGTTTGGTGAGAGTCAGGCTCGAAGGAAACCAACTTACAGGAGACATTTCTGAAGTTTTTGGCATATATCCTCAGTTGAACTTCATAGATTTGAGTTTCAACAAATTTTATGGCGAGATTTCTCCGAATTGGGGACAATGCTACAATTTAACAAGATTGAGAATCTCCAACAACAATATCACTGGCCAGATACCTCGAGCACTTGCAATGGCAACGAGATTACAATACCTTGACCTGTCCTTCAATCAGCTAGTAGGAGAGGTTCCAAAGGAATTGCAGAACTTGACGTTATTGTTCAAACTTTTGTTGAATAACAACAAGCTTTCGGGAACCATTCCTCTGGAAATCGGGACGTTGTCTCTTCTACAATATCTTAATTTGGCTGCAAACAACTTGACTGGCTCCATCTCTGGAAAACTGGGACAGTGCATGAAACTGTTGGATTTGAATTTGAGTATGAATAGATTCACGAACCATATACCACCTGAGATCGGTAATCTGAATTCGCTTCAGACACTTGATCTTAGTCAGAATCAGTTGACAGGAGAAATACCACAGCAGCTAGATGGATTGAAAGTCTTAGAGACATTGAATCTTTCACACAACAATTTGTCTGGTTTAATTCCATCAGATTTTGACACCATACGTAGTTTGACAACTGTTAACTTATCCTATAATCAACTAGAGGGCGCCATTCCTGACCTTAGTGCCTTCCACAACGCTCCATTTGAAGCCTTGAGGAATAACAAAGGCTTGTGTGGAAATGCTACTGGTTTGAAACCTTGTCCTCCGACAACAATCCACAGATCAAGTCGAAAAAGGATCAGACACCTAATTATTTTTCCTATAATCTTGCCTCTCTGCACACTGCTTCTTCTGGTTATAGTTGGAGTTTTTTCCATATATTCCTGGCAAGTGAAGGAAAGAAAAGGAGATGCAGAACGAGAAAAGGGGAATCTTTTTCAAGTGTGGAGCTATGACGGGAAAATAGTGTACAGAAGCATTATCGAAGCTACAGAACGATTCGATCCCAAGTTTTGCATTGGACAAGGGGGTCATGGAAGTGTCTACAAAGCTGAATTGTCCACCGGACAGGTTGTTGCTGTGAAAAAGCTTCACTCTCCAGTAGATGAACTCAACGAAGCCAATTCAAAAGCTTTTACAAGCGAGATCCGCGTCTTAACCGAGCTAAGACATCGCAACATTGTCAAGCTTCACGGGTTCTGCGCACATGTTCGTCACTCTTTTCTGGTTTATGAGTTCCTGGAAAGTGGCAGCCTTCAAACTATGCTTCAGAGTGATGAACAAGCAAGTGCTTTCGATTGGGAGAAGAGAACAAATGTCATAAATGATTTAGCAAATGCTTTATCTTATATGCACCATGACTGCTCTCCTCCAGTAGTCCACCGTGACATATCAAGCAAGAACATTTTGTTTAATCGAGAATTCCAAGCTCACATATCCGATTTCGGAACTGCTAGAATTCTGAACCCTGATTCTTCAAATAGGACTTCATTTGCGGGCACGTACGGATACGCAGCTCCAGGTAATAATTGTTACATTTTCCACATAATATTCAACTTGGCTTATGAGCTGATATCTTTCTTAAATTGCAGAGTTTGCTTATACTTTAGAAGTGAACGAGAAATGTGATGTGTATAGCTTCGGAGTTCTGGCATTGGAAATAGTAATGGGGAAGCATCCAAGGGATCTTATCTCGTCTTTGTCATCATCTAATATTCAAGATGATCTGTTATCAGAACTGTTGGACCATCGCCTCATACCTCCTGAGAATCAAATAGCTGAAATTATAACCACTATTGTGAAAATTGCAATTTCATGCTTGCGTTCCAATCCACAATCTCGTCCAACCATGCAGCGTATTTCTCTGAAGCTATCTACTCAGATTCCTCCTTCTCGGAAGGAAATCCAGACTCATTTCAGTAATCTCTGAATAAAAAGATAAAGTGTGTATGAAGGCTGACTGATCATACATCTATGAAGTGCGATTGCGGATTATTGTCATAATTTGTGATAAATGTGGACTTGAACTATTTATAATAAAATCCCAATTGCATCAATTGTGGCGTACGATCTAAAATCTTGAACAAAACTATTTCATTTCATACTTTATTGATCATTACGTCATTGGGAAAAACTATTAATACAAGTGGAAACTCGTAAGTTCTATTCCATGTTTTTAACTACCAATACAATTTCACCCTGCAAATGAAAACCCTTCAGCAGTTTACATATCCGTCAAATAATTGGAGAGCTTCACATGCGATGCAGGATCTTTCCTTCTCTTTTTCTTGAAATGCTTCGAAGCAGCTTTCAACACCTTGTTCCATCCCTGAGCACAACATCCATTTCATGAGCAAAATCCACAAAAGAAAAGCACCAATTTAATGACAAATGTGTTAAAAAACTGAAGCTTTACCTTGGCAGCAAGTGGAGCACACGAGGCACCAGGAGGTGGAGAGAACTCAGAGACCCTGAACTTATTCTTCTTGTGCTGCTTCATCTTCAACACATCCAAATCAAACTTCAGCCCGCTGGTAATTGAAGTAGCAATCTTTTTCTTGAACTTGGATTTGCCTTTCTTGGAGCCACTTCTACTACCTTTGTTATTGCTACCCAATTCTAAGCCAACCCCAAAAGCGAGCTTTCTGGGTGTAACTGAAGACAATTCCAATTCCATGGGACAGTGAACTCTGGGGACGAGAGGAGACCATATTGAGCTCTGTGAATAGTCGAAGTCGAAGGCAGAGTTGTCAGGGAACTTGAAGAGAAGCTCCTTGGACATGACCGGCTCCAAGTACTCAACCACCTTGCAACTACTTAGAATCAGGCTCGCCCTCTCTTCCTCTTCCTCATCTTTTATCTTCATGGCGTTCACTAGCGTTAAAAGACCGTATGCGACTCTTTTGTGACCGTTGCCTGCTTACTTGATTTGAACTTTGCTTTCCTCTTTCAAAGTGAAAAAGAGTTTTAAACGGCGGAGACAGAGACACCAAAAAGTGACCGTTGCAAATGTCCGAGGATTTAATTGACATGGCCGTTTTTGTTCTGTTTTGTCTTATTATTTTTCTTTGTATCTTTCAGTTGCCATGTCCGCCAGCCAATTTCATTAAGAATATCACTCAATAATGTAATAACTTAATTTAAAATTACGAGAGGTATATAACCAAAAATAATTAATTAATCCATAAATATATAAAATATTTTATTTCACTTCTTATTTCTAATATGTACCATCTCTTACATAAAATATCATAATTAATTATTGAATAGTTTGTTTAAAACATATACTTAATATATTATTATGTTCATCAATAATTAACTTAATTGCAAATTTCATTAAAAATATCACTCAATCTTTGAAAAAAGTGAAGACTTCATATTTAAAATAACAATATTCCATTTTTAAAAAACATTTATTAGTTCCAAGTGCCAACAAAACTTGTCGTTAATCGAAACAATTTCAAATTAACTTTTATTCATGTGAGAGGTAATTAATCATATTAATTCCAAGTTTCAACAACTATGATAATAGGTTTAATTGCATGCTAGGTTTGGAAAAAAGTTACTCCGTAAGAAATGAAAAGTGAGTAATTGGTTATTGATTATTATTATAGGGATAATAGTTTGATACCTCACTTTTAGGGAATCCTCCGTACCCTCCGTTTAATAAAAGAATGAAACTTATAATGATTTTTTTAAAAAAATATTTTAAATATTAATTACTTAAATACAATTAATTAATTACAATATAATTAATTAAAATAATATAATTAATTAATTACATTACATTATAGTTAATTAAAATATTATTAATTATAATATAATTATTCATTAATTAAAATATTGTAATTAATTAATTAATTATTAAATAATTAATTACAATATAATTAATTAAAATATAATTATTAATTAATTACAATATAATTAATTGAAATATAATTCATTCATTCATTAAAATATTATAATTAATTAATTACAATATAATTCATTAAAATATTATTATTATTTTATTAATCACATTATAATTAATTTAAATAATTAATTAATTATTTAAAATATAAAAAAAATAAAATATAATTCATTCATTAATTAAATTATTGTAATTAATTCATTACAATATAATTAATTAATTAAAATATTATTAATGAATTAATTAAAATATAATAATTTTTAATTCTTTATATTTTACAAATTAATTACTATCAATATTAATAGTAATCATTTTTCCTCTTAACTAACTATTATAATTATAATGATAATATCTATCAACATTCTTCAATATGTTCATTTTCATTTTTATTATCATTATATGAACTAATAGGCTTTTTTTTTCCATGTTGAACCTTTGGGCCCTTTATTAGACCTGCCATTATTGATTTCAATTTCAGCTTCTAACTTTATTATTTTTTAAACTCTACATTTCACAGCACTCTTACTGGATATTTTACTGTTGTTATTACTGCTTTATTTATAAAGGAATACGTTTAGTAGTTACAGGTAGAGATGGCGACGGGCTCAATATAAAATTTTATTCAAGTAGTAATTTTTATAATTTAATGTTAATGATTTGTCTATCAACTTATGAGATTAACTTTAAGTCTTTGGATCGAAAAGCATTGGGTCCACTAAAAGAATGTTTACTATGGAAAACAAAAGAGAGATGTTTGAGTAAAAAGCAAGCAATATAAAATTCGTGTCCTTCATTTTCCTCTCTTGCCAAGCAAGCATATATGCTGAGCAACTTGAGACACAAGAAGATCACAAGAAATGCCAGTTTTTTTTTAATTGATCAAACTTTCAATTCTCAAGTGCATGTGTCAACGAGACAAATTGGAAGAATCATTTTTTTTTTTTCTAAATTTGTCCTTCTGTTGATAGTTTCCACTGTTGGCCAGCCCTGAAGGGTATTACATATACTCCCATTTGCTTGCCAATAGGATTGCACAATTGTCACCTTCCAACTTCTGATCTTCATCAAGATTTTGGTACGAGTGGAGCATTTTCATGCCATGGGTTGGAGATTAAAAGAAGTGCTTTGTATGTTCATTATTGTCACCACCTTCTTCTCATTCAACGGTATTGCTCTTTCTTCCCTCATTCTATTTGCAGTTTAACATGCCAATACCTCACCTTTTTTGTTCAGTTCTTTGAGATTACGAGCATGACTCTCTCATCTCATATTGTTAACTAATTGGCCTCGAGTCTACAATATATCCTTGTAAAATGGACTGACAAAAATGTCTCAAAACTCACAATTCAACCATTTATAGATTATGAATTGCAGTATTGTTTGATTGTGGAATGAAACCATACTGTAACATGAAAAAGAAGTGGCTTGAATGGGAGTAGAGCACTAACATGTCAACACTAGAGAGTTGGAATTTTTTGTTACTCGACGTACAATTTTTGGTGATCGTTACGTGTGCATTCATATTGCATAGGTGAGAGATTACTTATTTAGTGACATTGATGCAGATGCAAGATTCCATGTGCAGTCAATGCACTACAATGGTCCTAAACTCCATAGAAGCTCAGTAAGAAGAATGTGGGAGGAACCAGATCAATCCAAACCTTATTCATCACCACTGCAACCTACAAATGGTGACCTTATAATGGGACAGAGTTCACCGATCTCCTTACCACCTTACGAGTTACTAGCACCACTTCCATTGCCAGATAACATTCCTCCCTTCTGCGAAACACCACCATTTAGCCCACCACCACCGTCCAAGGCGAAGACGTCCCCGCCACCACCACCACCACCTATTAGTTTCAACGGCCCGCCAGCATATCTGCCACCAATTCCAAAGCCACCATATGCTTACGAACCTGTATCACCAGGTGGCTCACCTAGTGCACCTTCCTATGGGACCAATCCACCTACACACAGTCCTAGCCCTCCTAAGCACGTTCCAAGCCCACCGGTACACCAATCCCCACCAATTCACACACCACCATCGCTAGTGTCGCCACCACCACACAAGAAGCCACAATATGCAGTTTGGTGCGTGGCAAAGCCTACTGTGCCTGATTCGGAACTTCAAGAAGGATTAGACTACGCTTGTGGGTCAGGTGCAGATTGCAAGTCGATCCAGCCCAATGGATCGTGCTTCCAGCCTGATACGTTGCTCGCACATGCTTCATATGCTTTCAATAGTTACTGGCAGAAGGCAAAGATTCGAGGGGGCACCTGTGATTTTGGTGGCACAGCCATGCTTGTCACAGTTGATCCAAGTAAGTAGTAAATATTAACATAAATAGCTACATGTTCTAAGAATTATTATACCTGTGAGATTCTATTATAGAATAGACAGGATAAATTAATTCGATTTCAAAAAGATTTAATGTAATTAAAGTTAAAATATTAAATTCAATTTAAAATTAATAATTTTCTAATTATAATAAATTATTTATATTCAATATTAAGTTTAATCAATTTCAAATTTAAATTACAAAATTCAACACACTAGCAATACTACCTAATAAATCAGTAAAGTAATATCTAGTTTTTGGTATGATTTTTTTCAAAGTGATAGCTTTAATGATACTTTTCCAACAACTGCAGGTTTCAATCGCTGCGAATTCATCTTTAATTGACGGTCCCAACAAGCATCCCATTACTTGGATCATCACAGACGACATACCACATTGCAACTCAATCGCCTATTAGTTCAACAGAAAATCTATCACACTTGTTGATCATTACCATATTATGTTTATTCAATTGATCAGTAGCATGTCCGTTCACTACTGATACTTAACAGTTTTTGTTGTTACATCTCCTTATTATCATACTGTTGCTTCTTACACTGTAAATAGAATGTCCCATAATCAGTCAATTCCAAGTTCTAATGGCATATGAAAAACATAATATTAGATCTTATATGAAATTTTAACTTTATAGCAAGTTCTGCTAATAATAAGGGATAATTAGTATTGTATAATATGTATGCTTTCATTTTGTGAATATATGTTAGATTAGTATTGTTAATATATATGATTTTCTTTTGTGAAAATTATTAAATATTACTTAAGTGAAAATGTGATGTATGGTTTGATATACTTATAAATATTCATCCAACTTTTTATTCTAGGCATTGGAAACAAGTTTAAACATTTAAGAGTAAAGTTTGCAGGAAGTCAAATTAATATTTATAACTTGTAATTAAAAAATGTTTATATATTTTAAGTTTTTCATTTATAATAATATTTTGTGTGTGTTCAATCTTAATTGAATTACGATCTTATACTATATACTTAATCATAGAAATTTGATGTTTTTTAATTAGTATTAGTGCCTGTTTGGATAGACTTTTAGAAGATAAATAAGTACATTTTTCTACCACAAAAGCCTTTTTTTTTATGAGTGTTTGGTTGTAAAATAAAAAATGACTTCTTTAATAAATATGACTTTTTTTACGGTCAATACAGCTTTTTAAGAAGCTCAAATTTAGAGCATCTCAAAAAAACCTCTCAAATGGCTTTTTCGAATAGATTTTTTAGATCAATTAATGAGTTTATTTTTTATTCCCTTTTGTTCTTATGTTTTACACATAATTAGGGATGGCAAC
>JANJEY010000003.1:6170597-6185594 GCA_024703695.1 Erythroxylum cataractarum
CCCTGAGGTCACAGGTTCGAGCGTCGCACACCCTCGCACAAGCTCACCTAAAAACCAAAGGGGACAAAACCTCAATGGTGCGGGTCCACCCAAACCAAAAAGGCGCCATTTTAGTTTGGGTCGGGAGCCTCACCGGCCAGGTGTTGTCCCCTTTGGTCACACCCACATCCCGTAGGGGGCGCTGCGCATCCCGTGGGGGCAGCGGGAGTCGAACCTGTGACATCAGGATTTTGATGCGTTGAGACGCACGCCTCACACCACTGGGCTACGTAGCTCAATGGTGAAAGGCGTGGCTCCTGAGGCCAACAAAACCCTTTGGTCAGGGGTTCGAGTCGCACAAATCTCAACCTGACAATGAGTCGCACAAACCTCACCCTGGCAGACCAAAGGAGACAATACCTGGCCGGTGAGGCTCCCGGCCCAAACCAAAAAGGCGCCTTTTTGGTTTGGGTGGGACCGCACTATTGAGGTTTTGTCCCGTTTGGTCACACCCAAATCCCGTAGGGGGGCGCTGCGCATCCCATGAGGGCAGCGGGAGTCAAACCTGTGACCTCAGAGTTTTGTTGGATGCAAGACCCACGCCTCACACCACTGGGCTACGTAGCTCAGTGGTGAAAGACGTGGTCCCTGAGGCCAACAAAACCCTTTGGTCAGGGGTTCGAGTCGCAACCTCACCCTGGCAGACCAAATGACACAATACTAATTTATCTTAGGCCGGGCTCTGAGCCGCAACCACGTAAGCCGGTTAACCTACCCAAACCAATATTGATAAATTGAAATTCGACCATACCGTCAATGCCAATTAAATGGGTTATAAAACTAATACTATTTAACAACAAACTTCACTAATCATGCCAACTTTTCCAGAGATCTATCTTGCTATATCTTAGCATTGATTTAAATTTTTATACAAGAATTGATTACATACATCAAGATCTCTTACTTCTATTGCACTATTGTTATGTAAACTCAATGTAATTTGAATTTAATTCAAAAGTTTTTGATAGTAAGTAGAATTAATTTTAATATCATTAGTAGTAAGAGATTATTTCAAATTATGACATCTTCAATAAACTAAAATGATAATTAGATATACTCGTACACTTTCTTTTGTAAAATTATTAAAATTACAAACAAAAAGTCAAATTATTACAGGGAGTTTTCAGAAAACTAGGGATGGATAATTTTACTTAAAAGTGTTACAAATTAGGTAAAGTATCTCCATCGGATTCTAAAAGCAAAAAGAAGCATATACCGTCAATGATTATCGCCACTTTAATTGCAGTTTGTACACTAGTGGCCGACACCTTGTCATTATATGGTAAAAGAATAGAAATGCTCAAATCTGTCGACTGAAACAGCACGTGACTGACTGAAAAAAGATCTGAGTAATGCTTTATCTCTTTGCAAACGCTACGCTTAATAAAAACAGGTGCTCCAATCCTACCGCACACACGCACAGGAAAAAGAAGAAGTGGTTCCGGCGATCGAGACTGATCACATGCAAAGCTCGTAGCATTAATTAGCCACCATAGCCAATCACGGGAGGGCACTACGTGTTAAAAGATGCCTTCGCTCTAATTCAAAGCGTTATTTTCTTCTTCTCTTGTAGTGTAGTGTAAATTCGGACTATTTTAGACGTTGAATTGAATAGCAGTGAACAGCATTCCCGACGTCCATGTCAACTAGTCTGACGGTGGGGTTGAGTCTACATGTCTATCTATTCAACTTATTTTTCCACCGCCGCGTGACTCGAAGTTCACACATGAGTCCAATAAAGTTCTAGATTCCAACTCAACGATGTGATGACCGATGTGATTTTTGTCAATCTAATCGAATTATTTCAAACTGGGTTTAATCATTAAGTTTGAATTATGAATGTAATAAAAAAAATCTTTATAAAACTTATGAATATAATTCATTATTCTTTGAATTCGTAAATCTAAACTTAGCATAATAGCGAGAATTTACCGATTTTCATGTATATTGTCTCTAAAGTTAATAGTAAAAACTGTGATTTTTCTCACTAAAAGTAATTTCTTGTCTTATTCTCTGAATATTAATATCTAATTATTTATTACTATTATTATTATTATTATAAAGTAATTTCTTATCTTATTCTCTTAATATTAATACCTAATTCTTTATCATCATCATCATTATTTTCTACTTTTTACATGCATAATAAATCAATTTTGAAAAATCAAGCTCAAGGTAACTCCTCAATATTTTCCCTTTTCCTTTTTGAGTTGTTCTTCTTTCCTAATATACGTAAATTGATAATTCAACGATCAATCTAATCTTACATTTGTTTTCTTTGTAACTCAAATAGAAAATGGATATTTTAAGAGATACGAATAATGTGCTCAGTTATCTTACTGAGCCTCAATGAAATGTTTATATACTGATATTCATAACAGAAGTTTGTTACAAGAGAGAGAATTGGACAAAGAGTAATGAGTGCTTTGTACAGATATGTACGACAGTAACAGAATGTACGATGACGCATATCATAATATTTACATCTTGCTATTATAAAGCTCATGCTTTAACATTACCCCTCAAACGAGATGATATAATAACCAAACTGAGTTTGTTTCTATGTTACATGTAAGAGCTTTAGTTAGACAATTTGCAACCGGGAGAGAAGATGGTATATACTCAATGTCAATGACTCAGGCTAGGTATAGTTCTCGGATGGAATGAACATCTATTTCTATGTGTTTACTACGAGTGTGTTGAACTAGGTTGACAGCTAAGGCTTTTGCACTTAAATTATCACACCACATCATGGAGGGTTGCTTTAGTGCTAAGCCAAGTTCAGAAAGAAGCGATTGCATCCATTTTACATTTGTTGCATTATCTGCTAATGCTCGATATTCTGACTCAGAACTTGAAGTAGACACTACTCTTAGTTTCCTTGATGCCCATGAGATGAGTGTTCTTCTTAGATAGACACACATGCCTTCAGTGGACTTGCGATTGTCAATGTCTGTGGCCCAGTATGCGTCGGTGAAGATTGTTAAGTGAGATAGCTTGAAGGGTTTGATGTGTAACCCGAGATAATGAGTTTCTTTCAAATACCTAAGTACCCTCTTAACATCCTAAAGATGTATATTCGTAGGTTGAGACATGTACTGACTTAGCTTATTAACTGAATAAGCTATGTTTGGTCTCGTGTTGATAAGGCACTAAAGTGAGCCAATTATCCTTAGATATAAAGATGGATCTTCCATAAGAATTCCTTTTGTTTTGGAGAGTTGTCTTCCTGTGACTATAGGAGTTGTGACTGATGCTCAAGTATGCATGTTAAATCTTTTTAGAAGATCTAAAACATACTTGCTTTGATTCAGATAAAAACCTGACTTTTCTCGATAGACTTCAATCCCAAGGAAGTTGTATATAGAGCCAAGATCCTTTAGAGAAAATAGTACATACAATCTTTGGATGAAGCTTTGTAGATAAATGTTGTTGTTACCTGTGATGAGTATGTCATCAATGTAAACAAGGATGAATACTGTAAGATTTTTCTGTCAAAGGAAGAATAAGGATATGTCAGTTTTTGAGTTCCTGAACCCCCACTATAGGAGAGTATAACACAGTTGATCAAACCAAACACAAGGTACTTGTTTTAAACCATAAATAGATTTGTTCAGTTTACACACATGCTTTGGATGGTGTGGATCTTCAAAACCTTTTAGCTATCGCACAAACACATCTTCTCGAGGAAGACCATTGACGAATTCATTGTTTACACCAACTGTCGAATATTCCAATTGAAAGATACAACTATTGCCATCAAAATGCGAACGGTGATAGGCTTAACAATAGGGCTAAAAGTTTCTCTATAGTCGACCCCAAGTTCCTGTTGAAAGCCCTTCGCAACAAGTTTAGCTTTATGTCTAAAAATGGTGCCATCGGGCTTGAATTTAGTTTTGAAGATCCACTTACAGTTAACTATTTTTTCTTCACCAATGTAGGGTATTGACCTCCATGTCTTGTTTCGTTGTAGTGCTTCGAATTCTTGAATCATAGCTTGCTTCCATTGAGGGGAAGCCAAGGCAATTGCTACTGAGTTTGGTTTTGAATCTCGAGGCAAATGGGTTGAGTTCTCAACTTTAAAAAATCAAGTAAATGGATACTTGGGCTTGAATACTCCATCCTTTGCACGTGTTCTCATGGTATGTATGATTGTGTGAACTAGATTGTGTTCTTGATATGTAGATTGAATCAAAGGTTGAGATTCGTTCAGTTAGTTCAGACTCTTCGTTGGTTCTGAGATTGACGAATGTGTTGATCGTGGGCTTGCTGTGTGAGTGAGAGAGTATAATACAAGAGAATGTTGTTGTTTTGAACTTTTCATGGTATCTTCAGTTGTAACCTTATATTTTTTAGAGTTGATGTTCAATGGAAGAATGTAATCATTCTTAGAAGGTGTCGAGTAGCAATGTAGAAACCTTTTAGTGCATGGAAATATTGACGCATCAAAAACAACATGTCTGGAAGTATATATTCGTTCAGTTGTGTTAAGGCACTTATAGCCTTTTTGATTTGAGGCAGGACCAAGATATGCACATTTTTGGCTATGAAATTGGAACTTATGAGCATTGTATGGTTTCAAGCACACCCAAAAGATTCAAGTGTCTTGTAATCAGGTTCAACTTTGTATAACAGAAAGGGATTTGCCTTGTTTAGTGTAGGTGTTGGCATTCTGTTTATGAGGTAGAAAACTATTTGGAAAGCATCATCCCAGTAAGTGAGAGGAAGACACGCCTGAGTAAGCAATGTTAGACCCATTTCAACAATATACCGATGTTTCCTCTCTCCTCGACCATTATGGACAGAAGCGTAGGGGCAAGTAATTCGCATTTAAATACTCGTTGCTTGTGTGGCAGGAATCAATGGTTTATATTCCGTCCCATTATCGCACTGAAGAGCTTTTATTTTAGTGTCAAACTAGTGCTCATCATATGTATGAAATAAATTAAATGTATGTATGGCTTCACCTTTATGTTTTAGTGGATACAACCATGTATATCTACTGAAATCATCTAGGAAGTGTATGTA
This sequence comes from Erythroxylum cataractarum, assembly GCA_024703695.1. Classification (NCBI taxonomy): domain Eukaryota; kingdom Viridiplantae; phylum Streptophyta; class Magnoliopsida; order Malpighiales; family Erythroxylaceae; genus Erythroxylum; species Erythroxylum cataractarum. The sequence continues at coordinate 6,175,665 of JANJEY010000003.1, forward strand.
GTAATGATGACCATTTGCAAATTGTATAGGTGAAGGTCCCCAAATGTCTGCATGTATTAGTTCTAACGAAGAGCAAGCATGAGATTCAGACTTTACAAATGGCAATTATATAGATTTACTGTATTGGCAAGCTTCACATACAACTTTTAGAAGAGAAACATTGACATTGCAATTATTCAGAATTTCCTTTAAGATCCTATCACTAGGGTGTCTTAGTTTGTTATGCCACTTGACAAATTCAGTTATACTCTCCTTTTGTGCTAAATGATCAGAGGGAGGACAAGCTGCCATATTCACCTATGCTTGCCATGACACTCTATCTATAGGATACAGTCCTTGTTTTGCTTTCCCGTGCACTAGAAACTTGCCCATCTTCTTGTCCTTCACAACACATTTATCATTAGTGAAATGTATAAAGACATTGTTATCTCTAATGAGCTTATTGACACTCAATAGGTTTTTAGTTACGGAAGGTACCAATAATACATCATTCAATCGGATAGTAGAATTAGTGATACGTAAGGAAAAGGAACCACTACCAATTACTTATGTTTTGTCACCAGTGCAATCAAGTTAATCAGTGTCAGATGTAACATGATACGTATCACCACTATCCATGTACCAAGCCGGATTTGCTACTGATTGAGATTGAGCTTGAGTGTAGCAAGCTTGAGGTGGATAAGTGTTTAAACTCTGGTTGTAAGTCGATGGTTAGAAAGTTTTATCGATCCGATAATACCAGTTAACAACAACGTAACCAGGCTTCTCACAAAGGTGACAATAAGGGCATCATGTTTTATTCTAGCCTCCTCTACGTCCTTGTCCTCAACGACTACGAAAACCACAAGACTTTCTCCACAAACCACGTTCTAAATTGCCATACGTAGGATAGGATTTATTAGGTTCATCTTTTTGAGCCAAATTCATGGAAGGATCAATGGATAAGTTGGAAAAATAATTTAATTGTTCTAGACGACTCTCAAAGGCAAGTAATGAAGAATGTGTATCAATCCACGAGAGATCTAGTTGATCTACCAACTTGACTACTATTGTAGTCTGCATCGAGACCATTTAACATGTGAAGAATAAGATCTTCAATTGCTACAGGGGCTCCTGCCATCGTTAGTTGATCAGAAGTGGTCTTCATTTTAATGAGATACTCTTCCATTTTGAGAGCATTTTTGTGTGTTTGATGTAGCTTTGACTTGAGCATCATCACTCGAGACTTCATTGAGGCACAAGTAAGCTCTCATACATTAACCCATAATTCTTGAGTAGTTTTGCAGTGCAGAAGTTGAGCTCCTACATCTAGAGTCATGGTCTTCCTTAACCAGCCAACTAAGAGCTAATCAAGAAAGTACCACACATCAAAAACTAGATTTGTGATCATTCCAGTTTCTTTGGGAATAAGATGAGTGGAGCGACTTAGTGCCATCGATGCGAGATTGAAGAAGATTCCCTTCAATTAATGGTAGCACTACTGATTCCCATACCAGATAATTGCCTCTATCCAACTTGATGGAGACAGTCTGACTTGAAGAATTAAATAGTGAGCATGTTTTTAGTAGAGGACCGACGAGGGACGGAGGTAGAGGTTGCTGAGGAACTATCAGACGATGCTGCAGCCATTACTCAAGCTTTGATACCAAGATAGAAATGGGATACTTTGAGAGATATAAATAATGTGCTCAGTTACCTTACCAAGCCTCAATGGAAGGTTTATATACTGATATTCATAATAGAAGTTTGTTACAAGAGAGATAATTGGACAAAGACTAATGAGTGTTCTGTACAACTATGTACGATAATAATAGAATGTACAGTGAGGTGTATCATAATATTTGCATCTTGTTATTCTAACGTTCATGCTTTAACAAACTCGTATTTTTTAGATGGTATTCTTGTTTTTATATGTTAACTGAATGGTTGTACATTTTTACTTTTCACGATCTAGTTATGTTTTTCATTAAATCTATCACTATATTTTTCTTTAAATCAATATTTATGTTTGACGATCATACTCTTAAATGCTATTCGAAATTTATTGGGTCTGGTAAAGGGCTTACTTATTCTTATTATTATTATTACCTTGGGCGTCTTTATTCTTCCAAACACAACTTTTGAATTTGTTGAGCATTATTGGAAAAGAACATATCTTTTTTTAGATTTTGATTTTGGGATCTCATTTATGTTGGTAGCTTAGATTTGTTCAAATATGGTTGATCTTCAATCCTCTTTCAAACTTTTTCTCGTCTGAATTTTGGAAAACTGCGTCTTGCTTTATACTTTTGCAGGTTCAGGGTGAGTCTTACAAAGGAGGAAATTATGGTGAACGGTGCTAACTATGATAAAATTATATAGAGCTGGTGTGTGGCATCATAAACAGATTGGATAAGTTTGGTTGTTTCCCTTCTCTAGTTAATTGGTATCACAAAATTTTTTTCTTCTATATTAGACATACTTGTGATCAATTTCATATTATGTTTGCTCATGGTTGATTTATGACTCTTTAGGTGTTAGGATTTCATTTTTCAGTCCTCATTGATTCATTAAAAGTTTTAAGCTCTTTTTGTTTAAAATTTTCAATGTTTTGTTTTTTAACTGTCTAGTACTGTGTTTTAGTATTCAGTTAAAACCTAGTTGCTATTAGTGGTTCAAATTTTAGACCATCAAATTTTGATTCATTTGTAGTCGTGTGTACTTATGATTTTTACTTCCAATTATTTCAGTGCACATTTTGGGATTTAATATTAATCTTTGTTCCCTTTCTCGAGTAATAATATAATCGTTTAGGAAATTGTTGTGCTTGTCTTCTGTAACTTGTGTTGGGCATTAGGGTAGGAGTAGTAACTTTGACTTCTGATGATATAACGAGAGCTAGTCCTTCTGTGAGTTTTGAGTCTAAGAGTAAAGATGTTGACATATTACGGATAGATTCTTGGAACATCAGGACCTTTACAGGGAATTCTTTAGAAATAGTAGAGATTTTAAACAAGTATAAGATTAATATAGCATGCATCTAGGAGACAAAGTGGACGACAGATAAAGCAAAAGAGATTAATAGGCTTAAACTTTATTATTCAGGGTGTTCGAGAACACATAATGAGATAGGTATCTTGGTGTTCAAATAACTCATACATCATATCGTAGGGGTAAAGAGAACTAACGATATGATTATGTCCTTAAAGATTGTGGGGAGAGGTGTTGTTTTGAATTTGATGTGTACTTATACACCTCACGTAAGGTTGAATAAACAACACAAGCGTCAATTATGGCTACTAGGAAACGCTAGATGAGGTGATTTAGCAGGGAGTTATGGTAGGTGGACTCTTTAATGATTATATAGGGGCAACCTCAGATACATGTTTAGGGACTCAATGAGTTTTTGGGTAGGTGATAAGAATGCTAGTTGGATTGCTTTATTATATCTTGTAGTAGCCTTTGAGTTGGTGATAGCCAAGCTTTTTCTTAAGAAATACAAGGAGCATCTAGTGATGTTTAAAAGAAAAACCATAAAAATTCAAATTGTTTATTTCTTCGTAAAGTATAACGATTGACCTAGTTGCAAAGATTGTAAGGTGATACCAAACGCTTGCTTGTCAATTCAGCATAAACTGCTGATTTTGGATCTTATAATTAAGGATTGGAAGAAGAAGAGAAGTCCTCAGAGGTGTATGAAGAAGAATGGAAATTGGAAGGAGATACTAATCATATGTGAAATATAGTACTAACTCTTTTAAGAAATACAACTAAAGAAATCTTGAGCATTTCTAAAAAGTCTAGGGATAGTAAGATGAAGTCTTGGTAGTAGAATAAAGATGTACAAGAAAAGATTAAGATAAAGAAAGATGCCTATAAAGCTCTATTGGATAATACTGTATAGGTAAAGAGAGTAGTTAACAGAGAAAGTTATAAATTGGCAAATAAAGAGGCAAATAAGATAATTTCAAAAGTTAAGAGCAAAGCTTGTGAGAAATTATACCAATAATTGAAAACAAAAGATGGAGAAAAGGATATTTTAAGTTGGCGAGAGCTAGAGAACAGAAAGCAAAAGACTTAAATCAAGTTCACGGTATAAAAGATGAAGAAGAGCGGGTGCTCGTGGCTGAAAATGACATCAAGAGAAGATGTCAAAGATACTTTTGCAACCTTTTCAATGAAGACATAGGGGACAACATATTTTTAGGTGATCTTAGCATGTTTGAGAGTTATTGTAACTTTAATTGTTATCGGTAGATTACAAGGAAAGAAATTAAATTGACTTTGAGGGAGATGAAACGTGAAAGAACGGTAGGCTGATGAGATACCCATAAAGATGTGGAATAGTTTAGACAAATAGAATCTTACTTGGCTAGCTAAGCTTTTTAATATAATCCTTAAGTCTATCAAAATTTCAGGTGAGTGGAGACTTAGTATGCTAATTACTATATACAAGAATAAAGGGACATCAAAAGTTGTAACAACTATAGAAGTATCAAACTACTTAGTGACACCATGAAGTTATGAGAAAAGGTGATTAAAAAGAGAGTGAGGAAGGATATTCCTATCTTAGAGAACTAGTTTGGCTTCATATTAAGAAGATCCGTGACAAAAGCTTTACATTTCGTTAAAAGATTAATGGAATATTACGAGGAAAGGCAACATATCCTAGACATGGTTTTCATTGATTTAGAGAAGATGTATGACATAGTACTTAGGAAAATCATGTGAAGGTATTTAAAAGTTAAGAGAGTTTCTGTCACCTATATACGAGTTATTAAGTATATGCATGCAAGTGTAAAGACTAAAAAAATGATGACAAGAGGAGATACAAAGCATTTTTCTATCGATATTGAAATACACCAAGGCTCCTTATTGAGCCCTTTTTTGTCTGCAATAGTGATAGATGAAATCACCAAGAATATTTAAGGGATTATGCCTTGATGTATGATGTTTGCTAATAACATTGTTTTAATGGATGAGATAAAAGAGTGTGTTAATGTCAAGCTAAAATTTTGAAGGGATATGCTATAGTCAAAGGGCTTTAAACTGAGCAGAACTATGACTAAGTATTGAAAGTATAACTTTTCGGGCCATAGGGTGGTTTCCGATGTAAAGATAAAGATTGGTTCAGGATTTATACCACAAAAGAGTATTTTAATTTTCCAGCATTTATCATTCAAAGCAATAAAGAGATCAATAAAGATATAGTTCACTGAATCAGATTAGGGTGACTTAAATAGAGAAGTGCATCAAGAGTTTTATATGATAAGAAAATATCACTCAAGTTCAAAGGTAAATTCTATCGTTTAACGATTAGGTCGACTATGTTCTATGGGGCAGAATATTGACCTATCAAACAAATGCATAGTCATAAGTTAATGGTAGCGAAGATGAGGATGCTTTGTTAGAAATGCAACCTTACTAGTGGATATAAAAGTCAAGAATGCAATGATAAGAGATAAACTAAAGGTGACTAATATTAATGAAAATTAAGAAAGACAAAGCTTAGGTGGTTCAGACATGTTAAGATGAGAAACGTGATGCTCTAATGAAAATACACGTGAAGATTGTACATAAAGATTATAAGAGGAAAAGGAAGGTCTAAGAAGAACTAAGATGAGACTCTCAAAAGTGATATAGCTTTGCTGGAACTTACTAATGACATAACCCTCATAGAAAACTTTGACTTACTAGGATATAAATAAAAAATCTCACATAGAGAGATCCTTCTAGTTCTCATAAATCTTTTAAGCATTTTTTTTTTAATCTTATGTCTTTTATTTAACCTAAATATTTAATGTAGTATTTTCCTATTAATTAGTTAGCCTAAATATTTTCCCATTTATCCTGAATATTTTCTTATGACGACTTATTGACAATGTTATGAATATCGAACCAGTATCGGTACTGGATTGGGTTCTAATATGGTACTATACTGGTATCGGTTAATACTAGGTATCGTTTCGGGTAATTTTTTAATTTATAAAATAGTTCCTGAATTTTTTTAAATTATAAAATAGTTTATAAGTATATTATGTTGTATACTTTGTAATTTTATATCAACAATGTTTCCAAAAATTATAATAATAAGAATTTAAAATAACAACAATTTATTTTTTTATTAACATTAATTTTAACATATTTTACATATAAATAATAACTACAATTAATATACAAAAAAGATCATTTAATCATTATTCAAGTATAAAATTAAGAACAATACAAGATATTTAAAATTTTACAACTTCATCATATGATAAATAATAATTACATCAAAACATTAAATAAAAAGAGCAATAAAGATCCTATTACAATTGATAACAAGAGTTCGTAATAAGGTAATGACCAATTAGAAATGAAACCTAAAACAAAAACATATACTATTTAATTTATTATCAGTTAAATATATATTATTTAATATATTTATTATTAATAATAATTTAAACAATTTAATTTAATATTATATAATTAATTATTACTGAAATTATAAATAATTTAATTTAATTTATAAAATTAATTTAATAATTATTAATAAATAAAATTAAATTTAAAAATATTTTGAAAATATATAAATTTTCAATAAAATTTGATTTAATAATTAAAATATATCTAAAAATAAATATTAGTTTATAAATAATAATTTTTAAATTCTATATTTGAAAAATATTTTTTATTAATAATTTGTTAATAAATATTATATAAACATTAAAAAAAATTTAAAAAAAATTTTTATTTTTAAATTTTATTTAATTTATAATGATTGTTAGTAATAAAAATATTTAATTTATTTTAAAAACATAAATTAAAGAACCAAAATAAAAGTTGAACTAAATGAGTAAATGGCTAATTAAAAAATTTTTGAAGAAGGGGGATGGGGAAAGCAAAGACATGAGACAGGAGAAAGGAGACAGGAAGCAAGAGACAGGAATAATTTTAGTTTCTTTTTTAAAATTTTACTAAATAGTTCTGTTAGTTTCTAAAATTTTTGATACCAGTCAATATTTGACCGATATTTTAAATTAATATTGGTCAATATAGACAACCAATACCTTTAAATATGATCTTGTACCAATTTTTGGCTAGTATAGTACGAAACTCAAAACATTGTTTGTTGAATTTATTTATTAACATATCTTCTTTTCTATTTATGTATCTATTAATTTATTTTATCCTTTATTTTGACTCTAAATTTGTTCTATATTTATTATATTACTTATTTTAATATTTCATTTATAAAATTTTATTTTATTATTATTATTATCATCATCATCTTGTAGGTCTATTTTTTATATATATATATGTGTGTGTTTGTGTGTGTATTTAGATATTTGTCGTGTGGATTTACCAAAAATAATTGAAATATCTCTGTCGGTTAGAGATAAAAACTTATCAAGATCTCCCGTATCAGTGTAACTTATATAAACTATGTCATCTCCCTACAAGGACGAAGGAGCTGGATTTTGTGTGTAAAAGTTGACATGAGAAAATGGGATTCTCTTGAACATGAATTGCGGTTAAATGTTTAATACGTTTCACGATTTTGAATGCCACAAAATAAAAAAGAGGTCCAAGGAGGAAGAAGACAACTTGTTTTTATACTTTTATCCATAGTTTGTTTAAAAGAAACATGATACGAATCATGAGGTTGAAATAAGGGCTGCTAATGCTATTATTGACATTTGGAAGCTAGCAGCTCAAGTAGTCAGAAAGGATTCCCTTAACAATTGGGGTCACATAAAATATTATTTAATTTTAAACTATTAAATTATCATATCCTTATTTAATTTTTTTTTTACATATTATATATTTAATAATTCATTTAGTGTAGTTGAAAAATCAATGGTTATAAAAGAATAATATAATTTTCTATAAAGTTGTCTTATTATTATTTAAAACCATTAAATTAAATGACTTATATATTTAAAAAAATTAATGAATGATTGAGAACTGGCCTATAAAAAATGAAGCTGCGTTGCATGCATGATGAGTAGCATTGCTTCAAGTGAAGCAACAATGGCCACCCTCACTCTTCCGAAACTCTTCTTCATCCTTCTGCTCAACGTAGGAACTTTGTTCGCATCTCTGCCTTGTCCGGAGTGCCCGTACCCATCTCCTTCTCCCAAAGTCAAACCGCCGGTGAAATATCCACCAACGCATGATCATCCACCCAAACACCCCATTGTACCCTATAAACCCTTCCCTCCTCCGGTTCATCCCAAACCTCCCATCATAGTACATCCTCCACATAAACCACATCCTAAGCCACCACCTACTGCTCCTTGTCCTCCTCCGGTGAAGCCACCAAAACCTCCTGTAAAGCCACCAAAGCCACCTGTTGTTAGTCCTCCGATTGTATACCCACCGAAGCCACCAGTTCACCCACCAAAGCCACCCAAGCCACCAGTTCACCCTCCGATTGTATATCCACCAAAGCCACCGAAGCCACCAGTTCACCCTCCGATCGTATACCCACCAAAGCCACCGAAGCCACCAGTTCACCCACCAAAGCCACCGAAGCCACCAGTTCACCCTCCCATCGTATACCCACCAAAGCCACCGAAGCCACCAGTTTACCCACCGAAGCCACCGAAGCCACCAGTTCACCCTCCGATTGTATACCCACCAAAGCCACCGAAGCCACCAGTTTACCCACCGAAGCCACCGGTTTACCCACCGAAGCCACCAGTTCACCCACCGAAGCCACCGAAGCCGCCGGTTTATCCACCGAAGCCACCGGTTCACCCACCAAAGCCACCGAAGCCACCGGTTTATCCACCCAAACCACCGGTTCACCCACCAAAGCCACCGAAGCCACCGGTTTACCCACCGAAGCCACCGGTTCACCCACCGAAGCCACCAGTTTATCCACCGAAGCCACCTGTTGTTAGTCCTCCGATAGTATACCCACCAAAGCCACCAGTTTATCCACCACCGAAGCCACCTGTTAGTCCTCCGATAGTATACCCACCAAAGCCACCAGTGTATCCACCACCGAAGCCACCTGTTAGTCCTCCCATCGTGTACCCGCCGTCGCCACCAAAACCACCAGTTTATCCACCACCGAAGCCACCTGTTAGTCCTCCCATCGTATACCCACCGTCACCACCAAAACCTCCTGTTAGCCCTCCCATTGTTTACCCACCACCAACACCGCCAACTCCATGTCCACCGCCACCAACAAAGCCAGGGGAAGGGACTTGCCCCATTGACACTCTCAAGCTTGGTGCATGTGTTGACGTGTTAGGAGGGCTCGTTCACATTGGAATCGGGAGTAGCGCTAAAGATACATGCTGCCCTGTGCTTCAAGGGCTTGTGAACTTGGATGCGGCCGTGTGCCTCTGTACCACCATTAAAGCAAAGCTTCTCAACGTTAACGTTGTGATACCCATTGCTCTTGAGGTTCTCGTTGAATGTGGCAAGACTGCTCCTCCTGGTTTCACCTGTCCTGCTTAAGTAAGGTACATAAAACTTGTTTAACATACATAAGATGAAAAGGCTTAGCTACTCCTTAATTACCACGATCACTACGTTCTATTTTGCTTAAGTTTATGATATTACTCAAGGTTCAATATACTCATCATTTGTCATTCACTGTCGCAGTGTGCAGTGAAGTTGGAAGAAATAACTTGTTGGGATAAGAAATTGAAGAAGGAATAAGTAGTACTTCCACGAGCTGCTCCGCAGGATGTTGTTCCTCTTTTTTGTTTTGATATCTTCTTTTTCATCAATTTATAGTTTGAGAAGTAGTAGTACTTAATCAATGTACTTAATCAAAATGTGAGTGCGTTGGTCCTCTGTATTAATAAAAACTCTCTCTCTCCTCACTAAAATATCTTTTTGGCATGCTTTAACATTTAATGGTGCTTTATGCGGGATCTGATCCCCTGTCCCCCTCCCTGTCCAAATCCCCTGTCCAGTGCATCTTGGCCTTCCATTTATGTGGGCCCC
>JANJEY010000003.1:6203134-6227328 GCA_024703695.1 Erythroxylum cataractarum
AAATAATTCTTAATTTCCCATAACACTTCCATTAAAATCAAACTATGTAACAAATAACACAATCAACTTAATTCATACCTAACAATATCAAGAAAAACAAATTTGGGCCCCAACATATTCTTTGTTATAAACTTATTACCCACGAGTTTTAAGCTCACCCCCACTCTCCTTCCCTTATTCAGGTGATGAGGAAGAGATCGAGTGATCAAGAGTATAAGGACGTTACTTCAAGTTCTGAACATCTTAGAATTTAAGTTATCTTTGTAAAATACAAGGATTAGTCACATTTTAATGATTATTAGTCCATACAACTTTTGTATTTTTAAGATTTTGGACTATTGTTGTATTGTGGCTTAGAATGCCATTAAAGCTTGTAAAATTCTTTTCTTTTGATGTTAATGAATTATGACTTATGTATGGATGATGTTGAGTGGGAATATGAATTTGCATATGGATGAGATTGAATTGAAATTAGGTATACCTAAGGTAGTTACCGATTTGAGATGATTATAGTAGTTATGAATTGTTGTTACACACAAGTGAGATGTTATGGAAAAAAGGAAGGATAGGAAATTACGAAGGATGAGAATTAGTTGTAAGTAATGAATTAAATGAAAAGAGCCTAGAGAGTTTGCTGAGATAATATTGGTATTGGAATGGTTATGAAATGATGTGCATTAAAGGAAGTGAATTTGGGACAACTTAGCTTGAAATTAAGGTTAGAAAAGATGGAAGGAAATTCGGTGTGGTAAATTGAGTATCTTCGCCGTGGCGAACATTTTGTTGCCGCGGCGAAGTCCTCCACTGCAGACACTTAAAATTTTTATTTTATGTTATTGGAATTACCATAAGGAGATTTTCATGAGAATAAACTCACATTTTATGACCTCTGAATTGGACTCCGGAAATGGAGTCCAACATGTTTGGTATCTGAGCCTCAGAATTAGGATCTTACATAGGCACATATGTATGAGTTACATGAATGAACAATTGTTAAGAGTTTAAGCTGATAGAAATAGTGAGAAAGATAATGACTTGTCAGAAAGTGAGAAAATGAAAGTTTTGGATAAATAGAAATGGGAAATAGTATGTGGTTAGATATGATAATTAATGATTCAATGCAATTGTGTTGACGGAGGATGTATTATTGAATATGACATTAATATTGTACTATAATAATATATTATCAAAAGTAAATATGTTCGGGAGATACAAATTTTAACCTGATGAATACGTTACCAACACAGGAAGTTAAGATTGCAAATAAATTAAAGTGTGTGGAGAAACAAGTATGAATGAGCAGGTATTAGAATAAGTCATGTGAAATATGAGGAAATCTAAAGAATGGAGAAAATCATTCGAGAAAGGTAAGTCAAATGGGAAATTGAAAATAATGTGAGATAATGTTACCTCATTGAGGAAATTAATTACTTAAGGAATTACGAGAACTAATCATGGGCATATGCAGTTTTGACGATATTTGTTTGAGTTAACAAATTCCCTAACAATTCTATGGTATTGAAGATTAAAACGATCCAAGCAAAGTTTGATGATATGTTAAGTGTATTCGAAGAGTTGAGAAGAATAGTTTGAATAGTTGAGAAAAAATGAGTAAATCGTATGAGTGACGAAAGTAAAGAAATGTTTGAGGAATTATAACACTGATATTAATTATATCTTCTAAACATGGAGATTTTGTAGTATACAAAGATATTTGTATAAGTGATCAGGATAAGATCCAACGCAGCAAAATGAAGTGAATTTATATGCATAGAGACAATTGAAACCTCATGGGTTGATTGTTTGATACATGAATTGAAACTTGTTGCGATAGTGATTGCTTGAAAGTTGGAGACATTATATTTATAGAAACATTTTGAATGAGTATAAGATATATAAATCATGTAATTTTATGGTAAATACTGAGTTGAAAGAATTGAATACGAGACTGAGACAATAAATAGAGTTATTCGAAGGATTATGATTGTACAAATGAGTACTATACTGGTAAAGCTAGTTGTAATCAGATGCATCGAATAAAGAATTCAATGGCAGTGTATCACAAATTTGGATATTGAGGTTGTCAAATCTAGTGTGATAAAGAGTATAGAATGGAGGCAATCCAATCCAATTCAATTCAATCCAATCCAATCCAATTTAATTCAATCAAATTCAATTCAATCAAATACAATTCAATCCAATTCAATCCAATCCAATCCAATCCAATCCAATCCAATCCAATCTAATTCAATTCAATTTAATTCAATTCAATTCAATTCAATTCTAATTCCAATTCCAATTCAATCCAAACCAATTCAATTCAATTCAATCCAATACAATTCAATTGCAATTCAATCAATCCATTCAAATTGAATTCAATTCAATTCAATCAAATGTCATCCAATGCAATTCAATTCAATTCCAATTCAATCAATCCATTCAAATTCAATTCAATTAAATCCAATCCAATCCAATCCAATCCAATCCAATCCAATCCAATCCAATTCAATCCAATCTAATCCAATCTAATTGGATTCAATCCAATCCAATCCAATTCAATCCATACCAATCCAATCCAATTCCAATTCCAATTCCAATTCAAATCCAATTCAATTACAATCTAATTCAATTCCAATTCAATTCCAATTTCATTCCAATCCAATTCCATTCCAATTCCAATTCAATCCATTACATTCCAATTCAATTCAATTTAATTCAATTACAATTCCAATTTAATACAATTCTATTTCAATTTAAAACATACTCCAACAATTTGCAATTCCATTCTAATTCCAATTCAATTCCAATTCCAATTCATTTCTATTCAATTTCATTCAATTCCAATTCCAATTCCATTCATTCCATTTAATTCCAATTCTCATTCATTTCATTCAATTCCAATTCCATTCATTCCATTCAATTCTAATTCCATTCCATTCAATCCATTTCCATTTCCATTTCCATTTCCATTTCCATTCAACCAATTTTCAATCCAATTCTAATTCCCATTTCAAAATTAATCAACCAATTTTTAATCCAATTCTAATTCCCATTCCAAAATTAATTTACTATCAATTCAAATATCCAACTCCAATTTCCAATTACAATTTCTAATTCCAAAATGCAAAAATCTAATTTTCAACTCCAATTTCCAAATCTAATTTTCAGTACAATTCCAAATTTTATTCCAATTCTAATTATAAGTTTACAACAGATTCTAATCAAATTTTATGCCAATTTTAATACCTTAAAATCTACTCAATTACAATCACCAATCAAAAATTTTTTTCCAACGCAACAATCAACAGGATTCATTCAATATTTCAACATCATCATCGGATCATCATCATCCACAAATCCAACATCTTTCTCAATCTCAATCCAACATCATCTACGGATCTACCAACCAACACAAAAAACACAAGCAAATATTGTCCAAAAGCCAAGAAAAATTAAACAACACAATCGGTCATTTACAATCTGGGTCGATGTCGGATGCTCAGCAGGCGGGGACGGTGGGCCGTTGGGTGTGCGGTGACGACGTCCGGCGTTGAAGACGGCGACGCAAGGGTGTGCGGTGGACGCCGGAGGGTGGATCTCAACAGGCGGCGACGGCTTCGGGGGGCGATGGCTTCGGGCGTTGAAGACGGCGAGGCAACGGTGTGCGCTGGACGCCGGACGGGGGATCTCAGCAGGCGGCGATGGCTTCGGGAGGCGACGGCTTCGACTCCACGTCCACGACTCCAAGAGGACGAAGACACAGAAGAAGAGGAGGCGAGGGCCGGCGAGGGTGACGACTGACAAGCGGCGACGGCGAGGGGGAGGCAGTCGGAGAGGGAGCGGCGGCTATGTGAGAGGGAGAGAACGGAGAAGAGAGAAATGTGAGAGTTTGAGAGGGAGAGGCACGAAGGCATGGGTGATGGGTCGGGTAAGGTTAGGTTTTAGGGTTTATTTTTCATTTATTGCAAAATGGTCCCTGAATTTTAAAGTTTTTTGTGGATTAGTCCCGATATTTCGGGTACTGGCGGTACCGGCCGGTACCGGCCGGAATTTAAACCCGGTACTAATTTAACCGTTCCGGTTCTGGTAACCGGCCGGAACGGAACGGAATCCGTTTCCTTGACTCTAAATCCTTTTTTAATTAAGATTTTAATAATTTTTAGCACGCGAGTCATAAATTTAACCCAAGTTATGTTATAACTAGATAATTTTGATTTATCGTGTAATTTTAAAAATAATTTATTTAAATACTTGCTAAAGATATTATTTTTACCTTCATGTTTCACAATTTGTTTAAATAAGGCCTTATTCTTATCAAAGTTACTAATTTTAGAATGTAATGAGTATACTTTTAGTAACGTTATGGCGCAAATCAGTATCAAAGATAATAGTAGAGTTCTTTAGGATATGTTTTGATGTAAGTAGAGGGATGGAAGTGAATAGAATAGAATGACTCAAATGATTCATGTCATTGTTTTGGAGTCTATTTTCACACAGGATGGAATGACAATTAATGGTTTTGGAAGTCATCCTTTGCCATCCAAAATTCAATATTTTGTGACCTCCTAAATTAGGAGGTCAGAGATGGAATGACATGAATTGCCTTCCAAATCCTAATTTAATGATAAAAATATCATTAAAAAATTAATAAAATTACAACCCCAATCCAACAAATACCTACGCAGTTACATGTTATTATATCTATTGTGTTTCTCCTTCAATTGAATTTTGCCATTGACGAACGTTTTCCTCTACAACTACTATGCTCTTGATAAAGTTAGCATTGTAAATGTTCATAAATTTTAAATATATTATTAATATACATTGTGAAATGTAGAAATAGATTTACAACGTCAAGAATGATTATTAATCATAACAAGATACATAAATAAATGCCTAACGAAGAATACAGTGCGATGAGAGTTAATGGAAAAGAACAAGAAAGTTGATTGCTTATATAGGAAAATGATAAAACTATATTCTGGACATCCTACAATTTAAAATGCTCTGGGGTTACTAAAATAATTTCATAGCAATTATGCATATTTTATTACAAAGGTAATTTTGGGAAAAAAATATTACAAGTTATTTCATTCCATTCATTTTTAGTATCACTTTTAAATAATGGTCAAAAGAGTCCATCTCTTATTTTATTTAAACTTCTAAACAACGAAGTGACCCATTTCATTCCATTTCATTCTACTCCATTTCATTCCGTTCCATTAATTGTCATTCCATTCCATTCCACTCCATTCCATTCTGTTCCATTAATTGTCATTCCATTCCATTCCATCCTAAACTCCCAAAGACACTCTTAAACTTTTTGTGAAGCATTGAAATATAAATCACACTTTTAACCAAAAAGAAAATACGTTGTGACTAATTATTGATAGTCATTTATGATTGACTTTACTATAACTAATAAGAAATAGTGTTTTTATGTTATAGATGACCACCAGTGATTGTTGGATTCAAAAAGTTTTAAAAATTATTTTCTTTATCACCTATTTAATTAATTTTTATATGTTTAGAAATGAAAAATTAGTTCATATTTAATCTAAAACAAACAAAAAATTAATTTAATTTAATTTAATTTTGTCTTTTTTGATATTTAACTTCATATCAACTAATAATAATCGAATCAATTCAAATCAAATTCTAATTTTATCTTAAATTGAATCTTAAGGAACTTGAGCCAATCAATCTACTTCAATTGAGTCGTCATTATTATCATTATCATCGCACTTAGTTCGAATTCTCGCAATAAAGCAAAGTTTAGGGAAGTCTAATAATACGTAACCTTATCCCTAAATAATAGATAGGTCGTTTTTGGTAGATCCACATGTAGATGTGACAATAAAAAAGTGATGTAAAAAATTATCCAAAAATAATGACTACAAAAGACTAGGGCCTGAATGGTAAGAAGGGTCCCTAAAGACAAAGAAGCAAAAATAACTAGCTTGAGAGTTGAGATTATACTTATCAAGTTGAGTTCACTAACCTCAAGTTCAATATTTGATGAAATATGTATTACTAACAACAAATCTTAAGTAACGTTCTCAAAATCAAAGTTAAAAGGTTTCAAAATTTACATGCAATTAAAAGCAAAGCAATAATAAATATTTATGCATAAAATGAACTAGTAAAAAAATACGAAATAAAATGCACAATTGTATACAAGTAAAAGCGCAACCACTAAACTAACAGAAGAACAAGCAAAAATAAAAATGAAAGAATATGTAAAGAAAAATCATAAAAAGGAAGCAATAAGGTGAAGCATACCTTCCTAAGTTTGCTAAGTGAAAGAAAGTCTCATACTTCAAAGATCAAAACTTTTGTCCACACCATCTAGTAACCCACCCACCCTCTCTCCCAAAAACTGTTGTAACTGAAAAGAAGAAAACTCATCCAAACTCACTTTCACTACACAGCAAAAATACTCTTCTTTGCCTCGCAGGTCTTCCTCTTCTTCTTCACCTAAACACATTCTTCAGAGAAAGAAAGTTGAAACGATAACTTTCTTTTTCTTTTTGTTTGTGGGAACTAAAAGCCTATGCTCTCCTCCCAATCTCAAAAACTCAAATTAATTCAAAGAGACCTAAATTAATTCATAGAGAGACGTGAAAACTTAAAATCTATAAACAATTAAAATATCCAACAGTTAAACCTCATACATAAACATAAAGAGTTAAAAGGATGATAAAAAATAGAGAGGGAAAAATAGTGGATATTCATTTTGTTTTCTTCACTTTAGTTTTTCGGATAGGAAGAAAATGCTTTTAGAAACTGATGATGCAATCAAATTGAAAAGTACTAGCCAGGTAATGAGCTGGGATTGCAAAGGTTTTTAGTGTTAAACGAGAACAATGGATGCCATATGTCCCTCATTAGCTGTTTGCTTAGAACAAGACAGATCATAAGCAAGATGATGTCAACCATAGTCCATATCCTCAGATATTGTCCAATTGTATTTAACACCTTGTGCATTGTTGTATACTTTCAACTTTATGGAAAATGGCATCCGAAAAGTTGAATAAATTGAGGAAGCACCCATAATTAAGTTTAAATAAATGTTTTGAGATTTTGTTTAAAATATTTTTTCAACATCAATAAAGACATAACTCAATGTTTGAACTAGAGCACAAATCTAGTGAAATGTTGTTATAAGCGTGTAAAATATCAAATGAACCAAACCAAAATATTGAATCCACCTAATCTACTTTCAAGGAGAACCCGACTGGGAGTTGGAACTACTAGAGAATCTGGGAACGGATGAGAATTTGATGCTGAGCAAAGAGGAAGTTATCGATCAATCATCAGCTG
This sequence comes from Erythroxylum cataractarum, assembly GCA_024703695.1. Taxonomy (NCBI): domain Eukaryota; kingdom Viridiplantae; phylum Streptophyta; class Magnoliopsida; order Malpighiales; family Erythroxylaceae; genus Erythroxylum; species Erythroxylum cataractarum. The sequence goes on from JANJEY010000003.1 coordinate 6,210,458, forward strand.
AACAATCAAGTATGTGAAGACTCCTTGTGCGCAGACGTGTACAGGCAACGTAAGAACTTGAGAGATCTTGGAATTTCCAGGTTTACCCCCTTATAACTCTTGAGATGGGGTCTTAAGAGATTAAGATTAGTCCGACTAAATTGGGATACCTAATATATATAAAAAAAAGAACCCAACTGGCATCAATTGAATTTTACATGGTAAAGCGACAAAAGAAGCTTTAGCATAGAAGAATGAATCTTTCTTGACAAATTGGACTCCTCGATCTTGTAAATCTCCCAGTCATTATTTTGTCCGAAAGAACCTGTTCATTAGAGTCGGCCGGAGTCTGAGAAAGATTCTATAACTAATTGTACTATATCGGCAACAACATTGGATAACAAAGGCATGCAATTAGGTAGCCATGCACTTGGAGATCATGTGTTGTGATGTTTCTACTTATCAATCACAAAGTTCCATATATTAAAGTTAAAATGATAGATCCCTTACTAGTTTGGTGGTCATCAAAACATACAAAAAATAAATTCTCAAATACATATAATACTATGGACAAAGTAAAGGGCAATTGCAATATATAAGTCTAACATTGCTTAGTGCTTACCGTAAATATCAATTCCTATGATAACGTTGTTTCTTGATCCTTTAAACCTAGGTCTTTACGTCCAATCTATATTTATATATAGTTCAACGAAACACTAGTCTGTCGATCATCTTTCTCTTATCTCCTTCAGGGTTTTGCTTGTTTTCCTTTGAAAGTTACGATCATGGGGGCCAAAATCAGCAAAATCTCAAGCTTCAAAGGAAAGTTGAGTGATTTAAGTAAGAAGTCTGCCACTTGCAAACTACTCCAGTCTCCTGATCAATCTTCAACTACAATAAAGAACAAGTTGAACAGGAAAAAGGTGATGACTACTACCAGGGCATCAAATCAAACCAAGAACAGAAAACTGAGGGATTTGATGAATGTAGAGGATCACTGCCTCAAATCCTATCCAGGGACATCATCAAGAACGTCGCAGGATTGGATTAGCGTCGATGATGAGCGTTGTTCTGTCAGACGATCCTCCAAAAGGGTACATCCACATTCTACAAGATCAGCTCGTAAGAGAACTTCTTTGTCCTTTGAAGGAAGACCTACTTTCTCCCTGGAGACATTGGTGATCCTAGACCGTAAAGCCGACCAGTACTTTTCGACGATTCCAATGTCGGTTGATGTTACTTCTGTTAGTAGAAGGCAAAGTGCCGGTGGCAAGCCCAAGAAGGTGAGATTTAAGCCAGTGGAAGAGACTGACATTTACACATTTTACTCACCAAATCAATAACTCCTCGAGGCGTCACCTTAATTATAAATGATGACAACTTGACTGTTTTAAGAGTAGCTTCTTGTAGATGGATTTGTTCTTTTCTTCTTCAGAAATTCTTGGAAATGTGACCTGTGTTTTGTCAATGTTCTTTGCTGACTGGTTCCATAGCTGGCTAGTTTCTCCTACTGATCATTGTTTCAGTGGATTGCATAAATATTTTTTCATAAATCCATTTACTTAACATAGAAAAAGGAAGAGGGGAATATTAATATTACACGTAAGCAGTACGTGAAATTAGGGAGTGTTTATTATTTATTATTTTTTATTTTTTACTTTTGTTTTTAAATTTAGCAACAACAAAAAAAATTGTTTATTTGAGTTTTTAATTTCTGATTTTACTTTTGGTTTTTTTTAAATACAACTACGTTAACATTAACAACTAAACAGGTTTTTATTTTTATTTGAAAAAAAACTGAAAACTACAACAAAAAAATAAAAGTAGAATCAAACGGTCTTATTTAATTTAGAACACGTTTGTTTTTATTTATTTTTATTTTCAAATTTACTATTTAAGTTTTTATTTTAGTTTCTTCCTATCTTTAATTATTATCTAATATTAATATATTAATTATTATGAATAATTTAATTAAATATTATAATTAATTAATTAAATTATGGATAATTTATTTTTATTGAATAACTTATTTATTTTTGTAATTAAATTCAATAAAATTAATTTTGTAATTATTAATAAATATAATTATATTTAAACATCTTCAAAATGTAAAATTTTTAAATAAACTTTTGATTTAATAATTAAAATATGTTTAAATATACATTAGTTTATAAATAAATTTTAATTCTAAAGTTGTTTATTTTAATAAAATAAAATAATTTTTATAGATAATTTATTAATAAATATTATATGAAAAATTAAAATACATTTAATTAATTAGACATAATTTAGTTTTTATCTAATTTGTAATGATACAACATAACTGCTTAACGAAAAAATTTTTTATCTTTATTTGTAAAAAGTAGAAATTAAAAACTAAAAAAAAAAAAAAGAACGGGCCTACTTGTTAAATAAGAAATTGTCCCATTATAGTGTAAAAAAAAAGAAAAAAAAGAAAAACTGAAAGCGAACCCCAAGAAAGGGGTAAGGTACGTAGCAAGTGGAACCACCGAGAGAGTTGCTCTCCCTGTACGTGGAGATTACAATGCCACGCATTGTTGAACTACCGATTCGAAGTATTAGATTCTCATTCTAATATTATCGTATTTTATTCTATTTTATAAATTTTAGTTATTTATTTATATAAATTTTGTATTTATTTATATAAAATTTATATAAATAAATGATTAAAATTTATAAGACATAATAAGACATTATAAAATTAGACAAAAAAATTTCCACTAGATTCAAATATCAGCTTCAACGGTCTTTTCACTAACAAGTAACTGATCTCAAGCATCACACGTGTTCTTAATCATCTCCAGAAACTCCTTCAACCTAACAGAATTGGAATGTATTGTAATACCTCCCAACCACTGTTCAGCATCTTTCAAGAGAGTACACCAACTCTAATTCCTACATCAGGTTCCTTCAGTCTTAAGGATCTGAAAAGATCGTAACTTGAAAAGGAAAGGACAAAGAAAAAGGAAAACGAACAAACATGAGGAAGCTGATGTTAGTATTCGTGTTGGTATTAATGGTAGTTTTGACTGGAAGTTCACAAGTGACGATTCTATAAGTGGTAGATACCTGGGAAGATGTAGTCCAACCGCTTTTGTCTGTGCCTGTGGTGAATTGTAGTTCCGCTTCCACTAGGTAGCTGGTACCTACCACTCCATAGGAGTGAGTACTTTCTAATTTAGATCCTCCAAGCACTTAACTAAATGATATCGTACACATAGATCTATGAAGTTGTTGGGTTGGAACACCTGTGTTTCCCTTAAACTGTTTTAATCAACATTTAATTAGAAAATTTATAAAAACTTCAAAGTGCGGGTGAGTTAATAAAAGACTCTTTTAATTTAAGTGAGATTGCAGGTTTAAATCCCTTTCATGTATACACAGTCGTTTTAAATTTGAAGTTAAAACTTTACCTTCCGTAAAGAGCTTACTTGCCTCATATAAGTTCAGGGAAGGAAGTTGCCCAGAAAGTGACGAAACCTCTCCTTTACTCAAGAAAGCTACCCCTTTCTGTCTTCTGCTACACTGCTTTCTACTCCGCCTTTCCCTTTTACTGTTATATACCGACTAAAGATTCTCCTTTTCTGGGTCAGGAAGTGACTGTCAGTGAAGTTGTTGGTTGCTAATCTCTTGCAATCTAACAATGGCCATAGCAAAAGTTCTGATGGCTCTCACCATAGTTTCAGCCTGTCTCAGTGCTGACCCGGTTGGAGCTCAAGTGCAACATCTGGTCGGAGGTGATCGTGGTTGGGACCCTTTAAATAACTTCGCCTCTTGGTCGGCGAGCAGAGTTTTCCGGGTTGGAGACATAATCTGTAAGCCTTAGCCTCTCTTTTCCTCCTGTTGAGCTCTTATAAAATGATGATACTAATTAGTAATTAGTAATTACTGCATGCTTAGTGTTTGCTTGCTGAGAAAAACTTCAAAGCAGGAGTCTTTCGGTCATTTATGGTATGGTTCTTAGAGCTTGTGATGTTCATGCATGTTTTCCCACCTTTTCTCGGCAACCAAACGTCCGGAGATGATTTTTTTTTCTTTTTCCAATTTGAATATTATTATTATTTCATGTTTATGTGAGTGTTATTTAATTGCAATTTATTTTGGGTCACGTGGCTGTACGAACTTGCTCGGAGGCAGGGTTCAGCTACTCTGCAGCTCACGGGAAGATCGTGGAGCTCAAGACCAAAGAAGAATACGAGTCGTGTAATGTGAGCAACCCGATCAGAATGTACACGGACGGCGTAAACAACGTGCCGTTGGACGGGGAAGGGATCCGCTACTTTGCAAGCAGCAACACGGAGAGTTGCAAAAACGGGTTGAAGCTACACGTGGAGGTGCAGCCTCAAGGCACCCTTGATAAACAAAAAGTCTACTCATCGGATGGTTCAGCCTTGGCTGCTGCTGGGCCAACCCCGTCTGATTCTACCCCTCTCATTGCAAGCTTCGTGCTGTTGGTGGCTGGCCTTGGCCTTTGCTTCATGAGCATTTAATCCTTAGATATGCATCTTAATCTTTGTTTCCCTTTTTCTCTTTCTTTTGCTGTGAGATGGAAGTATTAGGGTTCGAAAGCCAGTCTTCTGACTTCTGTACTTTGGTTCAGTGCTTATCATAACCCACTTAGCAGTTAAATGAAGCCTATAGATTGTAGTGATGAGACAAGAAAATGGCATGTAATAGAAACTCAGGCTTTCCATTGCTTACAAAACTAGTAACATGTATGCAATTACAATTCAATGTTTGTGTAATGTAGGGTATTAATCAGCATGGGTTAGTTTGAACATCAAAAGCCCCTGCAAGATCAAGGCTCCATAGAGATAAAAGTGTTCACTGGCGGATGCTTGTCTGGTTAAATATATGTTGTGCAAACTATCATTTGTCTCTCAGTACAACATAACCGGATCCACTTGTCTTTTGAATCTTGGAAATCCTCCTCAGAATATCTGCAAACGCCTTCTTGTCCTGAAATAATGAGAGAAACAAAGGTTGTTGACCTGATATTTTGCAGAAACTGAAGCATAACTCTCGTTTAACACAAATTATGGGAACTATTGTTATAGCACTCGTCGAAGAGAAGCGTCGATGACTATATTTCAAACAGTGCAACCCTCAATTCAGTTTATGATGTAAGGAAAATAAGCAAGTCTTTGAGCAGACATTTTAAAAATGAAGAGCAAAGCAATACCTCAGAGCTCCTTAACCGGGATTTGAACCTAGCAACAAGGTCTTGTGTCGTCACTGGCCCGTTCTGCAACAGAACAGCCCGAATCTCTTCTTCAGTAACAGGTCCAGTGGAGGATGTTGATCCTGTTTTTGATGAAATTGGCGTTCCTTTAGGAGTTGCACCATTTTTAGTAGCTGGTGTACTTTCTTCTTTCACAGCAGGTTTTGATTCCTGATGCCATGCAAGTCAGTCAGTGATTTCTGGACATTTAACTGTCCCACAAATTGGTTATAAAATCCATCAAGAAGAGGAAACAAATACATTTTCTGTCTTCACTTTCTTTGGTGGTGGAACGCCTCTTGATGCCTTCAAATCATCACCATTTAATTTCCTTTTTCCCTTTGATGACTTTGAATTTGATGGAGTACCCTTAGCAGAACTAGGTGTAGGTTTTGATGGACTACTGTCAACAGGTTCCTCCTTAGGTGCATCTTTCTGCTTCGGAGCAAGTACTGGAGATAAATTCGTGTCATCATCTATCTGGACAAACATAAAAAGGTTCCTCGTCAATTAAACCAGATAAATCTAAAAAAGATTTTGAAACTACCACAGATCAAACGATCTATCAAGCAATCCAAGTAACAAGTTAGTGGTTGAAACATGTCAAAATATTTAAAGAATTGGCCAGACAAGATTTAAACAAATGGCCTAAACTATCTCAGAAAATGTAAGGAAGCTCCAATCCATCAGAGGAAGGCTTTACACAGCGCATCAGGGAAATATAAAATCATTATAGTAAATTACCAACATCCATCACAATGCAATCAGCGAGATCATAAGCTGTCAAGAAAGACTAGTAATTTAATTAGATATCAAAAACCACTTACTTCATCGTCGTCTTCGTCGTCGTCGTCGTCTTCTGCATCGGAATCATTTAGTCCACCAGCTCTGCCCAGTAGTTCTTTCAACTCCTTCCCAGACTTGCTGAGTCCTCCTTCATCCTCATTTTCTTCATCCTCGTCTTCTTCATCCTATAAAATATTTAGATATCCAAACATTACGGAAACATTTCATTGTAAAGCTGAAATTGTAATAGCTTTATCTATTAGGCTAAAATAACAGCATTACGAATTCAGAAGCCTATCAACAACAAAGTCTAGATTCTAGAACTTAAATCAAAGTCTCTCTACAACAAGACTGCAAAAATTGTTAAAATCAGAGAATGTTCAACATCTTTCTATACATATACAACAAATTTCTAATGAGATATCTCCCCATTTTCTATATCCATAACCATGCAGTACCTCTAACCAACTTCCTGAGGCATAACCATCCTCTAAAACAGTCTTTTAACTATCGTGCTTCACTACTCATACACAACAGGAGTAAGACACCAAATGTAAAAAAGTAAAAAAGAAAAGAAAAGAAAAGATGGGAAATGGGTATAGGGAAAACAATGATTTTAACAAAAAGAAAAGATAAAACACAGAATGCAAAACACAGACCTGTTTTATTTCTGGGGGAGCTGGAACCTCAGGAGCCAAATCTTCCCGCTCTTCAGGATCATTACCAACAGCTTCATCATCATCAGTGAAAATTTCTTCATGTTCCCAATCATCACCTAGAAACAACAGAAAGATATCCGCTGCAGAATTTAGCCTATCTGATTGATGTATTAAATACACCTTGTAACATTTAAGCATGAATGAAGTTCAGACCAAAAGAGAGGAAAGCAACAGATTAATAGAAAGAAGGGAATGCGATCATAAGCATGCAGTAAAAAGTATCTGTATACTCCACATAACGATGGTGAAAGAGGTAGAAATTAAGAATTTGGTATCAGCAATTGAGATTAAGAATACCAAAGTGTGAGGACAAACATGTACCTTTTTCTATATCATCATCGTCCATATCATGATCACCTCCCCTTCGCCCTTCTTCATCATCATCACCACTCCGTTTATTGAGTCCAAGCCTATTCTTCCTAGCTGCCTCTTCTTCTTCATCTTCTTCTGCCCTGTCGGAGACATTGCCTTCTTCCTCTTCATCAGTAGTCTTTTTACGTCCTCTTCCACTAGTAACACCACTCTCCTTCTCATCAAATTTCTCCACTTCACCAAATGCTGCAGCTCCATTATTTGCAGCCTTCATCATCCATCTTTGATATCCATCAGCAGTCTTTCTCCTGTTCTTCATTTTCTCTTCTGCTTCCTCCAAAGTAAGTTGCTTATATTGTGCAACCTTGTTAAAGTTATACCTATTAAACATTCCAAACATGGAAGAAACAAGAGTGTTTAAGACACGTCATCAATATCAAGCAAATCTTAAGCAGAGACTTCTTGAATGAAACTCTCATGTTCCCTAGGAAAAAAAATTTCACAAGAAAAATGGATTACAAGGGAAAAACATAGACATGAATAAGACTTGGAAGTAAAAGAAGAGAAAGAACAAGTTTTGGTTTCATTTTTCCCGTATTTTTGATTGAAAGTCAATTCCCTTTCCTAAATGGGAATCCAAATTCATTTTTTAGAGAAAATCACGTATTTTTGGACGTGAATAAGACTTGGAAGTAAACTCAACAAAGGAAGAAACTTAGACAGTTGTCCACTATATATTATTGAATGCTCCAAATCCTAATAAAAAAGCTTTGGGCAACAATTGCACAAAAAGTTTAAATCTCATACCAAGAACCAGCAGGGATAGCATTGAACTCTTTCCCTTGCATCATCAATAAGTAGTAGGTCGCTGATTGAGAACCTTCAAGATGACCCTGGTACTGAAACTGACCTGTTTCATCTTCCAACATCCAAGGCTTGTTCTTGTACTTCTCCTATGTGAGTGAAGGTTCAGAAAATATTTAACAAAAGAGCATTTCAGTAACTGACCAATATCCAGATGATTTTTAATCATTCAAGTTCAGTCTATACTGGCAATGATCCAGAATTTGACCGACATTTATATGCTGTAGCACATTTTATCCGTCTCTTTCTCTAATTTTGATTGAGTTTGACAAAGGCAGAATGAAGGTTACAATTCATTTAGACAATAATAGGAAAAGCCACATAAAAATTCTGATTCATCCATGACTTTCCATTTACAAAGGTCCCAAACTGAAAAGTTAAAATTCAGAACTAACTAGAAGTTATTAAGAAGAGAAATGCATATACTATCATTCACATAATTATTAAGAAGAGAAATGCATATACTATCATTCACGTAATTAACATAGATGGTATAATGAAGTTAAGAAGATAGAACTTAATTTCATGTTAACTAATCAAATCAATCCTCCACACAATGTCAAAATCTCAAAAAATAATCATGACCAACTATCACTATTTACGGTTTCAAAGGGTTTACAAAGTATGTCAAGAGTCTAAGAACAACTAATCTTCCAAGAAGAAGAGCAGCTCGATAGAAAGCGACATCGCATGTAAGCAAAGCAACAAGGGAAGAATATATACCCGCAATGCATCGGTAAGTTGGCGTCCTTGAAGTCCATCTTTATGTAGAGTCCATTTATTCTCTGCATTTTTCTTCCTCGAAAAAGTTGGTAGTCCATTCATAAATCTACCAATAAAGTAGTTCTTCTCACTGCTAGGACTAGCCCGAACATTATACTCCTACAATGCAAGCAACAGAAACATACCGAGAATTCAGCTTCCCAGAAATTCAAAACGGAAGTGAATTACTAAAGCCAGGAACTAGGGTACAACATCTTCCGACCCAAAACAAGTTTTCTTGACACAATGAAAAAATTCCCACTACCAGAACCCCTCAGGAATCGAAGTTTCCACCAATTTATAACACAAACAACGCTGTAGAATCAACAAGAACTATTTTTTGTGGTCCATTTTAACTTCTTCTGTGATTGCAATCAGTTTCTTTCGCTATTCTATTCTTGTTCAACTTTTTTTTTTTAAGAACACGTAAGAGACACATCGAATGAGGAAGAACAAGTGAGAGAGAGATTGAGAAGACAAACTCGAATCAAGCGAGAGACGGTCGCACCACAATCATAGCATTTGGCACGATTCTCAGCCATGGTTTTGCCACAGGTCAAGCAAAGCGTCATGTGCTTGCAATTGCTTCCATACAAATCCGTCGTCGATCCACACCCACTACACGACGACTTCAATAGCAAATCAAACGACATTTCCCTTCTAACTAACAGCAAGAGACCAAATTCCTCGTTAGGGTTTCAGAATCTAACCAAGTTTTGTGCTAACGAATGTATGAATTGGAAAAGAAATGAAATTCTTCGCAAAACCAAAACGTGTAGACGACGACGGATAGGTCGGTTCTTTGAGAAACACTCCCAGCCCAAGCCCAATGTTGGAATGACGACAAAAAGTCTGAAACAGCCACGTGAAGCAGAAGAGTGGGGACCTCGTGTGTATGCGTGTGGCTCTCGGTCACCTAACCCTGCAGCAATCATTTGGACCCATCTACTACCACCACCATAGCTTAGCTTCACTTCGCTTGTCTGTGTGAGTCCACCAAATTTTTTGGGTTGGAACAACCATACCCACGTTTTGGCACCAAAAGAAACTCATAGATATTATCTATCCAACCTTCAATCACCGTCTGTCACTTCACTCGCTCTCTCCTGACCTTTTCTTGTCTACTTCCCCACTCTCGTCCATCAGCAACAAACCCCAACATGGCTTTGAAGTCCTTCGTTGAAGTCCATTCCGACTCTCACTTCCCCATCCAGAACCTACCCTTCGGCGTCTTCAAGCCTCTTTCCACTTCTCCGCCTCGTCCCGGGGTTGCTATAGGCGACTATGTCCTCGACCTCTCCCAGATCGCTCTTGCCGGCCTTTTCAACGGCCCGGCTCTTAATGGCTCCGACTGCTTCCTTCAGGTCAGTATGGTTTTTATCTAGCTTAACGACGTCGTTTCTAGTGTGGACTATGTTCGTCACACACAGTCACTTCTTCATGTTTCATTTCAATATTATAGTTATCTGTGTATATGGTACCTTTTTTGAGTTTTTATGGTATTCTTGTTTGAATGCATTCTTGGTTTGGCAGCCTAACTTGAACAAGTTCTTGTCTTTGGGACGACCCGCGTGGAAAGAAGCTCGAGCGACCCTTCAAAAGTTGTTATCGTGTATGTTCTTCCACATATAGTACTCAAACTATCACACTATTGTTGTATTGGTTACGGGATTGTAACAAGAAGTTTGTGTCGTTTGATGCAGCTACTGAGCCCACATTGCGTGATAATGCTGATTTGAGAGAGAAATCGCTTGTTCCAATGGTAAGATGGTGATAAGTTCAGGAGCTTGTTGATCTTATCTGGGTTATTCTTTGATCAAATTTATTTTTGCTTGTTTCTGCAAATTCACAGAGCAAGGTCGAGATGGTACTTCCTGTTGTGATAGGGGACTACACTGACTTCTTTTCATCCATTTATCATACAAAGAATTGTGGGATTATATTTCGTGGACCTCAGACTCCAATTCGTGACAATTGGTATCTATAATTTTCTTTAAGTCGCGGGGTCTTCAGATAAATGTCTTGCCACATACATTTGAGTAGCAGTTTCAGATAAATGTCTTGCCACACACATTTGAATAGCAGTTTCAGATAAATGTCTTGCCACATACATTTGAATAGCAGTTTCAGATAAATGTCTTGCCACATACATTTGAGTAGCAGTTTTGACCATACAAACTCACTTGTGTTCAGGTTCCAACTTCCTGTTGCTTATCATGGACGTGCTTCCTCCATTATTGTATCCGGAACAGATGTTGTTCGACCAAGGTCCAACTTACATTTTGTTTTTTTCCTATCATCACATTGATTCACTTCTTCCTTTGACAATTTCTAATTTTTGGTTTATCATCAGTAAGCTTAAAAAAGATAAAGGTTTTTTGGACGTGTTAGAATATAAGAGCTGACGCATTTGATATGGTTTGATGTAGTGTTCATTTTCTTGCTTATATATAAAAATGTGTCTCATTCTTATGAGGAGGGAAATTTGTAAACTTCTAGAAAAAATTTTATCCTTTTGATTAGCTAATTTATGAAGAAAATTATTAAGCAAAAAGGATGGAAAGCTGTATTTGGTGGACATTTGTTGATGTTTTGTATTTGAATGTTTCTTTTCTCATGCTACTTATCCAATCCTCTTCTTGCATGCATGAACGTTTCTTTTCATGTCAATAACGATTTCATGTGTTTCCAGAGGTCAAAGTGCTCCCACTGGCAGCCCACCGGTACAGTATGGACCTTCAAAGAAGTTAGACTTTGAGCTAGAAATGGTTAGCCTTTCAGAACATAGCCATTAGTTGATTGACATTTTCAAGAGATGCAGAATGCTTGTGCCAATTTGAACATATCCATATGTTTGAAAGCATTTCATATTTTTTATTGTCATCAGTATTTGTATTTTGCTTTATATAGTTGGTGCTATACCAATTGATTCATTCTCATGTTGCTTTCAGGCTGTTGTTGTTGGCCCTGGAAATGAATTGGGAAAACCTATTGATATTAAGGAAGCAGCTGACCACATATTTGGTCTTGTGCTAATGAATGATTGGAGTGGTAATGATTGTTTTTCTGGCTTCTTTGCTCTCTTGCACCCAGTTCCTTCTGTTAAGAAAAAAAAGCCCTGTACTAAATCTTGGAAGCTAATTTGGACAGCTAGAGACATCCAAGCGTGGGAATCGTTTCCTCTTGGGCCTTTTCTTGGGAAAAGCTTCGGTGAGAATAAAAACTTTACTGTCATTTTCCTCTACACTATTTGGTGTATTACGTGGACTTTACTACTGGCTTGTTTAATTTATTGTCTGCCAGCTCTATTCTGGGGCCGTACTTATTCATAACCCATTTGTAGGTACTACAATATCCCCATGGATTGTGACACTTGATGCTCTAGAGCCATTTGCTTGTGATGCTCCTAAGCAGGTTCTGATTTTTGGAAAATGCAACATAATTTGAATTGATCTACTCTAAATTTTCTCAGTGGTTTCTTATTTAATCTGTCATGTGCTGCAGGATCCCAAACCCTTGCCCTACCTCACTGAAAAGATATCAAAGAACTATGATGTTTCATTGGAGGTAAATCTGGCAGCATACCAGATTATTTACCTAAATATCTCATGAATTCTTTTACTGAAAATCGAAGCTATTTTCTTGGCTGTGAAGTATCATGATTGTTAATAACTATGAAACACATATATTTCTGTCACCGTTGTGATGGATATGTTTCTTCCTGTTTAAGGTGCGAATTAAACCAGTGGGAGAACAAGATTCGCATGTCGTCTCTAGGAGTAACTTAAAACACTTGTAAGGCCTTTCTGTAACTTTTTCCATCAACCACTGAAGTGTATTACAAGTACAAATACATGCATACAATCTGCATATTAGATGACTTAAGTTAATCTTATCATTTCATTCATTACAAAACTTGTTAACCAAGGGGGAGTGTTGTAACTTATCTTCTTCTGTTGCTTTGGGCTCTTCCATTGAATGTACTTAACCCCTTTGATTTGGTTAACAGATATTGGACCCTGACTCAACAGCTTGCACATCATACAGTGAATGGTTGCAATTTAAGACCAGGCGATCTACTTGGAACTGGAACAATAAGCGGACCTGTATGGCTTCAGTCTTTTCCAACCTTTCTAGGATCATGCCTTAAGTTAATATTGCTCTACCATGTTGTTTTGAACAGGAACCGGATTCTCTTGGATGCTTGTTAGAGCTAACTTGGAACGGAACAAAGCCATTGTCGTTAAAAGGGACGGAGAGAAAATTCCTTGAAGACGGAGATGAAGTCATAATTAGTGGTTATTCTAAGGTCCGTAATCCTTACTCGTATATCTATAGTCTGTATCTTTCTCATAAATATTCCGTGTATCTCTCGCGATAATCAGAATGGTGATTAACCATCTTAGAGCTCTTATTCTTGGCTCACTACTTTGGGAAGGGCTAGGCGTTATCCTAATTAGGACTTTTATATATCGTCCTGCTTGCTTCCTCTCAAGTGCCAACTACGTGAACTAGTAGATTTTGTATTTTGGAAGAGTTAAATTCTGAGGACGATCTCCAAATCATATTGTTTCTTTAATCAAACTTTAATCAATAGCTGTGGGGCAATTAAAGTGTTCTTAAAAGAAACTTCACACGGCATGACAGGGAAGGTTTCGTTTTTCATGCAAGAAATCATCTCGTCATATTGATAGGGAAAATTGGAAACCTGGAAGTGCTTAAGTTGGTAGTTACTTGCATTAACTTACAATCCTATGAACTTTGGTTTTGACTGGTGTACTAATGAGTAGGGATTTGAATCCTGTGCAGGGAGAGGGATATGTTGTTGGCTTTGGTACATGCTTTGGGAAAATTCTTCCAGCACACCCTTGTTGAAGATTGAAGTTTCAGACTTTGATATGAATGTCTTCTTCTTTGTAATGCCTTATGTTTCCCTGGAGAGTGTAACTCAAGACGTCGCTGGAACGGTTACAATAAATGTCATTTCAGCTTCCATAGCCTTATAAACTGAAGTTTCTTTTCATGGTATGTTTCCAAATATAAGATAGGCTCAATGTGCTTATTTTCCACCATTTATGTGTTGAAAGAAGGCAAGCAAACACACCATTCTTCTTTTGTCCAAAACGAAATTGTAGAGCCGTGGAAAGAAGCTCAAAGGAATTAAATATATAATATGGTTTTAAATTTACATATTTTAATTAAATTAATTAATTAATTTTAAAACTTAAAATAACAATTTTGATTTAAATAATACTTAACATGTGAAAAAATTAACAAACTAAAAAATATTATTTAAGAAATCTTTTATTAGAAATAATTATAGTTATAATTTTGATAATTATAAGTAGGACTCGATCATAATTCTACTCATTTTTTTAACAACTAAAATTGTTTGATTAATTTAATAATAAAAATTTTTAATTGGTTAAAATTTAATATAATTTTAAATTTTTTAGGCTGAATTTAGTTTAACAATTTTTATTGTTAAAAATTAATATTTCATTATCATCATCAACACCTGAATTTAGTTTAACAATTTTTATTGTTAAAAATTAATATTTTATTATCATCATCAACACTCATGCGAGATATTTGAGAAGCTTTTACCTTAGAAGAAAATAACTAAATACGTAAATATAAATAAATAGAAACAATAGTAACATTAATAATAAAAATAAATAAGACAATACAAAAATAACGTTTCAAATGTTAATAAGATAAGATTATTATTTAATTAATCTATTTTAATAAATAAATCATGTTGATAAATTAAAATTAATTAATTAATTATTTTTTAAAATTTTAAACATCGATTACATCTTTTAAAATTTAACTCCGAATTTAAAAACATTAATTTCAACAGCACCAACCACACCACTCCTACTGTGAATTGACCCGGTGTAAAATTGATCGATTTTTGACCGGTCGGATCGGTTCGATAATTTTTTTTAAATTTTTTAAATATTTTTAATATTATATATAATTAAATATAATTATTTTATAATTATTACGTTACACCGATTCAATCGAAATCAGTCGAACCGATTAAACCGGTAATCAATAAAACCACCAATTTGATGACCAGTCCGGATTTAAGTGAAAAGAGAACGTTACAGCGGACAATGGTCAACGTCATCATGAATCTACGCTAAAGAGACAGTGGGCTTCAGTTCGTATTTGGAAAAAGAACTGTGGGTCCCGTTAGATATGAGCGGACGGTGCAGATGCCACCGTCTGATGCCTATCATTATTACCCGCCAAAGATCATTCAAGAATCGTAAGGTTACGTACCCCCACCACCATTTGATAGCTCTTCTTGTTATTATTACTTTTAACGTAACCATTCTTCCTCTTTCAATCTCTCTGGTCTGATGATAGAGACGCCATGAAACCTGCTCGCAACAACGGCTACTACTTTAGCTCCTTCTCCTCCACCGTCACATATAGTTTTTGTAACGACGACCAAATCGCCCCTACGCACCGCACCTTACAAGTACCCATCTCCAACCCTCAATCGGAGGACAGCGCAGCCGCCAAGATCCAGTCATCCTACAGGGCCCACAGGATCCGCAAGCTCTACAGAACGATCTCATCCGTCAACTCCGAGGCCGATGAACTCCAGCGCCAAATCCAACGGCAGGAGACGGTCGACGCTCTTCGGAGCAGCGAACGCGAGAGGCTGAGAATGAACGAGGCGTCGATGCGATTGCTGCTGAGGCTGGACTCGGTGCCGGGGGTCGATCCGGCGGTGAGGGAAGCGAGGAGGAAGGTGAGCCGTAGGATCGTGGGGTTGCAGGAGATACTGGACGGTGTGTGCGGATCCAAATTAGTTGGTGAGTGGGAGTGGGACGCAGCAAGTGGTGGTGGATTGATGATGATCAACGGTTGGGATGGGATGTTGGAGGAGATGGAGGAAAAGGTGTGCAGGGAGAGAGGTGGGGACGAGATGGAGAGGTTTTGTGCTCAGTATCTTGGGTTTAGGTGCTTCCAGAGATTTCTTTGTGACCCTTAATTCATTATCTCCATGTAAATTTGTTTAGCTTTTTTAATTAATTTTCGATATGGAATACAAGATGTCGGTAGCTCGCAATCCACTAGTCCAGCAAGTGAAACGGCAACGTACCAATGTATATGTTTTTTTTTAATTGCCCAGTTTAGGAAGATCTCAACTTTGAAAAGACACATTTAAGTTATCTTAAATCGGATTAATCTTTACTTAAATCGAATAAGTTTTTTTGTGAAAGATAAAATTTTGACTCCAAATTTTAAATACTGTATATATGATAACAATTTAAACTTGCGGACACACTTAAGTCAAAAAAAAAAAAAAAATCTCTTGCCAAATGATCGCTCCCAAAATTGCCGATGTATATGTTTAGCAAATAGCAATGCGACTTTTATTATAAAAATAAGAAGTTATCCGAATAGATTCGAATCGGATCTAACCCGTTACCATGCTTTGTAGTCACAGCTGCATTTGCAGCGAGACATGCAGCTTTTGCACTGAGCAAGAGTTGGAAGAGCACCGTCACACTCGCATCTCTTACTGCACCTTGACCGTGAGCTCCCGCCCCACAAGCACCTGCCCATGCACTGTAGAATTGGCACGCACTTAGGGCAACTGAACTTCATCTGCTCCACGATGCAGTCTTTACATGCACTGCCTCCGCCGTCCGGGGTACAAGCCGTTTCCTCCGACACCAGTAGCATCCCCAGGCACACCGTCATTAGCAGCGTGACTACCGCAAGCCGCTTCTTTTCTTCCATGTACGTTCCTTCAAAGTTCAAACCTATATAGCCTTCACTCGTACAAGAAGTCCCTTTATAGATGCAATCTCTTTGTCAAAGAAAGGTGACTGACTCTTATGTATTTGTTCACATTACGATCTGGGTCTAACTGATTCCTACATTAATTGTTGTTCAATTAAATGTGCCATTCTCTAGGTTTGTTCAATGCTGTTTTATCTCAACATGCTTATGTCTACCTTTTGACAAAGTGCTTGCTTGGTGCTTGCTTGTTTATGATCATATCATATAATTGGTTTATGTTATAAAAGGTAGAAATAATATGGTGTACCACTAATTGTAGACGCACCATTTCATAGTCAATGTACATATGAATTGGTTTAATTTTACCTAACACAAGAATGAGGTAGATGATTATTGGTTAGGTTTTACCTAACACAAGAATGAGGTAGATAGTTACT
>JANJEY010000003.1:6252208-6293883 GCA_024703695.1 Erythroxylum cataractarum
TGGTAGTATACCTATTTGATTTCCAGGATGTTTCTTTTTAAATTCTTCTTCAATTTTCTTCCCATAAATTTCAGGAAATTTTCTGAAGAATTTTTCTGACAATTCTGCATTTAAGAAAGATCTTCTTGACATAGAAGCCAAGTAAAGATATTCTTGCATGAATTGTTTTATATATTTTATTTCTTTGCATTGTAATCTTTCCAAGTCTGCATATACTCTGTTCTGAAATTCTGTTGATCCTTGATATGGATCTTCCAATGTAATTATTTTCCTAATTTGAGAGAATATATTTTGGACATCATCTGCTGTTCCAACCAAGACTTCATATTCCTGAGGATAAGCAATCCTCCATTGCTGGAATAATTGAGATACAGCTCATCAATCCGGGTGCGCTATGGGCCCTAGTAGTTGATTGGTATATATATATAATATTTTATTAACTAATAATAATAATAAAATATATTCACCTCGAATTGATTTCTTGCTTATCTTCTTCCCCCTCTCTGTACTGTTTGTCCATTTTGCTGGTTCCTATTTTTGGTGGTTTAGGAGAACGTTATATATATATGAATTAATCAAATATTATTAATATGATAATTTAATCTACTACTTAAAAATTGAAAAGAACTAAATATGTCCAATTTAAATTAATAATTTATTAAAATTATTTTAAATTATTAGTTTAAACTAATTAAATTTAATTAATTTAAAATTTGAATTGAATTATTATGTCATTAACATTTAATTAATTAACGTGTAATGACTAAGTTACGTATGATTAATCTTTTTTTATAAGAGGAGTTTTTTATAAAACAACAACAATAACATTTAGTATAAATTCAACTAATAAGTAGGGTTTGAGAAAGTCCAATAGTACGTAACTTTACCCATAATTTGTAAATAAATGTTCTTTTATATAAAATTGGAAATAAGAGTAACTTTGAAATTTTGTAAAAATTATATTTTTAAAAAAAGTTAATTTGACTATGTAAAAGTTATTTTACCACTTATAAAATTTATATTCTATATGCCAGGAAAAAGGAAGGCAAGAAGAGTAAAGTTACTGTGTACAATTAGGTTCATTGAACATTGAAGGTACATAGAAAGCAAAGATAAACAGGCTGTCTCCACACGGATTCCATCCATCTTTTTTGAAGAAAAAAGATATGCCCATCACGCTATTTCTGACCAATTTCCAGGTGGAGTAAAATTGCTCAGAAAAAAAAAAAAAAAGATGCATGAAGCTGGCAAAAATTGGTAGGTTAGGGTCAATTCAAAATGCAAATCCTGCTTAGTTTAGACCAATCAAGTGAAAACCCACACGCACACACACACACAAAACTGGTTTGGGTGCTGCAGAATCAAACAAACTGAGTATGACATTTACAACTCCCTATTCACAAGCCAGCCCCTGACGTTTCTCCCAACCCAGTGGCCAATGGTTTTAGAAAACCATCCCACATTGACCACTGTTGTTGTTTCTCCATCAGGAAGATGGATCGAATGATTGTTTCAGGGCACAGGATCACCAAAGTGAATGATGATACCAACAACTACTGGATGTGTGATGCATAACGTTTGCAATTAAAGATTCGCAGAGATATTTAGCATAAAACTGAGCATATCTTTTGTGTCGTCACCGTATATTATATAGTATTTTATGGTGAGAATGTGGCATGCAATCGAAAATCTTGTGACAAAGAGCACCACATAAGATCTGACGAGGAAAAGAAGATGACAGCTGATCTGGGTCAACCTGCACTTGGACCACATTGTTCAGAGACCAGATCGTGGATCCAATGTCCACTTTCCACGGACATCCACCATCCAGGTTCTGTAGATGAACAGTTTCATTTCAACTCCTTACTTGTAATATTAGGCTTCATAAAAATATTTGGTCAGTCCAACCTGAAAGAGTAAAATTTAATTATAAAACAAATAAATCTGATCTCAGTTAAATTCAAACTCATTCTTATTTTTGTAAGATTTAATCATATTTTATATAGAAGTTAAACTTAATGATTAATTAGACCAATTTAATCATAAAAATTTTAAACCATTGTAATTTTTCGATGATAAATTTATTAATTAATCTAATAATTTTTGTTAATTAACAAAATTTTACCTTTTTAATAAAATTTTAAATTCTTCAAAAAAATATCTTTCAATTATGTACTAAATTATTTAATTATATATAATCTCTAATCAATTTGACGATGTTTTAATGAATATTGAACTTTTTAAACTTAATCCTATTCAATTTTCAATCTAAGTTTTAAAACATTTAAACTTAACTTAAAATCTGGACTCAAATCTTACGAGACCTAACTTATTGTTATCCCTATATAATATGGTTAGGAATTCAATTTTTATGAACATGTTATTTGTTAAGTTCATCTCTTAATTTGTCAAGTGAGCTTCCGATGCACCTGATTCGTCTCACTTAATTTTTACAAAAGGACGTTTCTGTTAAATCCAAATTCATTTTATGGTTCTTCAAGATGTTTAAACATCTTTAAGAGTTAAGGGAAGTCGTTGGCTCAAACGCTAAAGTAGTAATAAGAACGGGAATGAATATAGTGAATAATAGGAATGGATATTATCATTATAATTATGATGATTAATTAAGAGGAAAGAATAATTACTATTACCATTTACAGTGGCTAGTTTATAAAAAAATTAAGAAACAAAAATTAAATACATTTTAATTAATTATATTGTAATTAATTAATTACAATATTTTAATTAATGAATGAATTATATTTTAATTAATTATATTGTAGTTAAATTAATAAAAATATTTTAATTAATTAATTAATTATATTTTAATTAATAAATAATAATAATATTTTAATTAATTATATTATAAT
Source organism: Erythroxylum cataractarum (assembly GCA_024703695.1). NCBI lineage: Eukaryota > Viridiplantae > Streptophyta > Magnoliopsida > Malpighiales > Erythroxylaceae > Erythroxylum > Erythroxylum cataractarum. Next base: position 6,255,079 of record JANJEY010000003.1, read on the forward strand.
TAATTATTAACAATATTTTAATTAATTAATGAATTATATTTTAATTAATTATATTATAGTTAAATTAATTATAATATTTTAATTAATTAATAATTATATTTTAATTAGTTATATGTTAATTAATTATAAGAACCATACCCTTATATTGTTGTTAAATTAATTACAATATTTTAATTAATTAATAATTATATTTTAATTAGTTGTATGATAATTAATTATAAGAACCATACCTTTATAAAACAATGATACCCATTCCTCTATATTAGGAGGGGAATGGAGTATTACCCACTTTTGGGTAATGAAAATAATACCTCTATAATGATACCTCCTTACCAAACTTAATTTTTCATTCCATACCCATTCCCTTTTTTTCATACCCACCAAACAAGCACCCCCTAAGTGAATCTAAGGGTCTCGTGTGTTCCATAAGACATTGCTTGTTCACAAAAAGATTCCTAATATTTGATTGCATGTTAAGCAAGACAAGCATGTCATGTAGTACCTAAAATATCATGACATGTAGTACAATGATGGAGAGTGGTCTCCATGTCATGCTCCACCAATCAAATTTTAAATAAAATAAAATTAAAAATGACTTGTAAAAAAATGACCTGCGTCTTTTTTTTTATTTTTTAGTTCGGTTGTAATTATGAGGTGTTTTGGGAAGGTCTTAATTATGATAACAGTATCTTAAACTCATCTATGTCTAACCTAATTTTTATTCATATTGGATCAGCCCTTAAGGGATAAAGTACTAACCAAACTGATCGCTCAATTTTCAGAGCTCGAACTTCTAACCTAAAATTCTTTGAGTTTATTAACACAAACCACTAACTCACCTTCTTACACCGGGATCAAATTTTCTATACCCATAATTCTACGCTAATATTATTTCAAACTATCCTATTCACACAAATATATAAGATTTAAAAAAATGTATGAATGTGATCCTCTGAAATAGAGTTAGGCACATCATTTTACTAAGTAATAAGATTCAACACTTTTAATCACATTCTTGCAAGCTTTCAAACAACTTTGGAACATCCTATGAAGTTCTTTCCAATCAACATCAGTCAATTTCCGTTTGTCTCCAATGCATTAGTTGAATTAAATTAGAAGTTGATAATAAGACCAAAATGAATGAAACCAAACTCACTGGTTGAAGGGACAAGATTGAACCAAGGTTTTGAAATTCGTGCCACCAATTCCAAATGTGGTTGACCAACCCCCACTTATCTTCATCCAACGATCCATTTCCCATCTCTCTCAATGACCAAGTTGTCCTCACCCTCCTCATTTCGAGGACAGATTGATTGGGGTATTATAGTAAAAACGAGAAGAAACCGCTTTTTTGAAAACAAAAAGAATTTGAAACATCTTTATCCATTTCCAAGAGCTATCACTTTCTGTTAATTAAATAAAAAGGCCGGAAAAGCACCAACAAAGATAGTCTGTTCCCCGCCTGCAACCTCCTCAATTACCTTTTCACCCCTGACCTTTGATTTTACTCGGGCTAGTCAGCAGGGGTAGATTTGTACTCCACCGTCCCAAAGTGACACCAAGGAAAGGAATGACCAGAGAGATAAAAAGTTCAGGTCCCATTTCTACCCTCAACACCACATGCTACGTGCGGTGCTCACAGGGGCATAACTGTCCATATACTGTTTAAATTAGAAAAGAAGTGAAGGTGGAGGGGCATTGTGGTCATTTTAAGATTTATAAAGAGAGAGATAGAGAAAGACAGAAAAGAAAGAAGGAGAGAGAAAGAGAGAGACAACAGAGGTGAATAGGGAGAGCGAGAGCGAGAGAGAGAGAGAGAGAGGAGACGTTTGTGTCCGTTTTTTCTGTTAAATATATGTGACAGGGAGAGAGAGGTAATATGGTGTCGGACCAGGAAATAGCGAAAGGTGTAGAGACAGTGCTCCGTCAATCGGACCCTAACGCCGTCACCTCCTTCAACGGCGTCGTTCAGCAACTCGAAGCCAAGCTAGGGTTAGACCTCTCGCACAAGACGGGTTTCATTCGCGACCAGATCAACCTCCTCCTCCGGCAACACCAGCCGCCGGCGACTACCACTACAGCCGTTGCCCACCATCCACCACCACCTCTACAGCCACAGCTTCCACATGCACACGCGTTCCATCTCACTCAAAAGGACCATTTCGCCCTCCAACACCATCCCCAATTTCAGCAATTTTCTCCCCATTTTGCCCTCCATCCCCACCACCACCCCCAGGTGTTCCCTCAGGACCTCAACTTCCGACAGACGCAGCCGGCGCCGGCGCAGCCACATCCGCACCAGGTTCAACAACCACCACCACAGCCTGTCGTCAAACCTGAGGTCTTTTCTCAAAATGTCGCTGCTGCCCCTCCCGAAATTCCAAAAGAAAGGTAACGTGATGCTGGTTTTAGGGTTTCGTTAGGATTTCTTTAGGATTCTGATTTCATGTTTTTTTTTTCCTTTCCTTTAGCCGTGTTTTGATAGAAAAGTTAGGGTTTTTTTTAATTAGGGTTTGTCGTTTCTCGTCCTTCTTTTTCTTCAATTAGTTACGGTTTTAGCAGTATATAAGCACGTAGCAATATTGCGTTATTTTTGTGAATATGCTATCGATGCAGTCAACTAAGTGCTTTTATCATAATTTGAACTTAATTTATAATACTTATTAGATAATGCATTCGAGTTATTAACATTAAAAAGATAAACAATTTATTACTCAGCTGTTAATGCTCTTTGCTTTCAAATTTGTTGCTTTTTTGCTTTCTCATTATTTCCTTGCATATAATCTTGTTGGCCCATTGCTATTTTCCTTATAAGCATTGAGATAATTAATGAAAACGACTTTTGAACTTGATCTTTTAGAGATTGGAGTGCTATTAATCAACCAAATTATACTTGTACAAATTTGCTAATGTACTACATAAGAAAATTTGCCAGCAGCATTTGCTCAGGCTAAGTGTATTATCCACTGAATTATCCTGTTGTTGCCCAGCTTTATTTTTCTTATGTTTAATGTTTGGAGTCTAATGTTTTCCAATTAACCATCCATTCTTTTTTATTTTGATCTTGAGAGTGACCCGAGTCTATATTGAAGCTACGCTTAGCTGGCATAGAATCTGATTGCATCTTTGAACAAATTGCTGCAGTACTCCAGTTGGAGCTAAACGAAGAGGTGGCCCAGGGGGGTTAAACAAAGTTTGTGGTGTTTCACCTGAACTTCAGGCCATTGTTGGTGAGCCAGCCTTGCCAAGGACAGAGGTACCTTATCACCTAATTAATTCCTCTTATGCAGTGCAGTTCTACTATTTAATTCCTTATGCAGAAGCTGAAGAAATTCTAAATGTTTGCAAGATCTTTACTTTGCTTGATGTAGATTGTGAAGCAGTTGTGGGCATATATAAGGAAAAACAACCTTCAAGATCCAAGCAATAAGAGGAAGATTATTTGTGATGAAGCCTTACGAGTGCTCTTTGAGACAGACTGCACGGATATGTTTAAGATGAACAAGCTGCTGGCTAAACATATTACGCCATTGGAACCATCAAGTATGTAGTCTGGAATTTTATGCAATCATTACTACCTTGTTTGACATGATATAAGTGCAATTCCTATGAAATTCGGTGCAGAAGAGTCTGGCCAAGCTAAAAGAGCAAAGGTGGATGTGGATTCCACAACCGATAGGGCTGAACCTGGCGGATCTTTTGTGACAATATCTGAGCAACTGGCCAAGTTTTTGGGGACTGGAGGAAGGGAGATGACACAATTGGATGCATCTAAACGTGTTTGGGAGTATATAAAAGTTAATAATTTGGAGGTTAGTAGCTTGTTTAATCATTAATCTCTTTCATTATCATCAAACAGTTTTCACTTGATCTTGGCTGCATATTTGTTGCAGGTGCCTTTTGTTGGACTGACAATTGATTCTAGGTTTCCCTCTGCTGTTTTATTTGTTTTTGTCTTTACGGCAATTGTGTTTAGGGTTCATTGACCTTGAATTATTTCATTAAGAGGGCCACTGAGCATCTAAATGATGCTTCAAGGGCCTTTTTTTATTAAAAATTTCAGCTGAATGAGGGGTCTGAATACTCAAAAGCCACACCCTATTAACCCAACTTAAATAAGATTTTTAGAGTAAGGTTCGCCTGCTTATATTTTAAAAGGTCTTAGAAATTAAACTTCATTTGGATTGACGGGGCAAACTGCAGGTACAGATACCTTATTCTAATACTACCTCAATTATAGCAAAGTACGAGTACTCTATTATCTATTTGTTGCATGGATTTTCAATGTGACTTAAATAGGGTGTGAATACTATAGCTCAATTTATCAAGAAAGAATTTAAGAAATAATTTCACATCATCCAGCAATTTCTTAATCTGATTAATAGGGTGATGGGTATTTTGATCTTTTGACATCCCACATTCAGCTGACAAAAGAAATTACTCCCTGAACCATCGTTTAAACAGTCCGTGGCCCTCTTTATAAATTAATTTATGGTCAACAGACCTTAACTTTAATTTTCTGTTTTTTCTGTCTTATTATCTATGTACTGTCAGTTTCTTCTGCTAGAGCCGACATTTTGATGACCCTTGTTGCCTATTGTTTCTCTGGCTTTTGTTGTTTTGACATTTTTCATTGTTACCTAATTTTATTGTATCCTCTATCCCTCTTAAAATAGACGATTAGCACTCGCCAGTTTGAAGCAACATATAGGGAAGTGAATTTGCAATTAACTTTCTCTGATTCTGCTTGTATTCTTTTAGGATCCTCTGAATCCAATGGCAATACGCTGTGATGCAAAGCTTCAGGAGCTGTTTGGATGTGAAAGCATTTCTGCTGTGGGTGTTGAAGAAATGTTAGCTCGCCATCATTTATTCAAGAGGTCATGATGTTTCATTCTTAAGTGGTCAGTATTCTGAAAACTTTATGCTGATGTGTTAAAATAGTGTATGAACTCAGGGGTGGCAGTGTGTGTGTCACTTTTTCCTTTTCTCTTGTTATAGCATGCTCGCATCATGTTTTGAGTTTTTCCAACTCAAAATAGTCGAGCAATTTTCTGTTCATATTTCTGGGCTTGACTAGTCTGAAGATAATTGCACCGAGTCTCACGAATAGGGAGTTTTTTGGGTAGAGATTACCATGTTAAGAAATGCATCCCAAAGCTTTTTGCTTGTTGATAAATGCAAGCTTTAACATGATCGTGTTGTCCTTGATCTTAACATGGTTTTTTGCTAACCTCCAATGTCTGTTATCCAGTGTGAACTTCATCAGTGAAATGGTAGGCCTTTCATTTATATGTAACTTCCTAATGGCTTGCTGATGTTGTATACTTGCGGAACTTCTAATAGATCTGTCGTGAATATGGATTTTATTTTCATTTTTCCAGACAAATATGCACATATATATACAACTCCCAAAATCCATTTTGATCCATTTGTTAGCTAATACCTTCTCGTTGGTTTTTGTACATTGTCAGACTGGCCATCAACAAATCTTATGTGTGCACCTAACCTTCCTTGTTCAAATTACGAATGAATGTCTCGTGTTTTCTGCAGGTGCATGGAATGCGAGCCATCTGGTAGCTTTTAGGATGGTAGAACTGATGATAGTGAAGAATCTTCCTTTTTGGTCCTTTATTGTTCTTTTGTTTCCCCTGTTTTTGTTGATTAACGTGGTTAGGTGATATGATCATTTGCTTTGTTTTTTTTTTAATGATCAGAATGAAAGCCAGTGGCGGGAATATCTTTGTAGTTATGCCGTTAGGTTCTTTGCTCCTTTAACTTGGAAATGTCTAACCCTTATGATCATAGATTGGAGACAGCAGTGGAAATGTAAAATATTATGTATTTCCCCTGAAGGATGATTATATGTATTCAGCAGCTGCCAGGCTTCTTTTACCTTACCCAACTTAGTATCTCCAAGTATTCCCTTATTCACAGGTTCACTGTACATCATTTTTTCCAAATAAAGGCTGCTTTTGGTGAATAAGGAATCAGCTGCTTTTTTAGCTGATTCAAGTCTTTCAAACTGTTTGACATCAAAATTTTTGTTTGGTAAAAAGATGAATAAGTAGCTTATTTATTTCAAGCAGCTGAATTTTGAAAAGGTACACAATAGCAGTGAGTGAAAGATCAATTCTGCCAACCAGCCACGTTCCACTCTACTGCTTCACCATAACACTAAAATATTAACCATTTCATTTTCTTAATTTGTTGAGGACTCATTCGACCAACATATATAACTCTCATTAATATCAACCATGTGTCGTAAGCATAACCATAGCCACTATGTTATAGTTACGAATTATGCATGAAACATTTGTAATTTTTTTTTGTAAAATTTAATTTTTATTATTATCAAAATTTTTATTTTTGTAAAATTAAATATTTAATTGTGGCATAAATTTTTTAAAGGCAAGTCTTTATAAGTTATTTTAAATTTATTAAACAATAAAATTCATATATATTATATGAAAAATACTGATATAATGTAGTTCGTTACATCATTCATATTAATAGAAAATTTAACAGGATTATTATTATTATTATTATTATTATTGTTATTATTATTATTATTATTATAGTTATAAACTTGATTTTTGTATAATTAAATACCTAAAATCTAAATTCTTACAAAAAGATGCAACGAAATACTAAGATATATATTATTTATATCCTTATAATTTTTTTAAAATCATATCCTCATAAGTCATTTTATACATAAATAGTTAATACTAAATAGTTAATTTTATCAAACATCAAATAATAAATATTTAATACAATTCGTTAATCGAATCAGCTGATATTTGATAGAATCAGCTAATAGTTAATACAATCAGCTGATTATTAAATATGATTAAACACAATATTTAAGATTTGAGCCAAAATTAGCTGGCCAAATTTGAGTTTATCAGGTTTTGAAGGATTGGCCTGACCGGATTGATTGAGCAAAACAATGCTATTTCAGCTTCGATCAAATTAAAATTTGGGTATCTAAACTCGATTGGTCGGATTGGACCAAGAAGTCCTTAAAGAGGTATATTTTCTTTGCTTATCTTTCACACGATGCTCATAGAAAGTTATTAAAAAAATCAAATAAAATTATAATAATTATTTGAATTTCTTAAAATCAAATTAAAATTAAATAAGTAAATAATATATTTACCTATAAAAAATATAACTCTAAGATACTTGAAATTATGTTACAATTTATAGTAAATAATAAATATTATTTTTATTATAATTTTAAAATAAATATTATATAAGATTGGTCTGCATGTATTCGTTTTTAATTTAATAGTAAGTTTTTAAAATTTTCATTTGAGTGACTAATCTTTTAAAATTTTTAATTTAGTGATTATTTTTTTAAAATTTTAAAATCAAAATTTTAATTAAATAATTAAATTTTTACAAATTTTTATTTCATATCATATTTAATAGGTTGTTCTTAACACAATATGAAGAGCAATGACTATTTTTTACGTCAAAACGGGGCGTTTTCAAGCATAAAAGAGTCTCTATAGAGAGATGAGAATCCAAGTAAACAGAGACTTCGGAGAGAGAGCGAGAGAGAGGTTTTAGCTGAGCAAAAGCAATGGCAGAAGATCTGGTGCTAGACACGGCGATTAGAGATTGGGTGCTTATACCACTCTCTGTGGTTATGGTTCTCATCGGGATCCTCCGTCACTTTGTCTCCAAGCTCATGCGCTCTTCCCAGGTGCCCGATCCCAAGATCGTCAAAGAAGGGTATGGTGTCTCCTAGTACAAATTCGTCTTTATTTTTCTAATTTTAATGTTTACGACGGAAGTTTCATTAATCGTTGATTGGTTTGATTCAGGCAAGTGATCGTTAGGGCTCGGAATTTGCGCGCCGGCGCTAATTTCATTCCTCCCAAGGCGTTTCGTGCTCGTAGGGTTTATTTTAGCAACGAGGTTTGCTTTAGGGTTTTCTATTTTGTTCTTTTGTCTTTTTGGTAATTTCCGGGTCTGGGATTTGTGAATTGGAACTTGGGTGATTGTCAAATTTTGCAAAATTCATGCCATTTAGAAGTTTTAGTGTGGATTAATTAAGCATGGGATCCTTTTGATTTGTTGAACTTGCTCGGGAGTTGGTTCAAACTTCAAAAACACAGACTTGGTTAACTGAGTAGTGATTATTAGCTAGGACTGGATCTCAGATCGTAATTGGTTTGATTCAGGCAAGTGATCCATAGGGCTTGGAATTCGCGCGTGGCGCTAATTTCATTCCTCCCAAGGTGTTTCATGCCCGTAGGCTTTATTTTAGCAACGAGGTTTGCTTTAGGATTTTATCTTTTGTTCTCTTGTCTTTTTGGTAATTTCGGTTTGGGATTTGTGAATTGGAACTTGGGTGATTGTCAAAGTTTGCAAAATTCATACCATTTAGAAGTTTTAGTGGATTAACTAAAAATGGGATCCTTTTGATTTGTTGAACTTGCTTGGGAGTTGGTTCAAACTTCAGAAATCGCAAACTTGGTTAACTTAGTTGTGATTATTAGTGGGGACTGGATCTCAGATCGTAATTCAACATGAAGCTAATTTCTTGTGTGAGAAGAGAGTACCACTGAACAAGTTACTATTCTTTTCTCTATTTAGGCTAAAGAAGTTTGAAATGGCTGTATTCCTTATTAAAAATATGGCTAAGTAGTTTTTCTTGACAAATACTTGATAGTTTGCAGAGGGGTGGCATTGTAAGAGTGTAGTAGTTTCTTTATACTCAGGTCTCCCATGGCTTGAGGAGATTTATGGGTTTCTTGTCCTTATGATTTAACAATCAGATGCTTTTTTTTTTCCATGGTTTCGCATCTTGGAAGCTTTATGAGTTCCATATTGTCTTAAGTTTTTTACCCTGAACTTGTTGGATTACTGCTATGTTAATGCCTTCTTTGGCTGTTTGTAGGAAAATGGACTCTTATTTGTTCCTAAGGGCCAGGCACAAAATGCTCAAGCACAAATGTTTTCTGATCCAAATATGGCCATGGATATGATGAAGAAAAACTTGTCTATGATCATACCCCAGGTATTGGAAGATGTGTTGATTTCAGTTGTTCTGTAGAATCTTTGTTCATACTAGCATAATTGACTTGGTGATTTGTATTGTCCTTGCTGGCCAGACTCTTACATTTGCATGGGTCAACTTTTTCTTCTCTGGATTTGTTGCAGGTTTGTTCATTAACATTGTGTTAGAACTTGCAGATTATTGATCTTTTGTATTAGTTATTTGATCTGTAATTTTGTTGTGCATATTTTGTTTAACTTTAGATTAGCATCCTGAACTTACTGATATTGCAACTCTATTGGTTGCAGCCAAGATACCTTTTCCACTGACTCAGAGGTTCAGATCAATGTTGCAGAATGGTATTGACTTGAGCACTGTTGACGTCAGCTATGTCAGTAGTCGATCATGGTACTTGTCTACTCTTCTTAAGCAGGAAACTAATAAATGCACATTACTCTAAATTGTATAAAATTACTAGACACGCACTTGTTTATCTGATGATCTGCAATTGCTTTATTTCTCCAGGTATTTCCTCAATTTGTTTGGACTAAGGGGCTTATTTAGTCTCATCTTGGGTGAAGAAAATGGTTAGTTATTTGTCGAATCCACAGTTGTGATATGTATATTGACTCAGATATTCTGGTTTCCTTTCCTTGCTATGTAGTTGATACTATAAGTTAAGACTTCAGCTTAGATTTGGGTAACTTGATGCATCTATTTACTATCACAAGATTTGTTGTTCTTTCTGCAGCTACTGATGATACACAACGTATGATGCAAATGAGTGGATTTGGCTTTGATCCATCAAAGGTAAAAAATTTAGTGGTTCTATTTTAGCATTGGAGCTTGTTTTTGTATGTTTCATTGTCTGTTAGTTTGCGATTATTTTTCTTGAGCCATGCTTATGGTAAACATCTAGTCATCACATTGAATGTGATTTGTTGATTAAATATCTGATATATCTCCTATCTTCTGCAATCTTTATTATTACTCTATACTTAAATTGAAGTCTTACCAACACTTGAAGTCGTAAATCTGCATGTTAATAGTTGGTTTCTGTTTTCCATTTTGAAAGAAATAGGCTGAAAGTTATTATATCCTTGAACTAAGATCTTGCTGTCATACTAGCCATGATCACAGATAGGTTTTGTTTTTGAAACAGCTAATTCTTGATTATTAATCACATAGCAGCATGCAGGGATAGTATACTGGAAATAATGTCCTACAAATCTTCTTTTTTGTCCGTTTTGATGATTTGGTTTACTAGTGAGATGGGCTCTGTTACTGTAGATCTCATAGGCAGCAAAATCATTACTTTCTACATAAGTGTGGTATTTTATGTTCTTCCACTACAACTATGGTTAACTTGTTTAGATATGAAAGTTTGTCTCTTAGGAACTTCTGGTGTTTGGATGCACTTTGTCCGGGTGAAGGAACTCACTTTACTTTTTCTTGAAAAAACAGGGTCTCGTGGTGGAACGTTAATAACAAGTGAATTTTACAAATTGTTCTTGTAGGTAGAATGATCTGTGGGGTTTTTGGATAGAAATTGTACTTGTTGAAATTATTCATTGTAGGGTCAGGCTTCTTTAGATTGAATGATAGTGATCAATGGAGTGTTATTATGTCAGTGTTATTTTTTTATGCTGCTTGCAACCATTGGATACCGACCAAGTATCATCAGGTCTTTTCATGGGGTGGTGTGGCTAGGACCCACTTAGAAGCTATGTACCTATTTTTTCTGGACTCCTAGGTGACCACTGGAATTGATGTTAGATATTCGGGTGCAGATTCTTTGCCTATGACCTGGTGGTTTTGAATATTGTGGAAAAGAATACCCATGATGAGAAAGCTGTCTCTTTGCGGGTCTGTTCCAGCTATCATGTTGGCTCTATGCTGGCATTCCACAACTTTTTTGGGTCCGATGTGACCCAATTATGTTCAGTGTCTACCGGGCCAGTTGCTTTTTAACTTTTAGAAAAAAAAGCTTCCAGTTTTTGTTGCAGAAGCTTTTGATATAGCTCAATTTTTTGCTGAGAAGGAAGGAAAGGAACATAACTCTGGGTGTTACTATGCCAAGCTTTTTCCTATTATGGTATTTAAATGTCTGACATGAATGACTTACACTCTGTGGTTTCGTAGCAATGTGCACATAAACCCATATCAGGTGATCAATAGAGCATCTGTGCCTCGTGTCAAGAATCTTTCCAATGGTTAAACATCAATTTTTTTCACACACTTTTAGTCTCAATGCCCGTTTTTAACTTGGATATAGATTGGTCCATGGCAGAGTGGGCAGGTGCTTTATGATCTTTAGATGGGGAACTTATCCTATTTTCAGTTGGAACTGATTTCTACTTGATTTTATAAACTTGTGAATATTTTGGAGAATTCTCAACTAGCATTGCTGTCCTATGAGTTTTGTCTACTACGAACTTGTAAGTTTGAAAAGGCAGTTTTGTTCCTCGAGAGCCTGCTCCCTAATGCTGCAGATTTGCGGTTGTTCCCCCACCAACAAAAAAAAAAGTGTATATATATTATGATGAAATAACTTTGAAGCATATAGCTTCTTGATCCCCGTCCTTTCTTGCGGATTGTCTAGATTTTGTTTTTTGCAGCGTCAATGCTAACTTACTGCTTATGTTTTGGCCAGAGCTTGGGTGCTGAGAAGGATGGTCTTGACATAGTTCAGCATGAATGGGCCCTTCCCAAGTTTGAGAGACGTGCTGAAGCTGTGCTTAAACAGTTTGTGAGTTGATCATTGCTAGTTGCTGTCCGCTTCTCGAGTCAAACCACCAGCAGGGCTCAACATTCTTCTTACCTAGCATTCTTGATGGTCCAGCTTGGAACCTTTCAAGAATTGGCGGATTCTTCCTTGTAGCATTCCAGTTAATATGAAACATTTTATAACACTGGAAAACTTTATTTAGGTGCCTCATGGCTGAGTCTGTTGACTCTCTGATCTTTTCTAGAATACTATCCTAATGTTGGCAATGAGATCGTGATTTTTGGACAAGGAAGTCAAATCGATAGTTTCATATAATTATAGATTAAAGGGATCAGTAGTAAAGTTGTTGGCAAGAGTTTGTTGTTTAAGGATGCTTTTAAAAAAATCTTTATGTATTTTACTGCCTTTGATCTAGTGATTCCACCTCCTATGGTGACTTTGCTAAGTGGGTTCGAAAAGTTGATGTTCATGATAAGGTGAAAGAACATGACCGATCATGATTATTAGGTATAACGTTACAAATTAGATTCAGCTTAAAGTGTAACAGTGGAAGCTTCTGATACTCTGAACTGAAGCTTGGTAGAGAGGGAGACTGACTGATGGCTTTCCCAGAACTTGCTCTCCTCAATTGCTGCTTTCGAGGTGGACCATGTAAGGAGACAAAGGAAAAGTTAGGGAAAAGGAGATGCCAAACCTTAAAAGAAGAATAAAGTGAGGTTTGATTGCTATTAACAACAACTTAAGCTCCGGGGTTCACACGCTTTAGGTAGCTCCGTCGCTTGTTTTCGTCACTATATCTCGTGATTCTTACGCAGTCTTGTATCGTAGATATATTCCTTAGTTATTTCTTGCTCTCTTTTCCCTTGTAATTAAAAAAAACAACTTAAAAGACTGATGAAGTGAATGAATTCATTGTTGGAGATGACTAGGTAATTTACCGTTAGTAAACATACATGTTGGTATTATTCAACAAGCCATGTGTCCCTGATGTGAAAAGTTGTTAGGCCAAGACATCAACTTTCATGCAAAACTCTCATGATGGCATGCACCTCCCCCTGCTTTTGGTCATTTCTATACCTGATTTGATGGAGAAAATTAGGATATTAATATCTTGATGATGATTAGCAGATCATAGAATTGAGAGATCACACTCCTTCATCATGATGATGATGATGATAGATAAGAGAACATGTTCCTACATGTTAACATCTTTTGGACTCAAATGATCCATTGGAGGCTCACATGGATGCCTGCCTCTTAACACTATCTCTTGTATTTATTTGTTAAACACTTCTTTATCAACAATTGACAATGGATAATTTTTTATAATTCAGTTAATTAATAATAAATTTGATAAGTAGGTAGGGGTTCATAAGAAATAAAACCCATAATTTATCAGGAAAAAATAAAAATTATTTGGGAAATACAATTAGTTGAGGAAAGACACCAAATTCTATAGAACCAAATGTGATCGTTTTGACAAGTAGGAGTGGTTTGAGTGGTCAAAGCTCCTCACTTAAGGCTCTCCCTTTTAGGAGGTCTTGAGTTCAAGTCATGCCAAAGGAAAAGAAATAAGAACTATTCCTATTGATAATCCTCTAGCCTCGGACAAAGTTCATTGATTGGATCAATTACGGACGTCTCGTTTCTAGCGGCAGTGTAGAAGTTGGAGCTACTAAGAAATTTGGGGACTGTTAGAAACCTAATGCTGAGCAGGGGGGGCCAGTGATCAATCATCAGCTGAACAATCAAGTATGTGAAGACTCCTTGTGCACAGACGTGTACAGACTCCGTAAGAACCTGAAAGATTAGGATTCCAAGTTCACCTCCTCTAGGACTCTTGAGGTGGGGTCTTAAGAGATTAGGATTAGTCCGACTAAACCGGAATACCTAATGTAAAAAAAAAAAAAAAAAAGTGATGGTTTTGGTACATTACATCAAAGCGAAAGTGAGAAAACAAAGGGATGGGTGGGTTATGGGCATACCATGTGTGCGGACATAAATAGACCAGCCTGATGGCGTGGCAAAATCAGACGGCTGTGAGTGGACCCCAACGTCACGAGCGTGCTACCTGGAAAGCATGTCCGTTCACTTGAGCCTACCAGACCAGAGCCTCCAACTTTAGAAAGGGCGGTGGGCTTAAACTTAATCAAGGAAAAAAGCAAAAAAGAGAATGCAATCAATCATCCTTGTTTCAGGATCATCATCATTATCATTGGGTCTTTGAACGGCCCTGATCGTAGTTGGTGAATTAACTACAAGCAGGTGGTAGTGGGACATCCCTTGTTTCTACGGTCCTGATGATACTTAGTTGGTAATCACTTTTATCCCACCGGCCTAGAGAGATTTGTTTGCTCAGTGCTGTCCATTCCTTTCTCCCATTTGGGTGTCTAATCGCCTGATGAGTGTCCATAGTGAGGTAACAAAAATTTCGAGTTCGAGTCCTGGGACTTAGTTGGTGTGAGTAGTTCAGCACTTTCATTCCTTAATCAGAAATTTCGAGTTCGAGTCCTGGGAATGGAGAAATCTATTTAGCCAGCACTTTGTTCCTTACATTTTAACCCAGTGCGAGCGGAGATTAGTCTAAAAGTGGATGTCTTAAAAGTGGCTTCTCATAATTGGGACCCTCCTAAAATATCTCGTGGGCTAACAAAAAAAAAAAAACTTAGGATTCGTTTGGTATGAGTATAAGGTTTATAATCAAATGAAATAGAAGATAAGAGATTCAGATTAAGTTTTATTCTATTTTAAATAATAAAATAAAGAAATATTTGATTTGGAAGATTTATGATATAATATAAAATGATAAACAATATTTCATACATTATAAATCTTTTTTTAAACAATATTTCGTTATATTACATTATAAACTCTTCCGTTTCTCTCAAACAACAATTTTCTAATATTACATTCATTTATATTTCATTCCATTATAAATCATTCTATTTCATAAAAAACGTTACATTTAATCAAACACTTGAATGATTTGATCACAATAGGCAAAACTTTTGTTAAACTTTTTTGTAAAAGAACTAATTTTTAAATTATAAAAAAAGAATAACAACAACTTAATAAAAATTTCACTGACAAACATCATTTAAAACACTCTCCATTTGTTCAAGTAACTCATCATATTTAGTCTAAAATTATGTAATAAAGCAGAGTCTAAAAAGGTCTAATAGTACTCAATATTATCTCTTTATAATAGAGAGGCTATTTCTGGATTCGTTAAAGTACCTAGTGAAACTAAATAAAACACTACACATACAAGAGATTGAGTTAACCTACATAGATCCAATGCTCTTTGATATTCTCAAATGACTAATATTATTTGCATTAATTGGAGCTCAACTGTATTGCCTAGCATGTGACTGTACTATAATCAGTCTATTATTCCAATACAACTACATTAAAAAAATAATTAAGCAACTATAAAAATTAAAGTGATTTCATGTAATTGGATCTATGACATTAATGATTTTTTTAAATTTTAATAGTCTATTGAAATAAAAGCTATGGTTTTTTTTTTATATACTATTGTCTTGTACTATCAAAGTACAATATGTGTAAATGCTAATATAAGAAATCCCATTTTGTTATTTTTTAATAAATTTAAAATATAAAAAATAATGTATTTATATTTCTTAGAACATGAAGGCATCATAAGGCAGTCACCTTTCTTGCCCTACTGGACAAGAACACAGTTAAACCCACTCAAAGAGAAGACATGATGTTGCATGTGAAATGGCCTCCACCATATAAGATTTCTAATCTATTTTGTCCAATTTATCAATCAATTCCATTGATACAACAATACACATTAGAAAAATCCTTATCAAATTCACATTTACAACTAGACAAAGCTAGTGCAGTTAGAGAGTCATGAGGTGTCAAATTGCAAAGATTCTTCAAAGTGCTCTCACACTAAAGTATGTGGTTCCCTTCTTCATTAGACAATCCTTCCATCTCTATAAATAGCTCCCACATTGATCTTCTCTTCACTTCATTCAATCTCCAATCCAACTCATACAATATTATCTTTCAACCTCCTCTAGCTTAGTTTCCAGTTTCATTGAGATGGCCAGTGTTGAGGTACTTAATTACTATAATTTAAGTTGCACTCTATTTTGGTCACTCCAACTTGTTATGATCATTTTGGTTTCTTATATGGTTTTGCAAATAATCCTTAAATCATCTTTGGATTTCCGTATGTTGTTATAAACTATGTTTATGTGATCCTTACTATTCAAAGAAGTTCCGATCATGGGGGAGCTATATCATGGTCCAGTTCAGTCTACTGCAACTTGTGGCTTCAACCAGCTTTAGCTTAAGGATTATATGATAGATCAAAACCATAAAGCTCAATACATGCGATTAGTAGCTTATACATTTTTCAGTCAGCAATCCTCTCTATGATCCTTTTCAAAATCCATTGCCATGGTCATCGGAGAGTGTTCTTGCTGGATCAGGATTGTTTTCATTTGGATTATGAATATTTTTGTTTCAAACAATAATTACATGGTTTATTCAGGTTCACGATGCAACATCGGTGTTGACAAAGACTGAAACCCCTGAGATCACCAAGACAGAGGAGGTCACTCCCGACGAAACCACACCAGCTACTGAGACAGAGGGTGACTTGACAAATGAAGAAACAGCAACCGAGGTCCAGGCCGTGGAAGAGAAAGCTCCGGTGAGCGAAAAACCTGAAGATCCAGTAGTAGATGAAACCAAGGAGGAGGTCGTTGAACCAAAAGAAGAAAAAGCCGATGAAGTTCAGGGGGAAGTTGCAGCAGAAGAACCGTCAACAGAAGTGAAGCCTGTCGCTGATCCTGTAGTTGAGGAAGTGCCAGCAGCAAAGGTGGAAGAGACCGTCGATGAGAAACCAGCTGTTGAAGCACCAAAAGAAGCAGCTGAAGCCAACACAGAACCAACAGTAGTGAAAACTGATGAGGAATGAGCGATCGGCCTGTATGTGTAGCTGTTGTGATGGCTCTTTTTAGGCACTGAAGTTGGCCAAGTTATTTTCTGTTTCTTCTTTTGTTCTAAAATTTGGTTATATCAAATTTATGATATTATTATTAAAGCAGGAATTGGGTTGTCCTGAATCCACATGTCCCTATGAGATGGTGCAGATTTGTTATGCTATGTACATGGGGTGTTGGGTTACAGAATGTTGGTTCGAGCTTGAGATGGTGTGCTTCGATAAGGAATAATTGAGTTTTGGTTCAATCAATGCGTCAATCCTTTATGCAAAATTTGCCATCTTTTCTCTTTTCTCTAAAAATATTTGAAGAAGCTGTTAATCAGACAATTCCAGCGCCCGCACCGACGAGCTAGTTTTCCCACCGAAGGTGTCCAGCGCCCGCGCCGACGGGTTAGTTTTTCCACCGAAGATGCCTAACGGCAATGTACACACAAACACACACTTACCATGCTCAAGGATAAGAAACATTTATCAATTATTCAAGATAGTCGACCGATGTTTCAAGAACTTGGTAAGGTTTATGACATACAGAAATGCAAAAAGCATATAAAAACATAAGTACAATAAGTTTGATAAAGGCCAAGCCGTGTCAAATGCATGAAACAACATTGGGAACACGAGGAAGAGCAACAGTGGTAGTTCGAACCTACCTCTTGACGTTCCTGGGGGTCCAAATATAATCAACCTTGACAGTTGACACAAGAACAGTGCATATGGATTAACCAGTACAGACGTATGCATCAGCCAAGTCTTACAGGGCCAGACAATTCTCTCTAGAAGATAGCTTAGTCACATGATGAATGCACAATTATGCCATATAAAGTAGATCAATGGGCTGCACATTCAAATGGTAGGACAGTAATCTGAGCATCCACTGAAAAGCATAATTTTGATTTAACTTTAGATTTATAGGCAGCTGAGAGAGCAAGATTTAGGACAATCATAGCATTTGTATAGATATCGATGTCATTGCACAATCTCTGTAATTACATGTCATGAAGAGCAGTTGTTGTACTTGTAACTGGTAAAGCATGTCCATGGAAGCAGAGAGATTCCTTTCCCTTCCTCCAACCACCATTATTTTACACTATACCTCTATATAATCCGTTTGCAAAAAGAGCAATAACATCGCGTTCTTCTCTAACATAGATATCTATGGTGCCTCCTTAAAAGTAAAAGATGGAAACAATCTGGCACCTCCTTAAAATAGAAGATGGACAGGATCCTATCTGTACAAGTTGAGTACAAATCTTTTGTATGTGCAGTTATAAACCCCAGCTATCCCCAAAACTGAACGCGGCTGAAATTTCACCAAGTACCAAAGCTGCAGCCAATATGCTCCTGGGTGATGAAATTTAGACGATCACGCATTACAGCAATTGAAGGATAAGGTGGGAAACACAGCCGGAAAAAGCAGGTATGAGATGAAGGCAGACGGTCATGTGGCTCAGAGGTCTTGTAAATGGAAAGCTGACCTCCCAAACCACGGAAGCCTTCTACTGGCAGATATTTTATTGAAGTCCAAAAGAAGAGAAGAATCTTTCTCTGCTCAGAAGACATTTCAGCAACAATCTGCAGAATAGTCAAGAAAAAAATTATATAGTATAAAAGGCGACGCCAGCATTATCTGTCTGGCAGGAAGATATATATGCCATATCAACTGCATAAAAGGTCTATTTCTACCAATTTGTTCTTCCCACACACAAACTAATACATAACAAAAAACTGCCAACGAGGTCACCATCCACTTGAACAAGAGCTTTCTACAGCTGATATTGAATCTGGTTCATGATTCCCCTTCAGGACCTTTACAACATTGCTCAATTGTGAAAAAAAAAACTGAACAATACAAAAAGTGCAAAATGCATGTCTAAATTCTAGAGAATACAATTTATGGAGGACTTTCAGATTGTTATCACTAAGAACATAACTAACAGCACTATCAATCTGGCAACTTAATCCTTTGCCCAATAGGGGCTTCGCCAAAACACAATCACATACTGAAGTTTGGTTTTTAGCAATTGTGTGGCTCCTTATTCATAGTCATTAGCAGAATCAACAACTTCTTAATACTTAGTAGTGTCAGTCTGGCTATGGTTTCAAGACTGTAACAAGGTTATTCAATGTCCAGGAGAAGCCCCAACCTTTATGAGAATACACAAAACAGAAAGGAAAAGGTGAAAAATGAAAAGAGAACTCCAACCATTTGGAGTCCTCGTCATCCAGAATAATGTTGATGTTAAGCTTTCGGATTGTCATAAATAAGCATAATTAATGTCCCATTTAGTGTAAAAAATGTAATGACTAAGAATGCCATAATCAGTTTTAGTTATGAGAGGAACCCGGAGGCTAAGAGCTAAATAAAACAAAAGATTCCATTTGTTCTTTCCACATGATTATACTTGCCCTGGCCAAAGAACAGAGAGAATGTAAAGGGCCGGCCTCACCCCAAAGCAAGGGTTGCTCAAAACCTAAAAGCAAACTGAACCCACATATAGAAGAATGAAGCATCCCCCAAATCCCAATTCCTCCAATTGCACTTTGACTACACAACAAAGAAAATTTAACGACTCTAGTGTCTGAACAAAAACATAACCAGATTACTCAAAATTCTCATCAACGGGACAACCACGACCATGGTAATCACCTTCTGCACTTGTCGATATTTTAATTTACAGTCAATGAAGTTATAATATCTAGATTCTATACTTAAGGACCCCCTAAAGAACTAGATATGCAGTTCCTATTCTAGAAGGTTTCCATGTACCATATCTCTTATTACATACAAATGCATCGAAATCAATCACAACTCAAGACGGGGAGGGAGGCAGTAGGTTCTGCCCATCCCAGGTTCACGGTTCAAATCAAGGGATTTTACGTTCATATGAAATGGCACTTTTGGGTCTCACAAGAATCAAAAAGCTTCACTTATAACTACAACATGATGCCAGCAATCCCTTTTCCCCAAAAGACAAGAAAATAGTAGTTAAATCTTATGTCCAGGACTGATAATATTCCATTTTCTTCAAACAATGACTTACAGCAATTTCATCTATTCTCTTTTGCCCAATAATTAATAAAAGTCATACAAACTCTTTTATAACATATAGCCCCATTTAGTACAAAGCAATTCAAATTTCTTTCATTTCACACTTTAGCTATATGTCAGTTATTAATTACAATCTTTAAGACTTGCTCTTCTGTTTAATTTTTCACCAGAAACAAAACAATGGGTTGACTTGTGTTGATCAAGGAAATCATCAATTTTAATCTTGTGTCATTTATGAGCCTACAAAATTTAGTTTCAAGATTGTTAAAGTGGAGCACTCTCACTTCAGATTCCTGAAAACATTGGAAAGTTTGGAGCCCCACCACATGTGATAACTGTTGATCAAGGGGATGTGGAGCAAGATATCTCCACTACAAGGTAACTGAAAGAATTTGCTCAAGAGGTGTCTTAAAATCATCCTGTTAGCAAAGAGCATTTGCAACTTTCCAACCAAAAACATCAAATAGCCACAATTCAAAGGGTTACCTACATTTGTAACATGGAACATAATGAATTGATTTTCCAAGGACAACTTAACTCTTTGAATGGTTGGTAGACAACATGGATGTAAGAAGTAGTGAGGACTTAGCCTTCCCAATTTAATCCTGCGGAAAAGTTTTAACCATATTGGTGTAGGACAAACAGAAGAAATATCAAACTAGTACTTAGAATCAACAAAACTTATAACATCTGGCTGTTGGAATTTCAGTTTTGAGATGAATGGAATTTTAAGTTTTTGGTTGCTGGAATTTTAGTCAGGAAACAAGCAAAAGAGGTACGGAACTAGGAATGAAGCTTGTGGTTGAGCGATTTGCTCTCTTCTATTTCTTTTACAAACTCTAAGCCCTTTGGCATCACATATCCTTCACGAGTTCCACGCAAAAGTTTCTCAAATGCCAAAGCTACCACCTATTGAAGTTCCCTCTACTCACCATCTATGTTTCAACTATCATTTCCTCATATGGCTATTGACACCAAAGAGGAATCGCCTCATAATCATTTATGACTAGAATGTATGCTTATTCCAATATTGGATACAAACTCAAGACCAAAAAGCAATCTTGAAAGAGCTAAGCCTATCCACACCTGAAGGCATGGTCAGAGCACCTTAAATTCCTATAAAACATTGTCTTCTTGAGAATCTGTCCCAACAGAATAACAAATATGAAATGAGCATAAAGCACTTTACAATTTTTTCACAAATAATGAAAAGTCAAGACAGCATGTTTCACAAGTTTAAGCTGTATCTAGTAGGAAAGGTAAAGATAAGGAATAAGAGTAAGATTTAAATTTCATAAAAAATGTGTCAGACATGATTGAAATACCTAATATCAATATAATCCTGTATTTGGTGGGCAACAATGGATTCTGTCAAACAACATTTATTCAAGAAGACAAATATATGGATAGGTCACCTAATATTGATATGCAAATACCTAGTAATGAAACCCTGTCTTCTATGGCATTCATCATACAAAGTAAGTTGTAAGACAAAATACGGAATCTGGTAGAAAAAGGAAAAGTACACTTGAGAGACAATGATAACATGATAATTTAAGAGCGCACCTCCCAGAACCAGGATATCAGAGGATCAGATTCTTTATAGCCATTGTACTCGGTATGTGACTTCCAATCATCAATACTGATAAGATTATCACTCCCACGTAGCATCCCATCAAGATCCTCAAGCTCTAAACTTTGGAAAAAGAGTTCCCGGAGCTTTGGATCACTAAGAATATCACTAAAACCTTTAGTAAAATGAGATACCTGTTGAGAAATGGATGTGACAAAGCGATTCTGAATAAGAAGGTTAACATATTCCCCTCTGTTATGGTTATTCACCACGATGCTTTTTCCATTGGGACAAAGCTCCACGACTTTTCTGCACCCTAACTCCTCCACTTCTCTAATAAATGTCAGTCCTAAAGCATCTGAATCTATAAACTCTGCATCCATCCCCAAAATCTGTTTGCAGCTACTATACAAGCACGGATCTGCATCTTTTATGTCTTCCAAACAAACATTTTTTCCAGCCAGTTGCAAGAAAAACACACGATCAAGTAC
Organism: Erythroxylum cataractarum; assembly: GCA_024703695.1. Classification (NCBI taxonomy): domain Eukaryota; kingdom Viridiplantae; phylum Streptophyta; class Magnoliopsida; order Malpighiales; family Erythroxylaceae; genus Erythroxylum; species Erythroxylum cataractarum. The sequence goes on from JANJEY010000003.1 coordinate 6,276,920, forward strand.
AATACCTAATTGCACTCTGTGCATCAACGCTAAAGCAACCACTCGACCAGAGAAGGTAAAATAGTCAAGGTGCATAGGATCGACCTTAGATGCTGCAAATGTAATAGAAACATGCATCACTTAAAAACAAGAAGAAAGTTACATATAACATTGCCAACATACAAAAAGAGGAAAAGGAAAACCATAACTTGGAGCATTGCAATTGAGAATGTGAAGTTTCTAACAAACGTAATAGATCGCCCACTTGTAAAAACTAAAACAGACAAATGAGATGATAGATTGATACAGCCCTGTCCTCGTGATTAAAAAGGTAGCAGATGGCTTCCAATTTCTAAGATTCATATTAGTAATATATAAATGAAGTTAAACAAATATAGCATGTATCTAAGAATGAAGGAGGTTCAACTCCTAAAAATTCATCATTGTCCATGGGAAAAACAGAGGCATTAAGCTATAAAGTACAGAAATTGGAAGGTAGGAATAGGTACTTAACCCTATCCATTTTTTGAATGTTCTGAAAGCAAGGGAAAATAGACTTTAAATCAAGCTAGCAGACACATTTTGAATTTTGTAGTCCAATAAAACCATTCATGAAAAGCAGCTTCCATATCTCTTCCTTTCAAAAAATGTAAACAAGTGAGACATGTCTAACTTAATCTGACATGTAAAATCCAAAGACAAGAAATGATTTTCACTGCCCGCAGTTAATTTTACCAAATTAATGCCTAAACTAATCCAGTACATTACACTTTTAGAAGCAAATGGAATTTTTAAAACATTTAATATCATGAATAATGCAAGTTCTAAACCAATAGGACAACAAAAAGTTAGCATAATCAAGAAAAATGATCATCATAATCGCCTCGTAAAGTTACCCGGATTAGGATAAAATCTTCTAAGGTCATTGGGGCATGACACAAAAAGGGCATTTTCTGGATTGAAAATAGCTTGCGCTACCAAAAAAAACCACTCTCGTAGTACCCCAGGACCAGTAGCTTCCTCATTTTTGAATTCCATAAATAGACCACTGTGTAGAGAGTCACGCTCAGCACGAATTATATACTCAAATGACTCTGACAGCAACTGTGATCGGTCGATGAGCATCTCATGAAGTTCTTCATAATCTTCTTTCATCTCAGGAAACATCATCAAGGACAAATGTCTCCTTGCCTCAAAGTTGGTGACATCCTTATGCTGTAGAAGCCAGTGATGATCATCAGCCCTTCTTGCAAATCTAACAATGAGCACACACAGTGAGTGCTTTCTGTGTCTCAAAACTGTCCAAAATTTTTCCTCAGCACTCATATAAAGTTTCGTGATGCTATACAATTCCTTTAAAATCGCAAGATACTGATCACACCCTCTAAGAGTATTTGTTTCTCCATTTTGTCCCGAAAGCAATGTCTCTTCCATGTTAAGTAGGCATCTATCCATTTCCCTCAACATAAGAAGAAATATATCATGAAGCTGCTCAATCTCATGAAGATATTGTGGATGGTTCAATACACTGTAGTTCAATGGCAAACAAATAGGACCTCGAAAAGCTAGCTGCTTCATAATCATGGCAAGCAACGGTTGCAAGAATGCTGAAAACTGAATAACATTACATGATGACGGCCCTAGGCTCATGTTGGATTCTACAGGCGTGACCAAATCCTCAGTCAAACTACTGGCTAACTCGCTAACAAACGGGAAAATTTCTGGTATGGCAATCAATCCATTCAAATCCTCCCTAACACGACCACCACCCTTAGTCAAATGACTCAAATCAGGCGACTCCTCCACATCGTCCAACAATGTCCCCTCGACATCCTCTAGCAACGACCCAAGAGTCCTCCGACAACTCAAGTACAAAGAATCCTCATTACCACCAACCTTTCTAAGCAACTTACACAACTCTAACATTATAGGCCCACACTGCACATAAAATTCTTTACGTATTGCAGCCTTACATGTAATCAAGAAATGCCTAATTGAAGCATCAGCACACTCCTTGTTACCTTTGATAGGTGAAACATAGAGCATCACCAAAGCCGCCGGCGCAGCAGACGCCATGAAGACCTCAAGATGCCCTCTTGGTTCCTCATTCTCGCCCTTTGTAGCTATTTGAAAGAACGCATCGATCAAGTCCCTGACCCGCTTCATGCAATCACCGAGAACCATCCTTGTTTTACAGAGCTCGCATATAAACGACACCATTTCGTCGACTAACTGACAAGTCTGAGGATGGTTGGTGCTCCTCATACGACCCACAAGGTGCAAACCGGCGTCGTTTTGTATCGCGCACTCCGCCAGCGACTGCTCCCACTGTAGCTGCCTCCCCCTGTAAATCAACCTCTGCTCGATAACCGGAATTCCGGTGATTGCCATAATCCTCTCGTGAACAGACTTCACTGTATCATCCTTATTCGCATGCACCACAATGTGCCTCCCCTCAGAAAGCAACCTAATAAAGAACTGGACCCTCCTCCCCGACCTGGAGCTGGAGGTCGACCACGTCGCCGCCGATTTCGAATCGGAGACGCGGGAGCTCTGAACAAGGCTCCAGCAGCGCGAAGACGACGGCGGACTGACGGCGGCAGAGAAAGACTCTTCTTTCCGCATCCTGACGGCGGCGATTATCTCCGCGTCATCATAATCAGTACCGTAATCGTCCAACTTACGCTTAGCAGGCCCACAGAAAGCTTCGGCGTTATGATCAACAGCGGATGATTGGACGATAGACATTGGGTGATGCCCCAAGCAGCGATTACGCCGGGGCACCCACCAGAGAATCCTCTCCGATTTCCAAAGCACAAATTGAAGAAAACAAAAAAAGGTAAAGTAAAAAACTGAGTGAATAAAGAAACAAGAAATTGTTCTTGATTGCTCTTCAAGGACTGTGTGCGATTAGTGTTTTGGCGTGCGCGTGTCAGGTTCAGGGCAGCTTCAAAGCTACAAAGCAAAAGGGATTGTACAGCGGGTGTGGAGAAGGGGGATGATCAGGTGTGGACGCTTGCATCTTCTTCTAACGCTTCGGCTTGCCTTTTGCTTTGCACGAGTTCATTGGGATTTTCTTGTTTCCGGTGTTTTAATTTCAACGGGTTTTTTTTTGTTTTTGTCCGAATTGTTAGGTATTATATTATTGTCTTAATTTCATTATTATCCAAATCGACTTTTGACTGTTTCAATTTCTTTTTCTAGTGATTCATTTAATTGATATTATTTTGTTTTCTCATTTTTTTATTTTCTTCTTTTAATAATAAATTATTATTATTATTATTATTATTATGTAGCCTTTAAGAGATTATGTTTTGTGTTGAATTTGATAAACAGTATTTTCAAGAAAAAAAATTAGTTGTCATTAGATATTTTAAGAAAGTCTCAATTATGAAAAGACCCCTTTAAGTTATTTATTTTTAAAATAATCCCTATCTTTTACAAAAAATAAAACTCTAACTCAAAATTTTAAACAGTTATATATATAAGAGGAGTTTAATTCCACAATCTCACTTAAGCTAAATAAATCTTTTATTAACTCACTTACATTTCAAACTTAAATCAGTTCTTGCAAATTTCACTTGAGAGATAACTTGTCACGCAATTAATCGTTTCCATCGGTCAAAACACTCTGAAAAAAGTAATAAAAAGAGGCGTTTACACGTCAACATGTAGATAAGGACTAAGGAGGTATCTTTCTGTTTTTTTTTTGTGGGTGTGTTTTTTAATTACACGATGATATACATATATTTTATTATTTAAGTATATCTAAAACGATTTAATTTCTATTAAAGTCAATTACTAAAAGTCTAAAACAACTCAACCGTTTCTACCGACAAATTCTTGAAGATCCTAATTTTTTTATTTAATTTTTAACTTTTCGCTAAATTTTATTTTAATATTTTTTTTTGTTAAAAATGACCATTTTATTAATTAATCAATCAATTTTTATAAACTAATAAATTTCTATAAATTAAAAATAAATCAAATAATTTTAATTTATCAATCTTTTTTCAATTAAACTTCAAAATTTTCAACTGACGATAACAATCTCTTTCAATCATACTTTAAATTTTTTAATTTCACTTAACAGGTTGATATCATTTGAAATTTTTAAATCTTAAATTTTGTCTTACCCGTTTAACTTCCAACCTAGTTTTTAAAGCATTTGTTAAAATTGTTAAAATCTTTAACAAAATTAAATATTTATCAATTAAGTATTATATTAACATTAACATTAACATGATATTTTATTAATTTTATTTTAAGTAAAATTTATAATGACACATAGCAATGTTTAAAAAATCGATCCAAATAATAATCATTCAAAAGATAAATTTAAAAGTTAAATATTCAACCGGTACTAAATCGTTATAACTAATAGATAATAAATAAGAAGTAAAAATTATAAGAATAAATAAAAGTACAATATAATTCAAAATAAGATTAGACGTAACATAATAATAATAATAATAATAATAATAATAATAATAATAATAATAATAATAATAATAATTTTAAAAGAAATTGTGTATTATTTAAAGACTCTTAAAAGTTAGAGTATATTTAAAGAAGGACAGTAAGAAGGGCTTTAATCTTATTATAACTTCTTTTTTCCTATAAACAGAGATGAATTCAAAAAAAAAATTTAAGTGAGGGCAAAATTCTAATAAGATAAATTTTTATTTTTAATGGGGTCAAATTTTAATGGGAGCAAAAGTTTATTATTTATAGGATTAAAACTTAAAATAACAAAAAAAATTTATATGAAATTTTTTGGAGGCAGCAATGTGAATTCGTCCCTGCCTATGAGCATGCTTTTTTAAAATTTAAACATTATTCTTAAGCCTTACCAAAGATGTTAAAGATTACATTGAGGCATATTGTAATAAAATAATATGTAATAAAGTATCAATAGATGAAGATTACATGCATGGGGTTAGCTTCGGTAAAGTAAAACAACTTGGATTTGTCAAAGCATCGAGTATCCAAGAGTACTACCATTCTTTTGTTAGAACATCACTAAGTAATTGAATTCTGTAACAGTTGAATCTTTAATGATTTTAGATTCTATGATTCTTGGGACGGCATGAAACCCCTCGTACACAGCTATTACGTGCCTTCCAACTACCCCTCAATGATGCCAAAAACAACACATCCCAGATAAACTTGGACAATAGGTTTGTTGCACGAACAAAACCCACGTCTCCAGCTCATATGAAAAGAAGTCCTCCTACAACTCCACCGATAACAATGAACATCAAATTCTTCTTGTCTTGACGTACATTTGTGACATAATTCAATTAGGTAATCCTCTCCCCTGACACTCGAATGTTGGTTGAAACAATTCTATCCGCGATCTCACCTAAGCCAGAAGAGCCATTTACCAAAGATGCTAAAAATTACATTGAGGTATATTGTAATAAAATAATATGTAAGAAAGTATCAATAGATGGACATTACAAGCATGGGGTTAGCTTCAACAAAATAAAACAACTTGGATCTGTCAAAGCATTGAGTGTCTAAGAGTACTACTATTCTTTTGTTAGAACATCACTAAGTAATTGAATTCTGTAATAGTTAAATCTTTGATGATTTTAGCTTCCAAGATTCTTGGAACAATATGAAACCCCTCATATATAGCTATTACGTGCCTTCCAACTACCCCACAATGATGTCAAAAATAACACATCCCAGATAAACTTAGACAACAGGTTTCTTGCACGAACAAAACCCATGTCTCTAAGTCAGATGAAAAGAAGTCCTCCAACAACTCCACCAATAACAAAGAAGATCAAATTCTTCTTGTCTTGACGTACATCTGTGACAGAATTCGATTAGGGTAATCCTCTCCCCTGACACTCTAGTGTTGGTCAAAATAGTTCTACCCACGATCTCACTTAAGCTTGAAGAGCCCCTTATCAAAGATGCTAAAGATTACGTTGAGGCATGTTGTAATAAAATAATATGTAAGAAAGTATCAATAGATGGATATTACATACATAGGGTTGGCTTCAGTAAAGTAAAACAACTTGGATCTGTCAAAGCATCGAGAGTCCAAGAGTACTACTGTTCTTTTGTTAGAACATCACTAAGTAATTGAATTATGTAATAGTTAAATCTTTGATGATTTTAGCTTCCAAGATTTTTGGAACAGTATGAAACCCCTCGTACACAGCTATTACGTGCCTTCCAACTGTCCTACAATGATACCAAAAACAACACATCCCAGATAAACTTGGACAACAGGTTTCTTGCACGAATAAAACACATGTCTCCAGGTCAGATGAAAGAAGTCCTCCTACAACTCCACCAATAACAACAAACATCAAATTCTTCTTATCTTGACGTACATCTTTGACAGAATTCAATTAGGGTAATCCTCTCCCCTGACACTTTATTGGTTGAAACAGTTCTACCCGCAGTCTCACTTAAGCCAGAAGAGCCCCATACCAAAGATGCTAATGATTGCATTGAGGTATATTGTAATAAAATAATATGTAAGAAAGTTTCAATAGATGGAGATTACATGCATGGGGTTAGCTTCGGTAAAATAAAACAACTTGGATCTGCCAAAGCATCGAGCGTCCAAGAGTACTACTATTCTTTTGTTAGAGCATCACTAAGTAATTGAATTATGTAATAGTTAGATCTTTGATATTTTAGCTTCCAAGATTATTGAAATAGTATACAACCCCTCGTACACAGCTATTACATGCCTTCCAACTACCCCACAATGATGCCAAAAACAAAACATCCTAGATAAACTTGGACAGCAGGTTTCTTGCACGAACAAAACCCATGTCTTCAGGTCAGATGAAAAGAAGTCCTCCTACAACTCTACCGATAACAACGAACATTAAATTCTTCTTGTGTTGACGTACATCTGTGACATAATTCGATTAGGGTAATTCTCTCCTCTGACACTAGAGTGCTGATTGAAATAGTTCTACCCGCGATCTCACTTAAGCCAGAGGACCCCTTACCAAAGATGCTAAAGATTACGTTGAGGCACATTGTAATAAAATAATATATAAGAAAGTATCAATAGATGAAAATTACATGCATTGGGTTAGCTTTGGTAAAATAAAACAACTTGGATCTGTTAAAGCATTGAGTGTCCAAGAGTACTACTGTTCTTTTATTAGAACATCCCTAAGTAATTGAATTTTGTAATAGTTAAATCTTTGATGATTTTAGCTTCCAAGATTCTTGAAACAGTATGAACCCTCTCGTACACAATTATTTCATGCCTTCCAACTACCCCACAATGATGCCAAAAATAACACATCCTATATAAACTTGGATAACAGGTTTCTTGTATGAAGAAAACTCATGTCTTCAGGTCAGATGAAAAGAAGTCCTTCTACAACTCCACTGATAATAACGAACATCAAATTCTTCTTGTCTTAACGTTCATCTGTGACAGAATTCGATTAGGATAATCCTCTCCTCTGACACTCGAGTGTTGGTTGAAACAGTTCTATTATCCATGTTCGAAACTAAATTATGAACCACTCAAGAAAAAGGTAGCTCCCATATCCACTACCAAGAAGCACTCAGCCGAGAGTTTGACAGGCTCTTTACCAAAAGTTTGGTTCCTTTGTATGGCTCCGCAAGGCTTCGAACACAAATATTTACTTTAAAAATGTCTCGAAGTAGGCATGTTAAACAATTTTGTCTTTTCTTATAATATTTTTTCCGTATAAGATTAAACAACTATTTATTGCATTTTTTAATTTTTAATAATTTATCGGTTAAGTTATATAATTTGATATAGAAGATAATAAAGTAGCCCAATAAATGATCTAAATCAATGTGTCAAAGTTCAGAAGAAAAATAAATCTCAACTAGTGTACACCGGATCCATATTAGATTTGTAATATAGAAGCTCGATATGGAAGCTATGTATAAAAGTTAAGGTCTCCTGTAGTTGCTCATATCATTCGTAAGCGTGCAGATCCTCTAATTCGTTAATAACGCTTACATATTAAAAAAAATATAGAAAGATGTTAACCATGTGTCGGTGAATGTTGTCCATGAAAGTCCCAGGAGATTGGAGCTCGTTTTGGCCACAAAAATTGCTTCAGAAATTAAGAAAAAACTAAAATCAGATATTCCCTAATTTCTTTTATTTTTAACCCTTTTATAGACACGTAATAAAGTCTATCCTACTTAGTTTCAAGGTATTCACCCGTGTTACGCTTTGGATCGTATGAGAAATACTTGTCATTAGGTTTTCAATGCAATCTCACTTCGATTTCTATGAGAACACTGCAACAATCCTTTCTATCACAGGATTTATAGACTCAGATATTGGCCTAACAATGCAACAAACTGTATCACAGAATGCGTAAATTGTTACAATAAAGAACTGGTCTCCGATGTAATGGTATATGCAGCTCCTACATCAAAGATTTTAGCCACAAAATTTCTGTCATAGCTGCTTATAGTACTCTATATTCTGCCTCAGTGCTTGATCTTGAAACTATTCCTTGTTTCTTATAAGATAAGGCCGCCAAAATTTTGGTTTTTTGCCAAATCTGTTCGCCCTTTCCGATACTCCTTATCCAATTCTTGCTTTTAGAGTTGATTGATGGCATAGAAATTGGCAGACAACTAAAAGAGTTGTTTCTTTCTCTCAGCGTTTGGAGGAGAAGGTTTGTGAACTTTGGAAGGAAAGTTTGGAGTTCTCGAAGAAGTTGGAGAGCAAAGCTCGAACCTTTGTTCTTCCATTCGCACCTCGATAAACGTGAAACAAATTCATCAATGGCTCTTGTAGCTTCCTCAGGCAGTGTCATTATCATTATCAATTGGTCCTAATCACACCCTCATTTTATGAGCTATCCTCTGTTTCAGCAACCTGCGCTCTTGACAGACCCTTACGAATCGTTTTCTGACCTTCTGGTACGATGATATACCAGGTTCTGGGGCCAGGCTTGGAAGAGATAGATAAACAATGGACTGAGCTCTATTTGTTTTGTTCTTCTTCTTCTTCTCCTTCTTCTGATCTCACCAAGAACTGAGATTGCATTAAATTTACCAGTCACCGGCTCATTGGTTTGATGACAAACGAAGGCAGTATAACCGTGATGTGCTTGATCAGGAAGACGAATAATCTCAATATCTTCAGCCTTTTCAGTCTGTGGATAGTACCAAAAGATCTTGTTCCGGTTCAGTTCAAAGAGAACACCGTGACTATTCTTTGAACACGCCAAAGGGACAAGTCTTTCTACACCCTCCGTTCCCAATACCGTTTGTGCGACAGAAAAGAGTTTCATCCATGAATCCTCCACAACATACTCATTCATCACCCATATCTCAACACAGTTTTTGGTAGAGATACAGATGGAATTTATGCACAGGATCTCCCAGAACACCCAATTCCTTGTCACCTTCAAAAGTAACACTCGTTAGTTCCTCAGGAACTGCAAAAGTGCCAAACTTTTCAGAGAACATATCGAGGGCAATGATTGAATCAACGTACTTCCCTCTGATTCTATCATCAATCAACCATTGCCAATCATTAGAAACAACCGCTGAACGTTTTAGGTAAATCTAACTAAAGTGTGCATGTGCATCCACTGGTTTCCATTCTCCAGCCTGTAGTTCATGAATCCAGACTTCAGGATAGGAGTCATTAGTAGGCCTGCGAGAGGAAGTTTTGCCACCTTTATGATAATTTTTGTTGATCCTTTTAGTAGACCAAAGCAAAGCCAAAACTTTGAAGTCATCTTTCTAGGAATCATACCCAATAGCACAGTTGATTAAATTGTTCCCCACAGGTAATCCCTTGGTTGGTATAGAAGGTAAGGTGTGAAAAAGCTCGGTTGAAGGGTTCCAGAGTGAGACCATCGATATCTGAAAATCTGACAGGATTTCCATGGATCCTGACACTGGTAGTGGCGAACACAAAGCAAGCCATTACAAGACCCTCCTATGAAGCTGCTCGCATAACCAAAAACATCAAACGGACCTGAAATCCGTTTGGCCTTCATACCAACAGAGAAAGTCTGATTATCATGGCGGCTGTCAAGAATGAGGTTAAGGTTGGTAGATTCTTTATCCAGGAGGGACTTTGAAGCATACTCTTAGAAGGTAGTCGGCTGACTATTTATACTTGCGAGTTACATTTGATTTAAACGAGATTGGGCATAGGTATACGAACTAGGACTCAAATTCGGAAAACTTTTTAGAATTCATCAACTATGAAAAATTGAATGGCCCAAAATCAAGTGGAGATAGCACCGGACCATATTGAGTTTAGACCTTGTAAGACTCGAGTCCAACCCAAATTCAAGAAAAGGTTTGAACTTTGAACAAAATTCAAGAAAAGGTTTGAACTTCACCTCAATTACCACATAGATGTGAACAGAATCAACTCATCAATACTAAAATGGAAGGAATACTTTTTTTTTGCTTTTCTATTAATGGGATCAAGCAAAAGGTACACGTTTCTTTGCTTTGCACAAGGGATACTGCCGGCCATCCAAAGCAGGATTCGTATTCTGTTTGATAATGTTAAGCCGAGCTGTGTCACACTAAAACGGTGACACCAGAAAGCAAAGATGAAAAAGACCACGACAAGAAATCAGGCAAAAGGAGAAAAGAACAGTCACTTACCAACAACTGGTAAGAATTGTTCGCCAAGATATTCCAGGCCAACGGTCGGAACAAAAATTTGGAGCAAGTAAATAAATGAATACTTTTTGTATTTGTGATTTGGTGAGTAGTACATTTAGAATATTGTGCCGATTGTCCACCAGAACACCGTAAATGTCATTATCTCATAAGGCGTGTCAATTACTACTTCCTCAGGACTATGATACAAATCCGATGAAAACAAGTGGACATGATCGAGAGGCGATCATTGACAACAGAAAGTCAGGAACTCACTATTTCAACCACCACACCAAAGATAAATCTCCCACATATCGAATTGTCTTCACGCTGGTTGAGAATCTCGCTCAAGGTTTTTACAGTAAAAAACTAATGGAAAAGCCAGGGCCAGAACCAGAACTGTCTGCAGGAAAGGCGGTGGTTAGCACTTAGGCATATATAGCAGATGCTTTAGAAGTCATGAGATTGGTCATTGACACTTTTTACATATCAATTAGGAATGCCCGTATGTCTAAGAAAATGAAAATCTTTTGCAGATGCTTTCCCCTTTTAGTGGAATATATCTTGCAACACACTGTCACAGGCATTGAGTGCTCAGAAGTCTAACAAATTCAACAGTATAAAACTTTATTTCCTATCAAAAGTGAGCTCCAGGGTATATCAGACTGGAGCTAAATCGTTATCGGTTAAAACAAAGTCTAAGCGCGGTATGAGAATTCAAACAGACAGAAGGAGGAAGGGGGATCCTTTTAGTCTTCTACTACTCTTATGTTATATTGTCTTGGAGTTAAAGCTGGCCTGTAAAGCTGTACACTTCCAGTATCAACCTATGTAGAAAAAGAGCAACAGAAACATGAACATTTTTCAGGGGGAGAAATGGGAAGTAGGAACTGATACTTCTAGATGTTAAGTACGTAATCTGCCAGTGTTCTGCTTTCAAAACTTGGCATAGATGTTGCCAAAATAACTAAAACTGGATTCTTGGCTGCATTGAGTGCCCGGGTTGTCATAGTATGGTATAGTTCCCTGAATGCTTATCAAACGGAAAAAGAAAACACAAAAGATCATATTATCAAGTCAAATGAACAGAAGTTTAGGCTTACTGTTTTCCACTTTCCCATTTTCTTTTCGTTTTGTATCCTTCCAGACCGATTATAACTTCAATTTGAACCCTTCAGAAAGGAAATCATCCCTGGCAGGAGCAAGGTATGTAAGGAACAGCACAAAGTCAATGGAAGACAACAATGGCATATTCATAACTCAATATAAATATTAGAAGAGAACAAGGATAAGCACATTGCCTCGTCCGTCATATTCAAATTTCATTTAATCATCAAATCCTTTCTTCAGCAATGAAATAACTAAAATGTGACTAGGACTGTCAAAACAGTGCAAAGCACAAACTTTAATTATTAGTATTTGAAGTTTAGATGATAACACAGTTGTTGGTATTTCAATGTCAAGCACAAACTTTAGGTGTTTGAAGTTTAGACGATAACATAGGTGTTGGTATTTCATAGTTACATAGTTGTTGGTATTTCAAAAGACATAACATAGTTGTTGGTATTTTTTCAAATACCAACAACTATGTAACTATGAAATACCAACACCTATGTTATCATCTAAACTTTAAAAAATACCAACAACTATGTTATGTCCAGGCTCCAATGATCTTTTGTTGATCTAACTGGTATAACTACAGTAAATGAATTGAGTAATTGAGTAGAAGGAAATGAAACAGCTTCAATTTCCGAATACGCAGTCCATCAGTCCACGAATAGGTCATATTTTGAGAAAGAAGCTGCCATTTCTTCCAAAGAAAATTATAAAACAGGGAATCATATTCCCAAGCTCATAACATGATAGAAAAATATATCTTTATTGGCAACAAATCATCAATGAAATGACCTCAAAAGAAAGAATCACATTCCATTCCTCTTAATTTACCTCTTTTTCCCGTTGCCATCGTTCCTCTGTGTTTCCTCTTGTTCGTGCTGATTCCTCTGCTCAGTATCACCTTCACCAACCGGAACAAGGCTTTCCACGTATAACTCTGAACCAAATGAATGCGGGACATTCTTTATCCTTACAGTCTTTGAAGTCCTATGCTTCCAATCATACCACACAAACTTCCCATCATTCACTTCAAACAACACCTTCCCACCATCCTTGGAGTATGATAACGGTCTAACAAATGCAAGGACAGTAGATTTTCTATTCATAACAAATGAAAACATCTTAGTCCAAGACTCGTTAACCCCATATTCCTTCATAATCCACAAATCGACATGCGTACCTTCATTATTACACATCAAACACAAGTTCCCCTCCAACGCGCCCACATCAACCTGAGAATATGGCTCCTTAACGGAATCCGGTCTCCCAACCTCACGAAACATCTCCTCCCCCAAATCAAACGCCAAAATGGAGTCCTTAACACCCAACTCAGGCCTCCTTGGAAATGTCCAGTGTAACGAATTAGAAGCAACAACACCATACCCTCTCTTATGAAGAACATGATAAAACGGTTTCTTCAAAAACCGAAGATAAAAAGGCAAATCCTTTACTCTCCTCCATGAATCACTCTTCAAGCTATAAACTTTAACATCATAATCAAAATCAAACACATCCAACGCTTCATCACCCTCAACAAAAGTAGCCATCCTCACCACCTTATAATCATCATGAACGCTATCATAACCAAACCCATAAAAAACATATCCCGTTCTCAAACGACTCCCAGGCGGGTCTATTTCACACACAGGCAACCTCTTCAGCTTCTTCGTAGAGGGGTTATAAATTCCCAGATCGCGCTCCGAGTTTCGCAGCGCAAGCAGCCCATTGCACGACCCTATAACCTCAGTGCCGCCTCCGGAGCTCAGAGGATGAGTGAAATCGTCAGCAGCATGGAGAGAATCGAAATCGGCGGAGTGAAGCATCCATTCTTTAATAAGGAGATGAAGATGCGATTTGGCGGAAAGAGAGTGGCGAAGGTGTATGTTGACGAAGTCCCGGGAGTCGATAAGAGAACAAAAGGGCTTGGAAAGGGACCTGAAGCGGACCAGGGATTTCACCGGCAGGCGGTGGAGGACGTCGGATACGACGTCGAAGGGAACTTTCGACATCTTATTGGTTCTAGTTTTGCAGTTGGAGATTTGGCCTTGATCTTGTGGGTCTAACTTTGAAGGGCCAGTTTTGGGTACATGCGTTTCTTATATTACACACCTCATGATTCATGCGCTTTATGTTGCTGCCCGTGATGAGCCGAACTTTGTGAAAGGTTTAAAAAATTTAGAAGCTTCTTATCATATTTTAATTTTTAATATATTTATGTCTTCGTTGATTTTGATTCTCATTTTATATAATAAAATAATGATATGAAATTCAGTAAAATAATATTATTCTATTAAATAGATATTATTTATTTTTAAATTAAAAATTTGATTTTCCATTTCAGGGAGCCTTGAGGTTAAGGAAAGGGAACTCATGGGGTGTGGAGGGTTATACGGATATAATCATGCGTCCGCGTATCAAATAAGAATCCCATGGACACGATGGTTTGATCCATAGTTGGGTCATCTAGAAAAATCTTGTAAATAGCAACAATTAGGGAGCAATGTTGTCTTGATAATTGATATTTGAGAAAGGCATTTAGTTCCGTTTTACAATACCCAAGTTGAATAATAAACGACCTTACCCTATGTTTAGTTTGTCTCATATTAGTAGAGTTTTTATAGATGAAATTTTTTCTGTAGATATTTTTTAAGAAAATTTTTTCTAAAAACTCAATTAATTGGAATCGAAGATAATTCAGGAGTAGCTTGTCCCTGATATTCCTCCATAGAGCGAATAACATTAAAATCACCTGTAATTGTCCAAGGAGTCTCAGAATGCAGATGCTGAAAAGCAAGCAGATTGGCCCATAATGCCTGTCTTTCTCGACGAGTAGACTTAGCATAAACAATAGAAACAATGAAAGGAGCAGGATGTGTATTATGTTTAACCCGTAAGTGTAGAACTTGTTCATCGCCACCCAGGTTATCCACCGTATAGTCAGCTGAAAATAAAGCCCAGATTTTATTCGTGAGTGAGACAAAAGTGGATGGGAAGTGCAGATCTCTCGATATTGCAGACAGAACTGATGAATTTCCATTGATTCTAATAAGAAAACAGCCGTCACTTTATACAAGGCAACCAGATTTTTTAAACGTCGACATGTTGGCTTGTTGGCCATGCCCCGAATGTTCCATGTTAGGTTACTGATCATTAGGGAAATGTTGAACCGTTACCAGTAGGATCTCGCCTGGACCGACGAAGAGATGCCTCATTCACAATAGTAATTTTGTTTTTGGAGCCCAAAGGCCGACCGCGTCGACAAGTATGTTGTATATCATCATTCTGGGGCAGGACAAGTAAAAGCTGATCGAAGACCAGGCCTAGTGTCGAGTCATCACGATAGGCAGGCAGAGGAACATTATCAAAAACATCAGAATGTGATATAGGCAAAGCAGCATGTTGAGATTGCAGAGTCAAATCTGCAGGCAGATGATCACAAGTTATTTCCTCATTAATAGGCGCTTGAGGAGCTGCCATAGGCGGAGAGGGTAATAAAGCCCCCTGATAATCTGTAGGCCGCGGGAGCGAAGGTATGAGTTTCTCAGTAGATTGCAAATTAGGTAAAATAGTCAATGAAGGGTGCAAATCGGGCACGCTAGGCAGAAATGTGAATTGAGGGGTTGTAGCAGGCAACCCAGTCGATTGAGACATTACTGGCAGTAAGGGTGGGCAGACTGGGCCATTATCGTCATCTGGAAGATGAGAGAGAATGTTAAACCTTGATGATAGTTGGGAGCAGCAGAGGGCGAGTCCTTCGAAAGGGGGAAATCCAAATCAATAGTCTGCAGTGGATCAGGAACAGCAAAGGAGATGTAATCGGAACATCAACTACCGTTTGCACTGGGGGTAAAGAAATCGGAGCAGAGGAGGAGGTATTGGGAACAGGGGCGTTCTGTTCTGCGGGTGGTAATCCAGATGAGGTTGGTAGAGTTGCTTTTGGTTTCCAAATTTTCGGTGCGGGGAGAACACCGGGAGTGAGAGGCAGCGATTTTGGTGGAGGATCGACGGTTGTGCCTGGTTGCAACTGACGACAATGGTCCTTGTCATGGCCGACTTTGTGATAGCGAAGACAGAAAGCTGGGAGATCTTCATAGACAACCGATTGGAAGAAAGGTTTGGATTCCGTACCCAATCGAAGACGTGTAGGCAAATCCTTCAGGAGATCAATTTCTAAACAGACCCAAGCCACCGACGGTCGCGAGAGATTCAGAGTAGGAGCGTCAATTTTCAACAATGTCCCAATCGGTTTAGTCATTCGCTTCAAGTATTGGTCGTGAAAGCCATAGACAGGGAGACCTTCAAAAGAAACCCAGATAGGGACGATTGACGATTCCTGTTTGGGATGGAAATCAGGGGACCATTTGAACACATGCATGATGTGGGAATCAAAAGTCCAGATTGTGCGCAGCCAACATCTATGAAAATCTTCTTCAAGGTCAAAATTAATTAGGACGTGTCGGAAATCGATCAATCCTATGGAAAAAGCACCAAGAAACCCAATCCGATCGAAAGCTGATCGTAGAAAATCCAGTTTAGGGTTCCCTTTTGTGAATTTGCCCACGAGTGAAAGTCTGAATGGTGCCGATAATTGGTCTTGCTCTTCTGGTGTCACGAAGAATGTAGGTTCCCCTTTTAGTAGCTTCGATTTGGAAACCAGATCTACATCGGCAAGTGAACGAAGAATGGAGCGGGGGGAGTTTTCGAGCCAGATAGCGCCTGAGCGAAGGTACGGCCACCTCCCCATGGCGGCGGCGCGGGGACGGCGCCAGGCATGTGGCCTGGAGATAGGCCGGAAAGAGTGCTAAGTCGAGCCTCGTGGCGGAGATAGGTCAGAGATTTTAGTAGCTTTCTCGCGTCTTCTTCAATTAATTATTTTGTTATTAATTAACAATATATTATAATTAGCCAATTAATTTTATATATTATATTTAACAAAAATGAAAAATATAAGCACTAATTCTATTTAATTAATTAAATAATAAATTAATTATATCTAATAAATCAATTCTTAATTAATTATTAATTTAATAAAAATGTTATGAAAATTATACAGCTGTTAATTGCCTGTAAAAAGAAAATAACTTGCACGATATGATAGTGACACCTGTGAATATTAAGTCACAGGCATGACTGCTTACCTATATATATACATTAATTAATTAATAATATATTAATCATTATTAATTATAACTAAATAAGATTGCCAGTAAATGATTAATAACAGATCTATAAATAAAGTATAATTTAAT
>JANJEY010000003.1:6312878-6324282 GCA_024703695.1 Erythroxylum cataractarum
ATAATTAATTTTAATTTATTAAATATATAATGTTGAATTAAATTATTCATAATTTTTATTAAAAATTTAAAATTAAATAGTATATATTTAAATGATAGTAAATTATATTATGAAAAAAAACAGCAAATAAAAACTAGGTTTTTATAATTTTTAAAACCGAAAGAAATTAAAATAAAAAACAAAAATTTAAAATTTAAAATTTAAACAAACATGTTTTTTAAATAAATTTAAAAGCAAAAAATAAAAACTAAGGAACAAACACCCCTCAACAAACTGCAGGGTCAAAATTATTTAACACAACTATAAAGACGACCAACCTCCATTTTCTTCACCTGCAGAGCTCGAACCTTTTGGAGCGTTAATATTATCTTATTATGAAAAACACTTTAAAATATCATAATATATTATATTTAAAAAAGTCTAAATGTACAAATTTATGCACGATTTTTTAATTAATTATAGGGTTAATTAACAAAAAAATCAAATTTTGACAAATTTTCAATTATAATCTGAACTTTGAAAAGTTACAATAAAATGCTTAAATAAATTTTTCATTTTTTATTTTTAACTTGAATTTCAAAAAGTATAATAAAATATTCAAACTTTTAATTTTTTCAATTCTATCATGATGTTTTATGTTATTTTTCTGATGACCTTAGTTCTATATTTTCTGTTTGTTCTTTTGACATCTCAAATTACTATCGCATTATAACGTACTGCATTAGCAAGCTCTTCGTGCTTAGTTCGTTCTTTTGATACCTTAATGTGAGGATGTCGGGATTGCGTAATTTAAAAATTAAAGAATGAGAGCGTTAAAAGAACAAACTAAAAACGAAGAAAAAAATGAAATCAGAGCTTAAGGTCGTCAGAGTTTTATATATTAGAATGTAATATAATTGTACAATCATCATTAGTACTGACAATTGACAACTGTAAAATTCAAATAAACCATACACGTGTATGGTTGATGTCCTCCACTATAACAGATTCAGTTATTCTAAGTGTATATATCACATCGAGCACAGTAACAGAGGTGTGCTCTGCATTAATTCACTCTCTCTCTGTTATATTGCTCTTCTTTATTTCTTGGTATCAGAGCAACACGCAACAATGTCTTCCTCAGTCGCTTCTTCTACGACCTTAGTGCAAACGTCTTTGTCTCCTTCATCCAGAACATATACCCTATTCAACTCATCTAGCCAGACTACATCTATCAAGTTGGATAGGAGTAACTATCTGGTTTGGGAGTTTGTTGTCCTCCCGTTGATTGAAGGCAACCTACTCGTATCCCACATTAATGGGACCAGTGCAGCGCCCCCTCGCCTCATCACTTCTAGAACAGAGGTCACTCCAAATCCAACATTTGAGAAATGGTTCTCAGTCGATAGACTTCTTGTAGGGTGGCTGCGCAACACAATGAGTCTGGAGGTTGGTGCTCAACTTCTTCACTGTCAAACTGCTCAAGAACTTTGGATAGGAGTCAAAGAACTTACGTGTGCATCTATGAAGTCCAGGGTGATGGTGTTCAAGTCGGAACTCCACCAAACTAGGAAAAACAGTATGAAGATGGAAGAATATTTAGCAAAATGAAGAGCATCTCAGATCAACTCGCCTTAGATGGTGCTCCAGTTGCTACGGATGACCTCATTCTACATACGCTGAATGGTTTGGACGCAGACTACAATCCCATTGTAGTCAAACTAATTGATCAAACTGATTTAACGTGGGTTGAAACACAGTCAGCATTATTGGCATTCGAAAGTAGGCTGGAGCAACTTAATCACTTCTCATCGTTAGCTATTCAACCATCGGCAAATGTGGCTCAACGAGTGGGATCAGATTCTGCTATTAACAGTCCGAAGAATTTCTCTGAAAAGTCCTCTTGGGGTGGTTCACGTGGTGGACGAGGCCGTGGTAGATCTCGTGGACGGAAATGAGTGTATAATAACAGTGGTGGATGTTTCTTTTGCTACCTGTATGAGAAACCTGGACATACGATACTAAACTGTTATCACAGGTTTGATAGAAACTTTCACCCACCATCAACACAAAACAGTCATCCACCTTCAGTTTTTTATGCGGAACCTCAGACGGTTGATGACCCCTCATGGTATATGGACAGTGGTGCTTCATCTCACGTGACACCAAATCCTGCACAAGTTGATCATTTCTCTCCTACAGATAAACAATATCTTTCCACTTGCACTGGAGAAAAGGACAGCATAATTGGCACTGGCACGACTTCTCTACCGCACTCAAATTTAACACTGAAAGATATTTTAATTGTACCTTCTGCAACTAAAAGCTTGTTGAGTGTTCATAAATTAACGAAGGATAATCCAGTAGTAGTTGCATTCACTAATGATGCTTGTGTGGTGAAGGACAAGAGGACAGGGCAACAAGTAGCATAAGGGAGGTCAATCCAAGGTCTCTATCCGATGGATGATTGGTTGAAGAAGAAGAAACAAGGGCAAGCCCAAACAAATACCGCAACCGTAACAGCAAAACAACGACAAGACTTCAAGACTTGGCATTATAAACTAGGACATCCCAGTAATAGAGTCTTACAGAATATACTGCTTAACTACAACGTTGATATTGATTCCCAAAACTTCTTTTGTGAAGCATGTCAATTTGGAAAATCTAAGTTGTTGCCTTTTCCTAAATCCATGTCTCATGCTACTTCACCTCTTGAATTAGTGCATACCGATTTATGGGGACCATCACCAGTGCATTCTATAGGTGGCTTTCGGTTTTACATACATTTCATAGATGATTACATCCGGTATACCTGGATTTATCCATTAAAACACAAGGGGGAAGCAGTCAATGCATTCAACCTCTTTCGTGCACAGATTGAGAACAAACTTGGTACAAAAATCAAGACTATTCAATGTGATAATGGAGCTGAATATAAGCCATTTATTCCGATTACTCAAGCAAATGGAATAGAGATGCGCTATACATGTCCATACACGTCTGAACAGAACGGTAGAGCTGAACGGAAGCACAGGCACATAGTGGAAATGGGTTTGACACTGCTAGCACAAGCACATCTACCTCTTAACTACTGGGTTGAGGCTTTCCAGACAGTCGTATACCTTATAAACCGACTTCCTACCCATGTCCTAAAAGACATGACTCCCTTATTTCGCCTCTTCAATAAAGAACCTGACCACCAAACTCTCCAACCTTTCGGGTGTGCATGTTACCCCTGCCTCAAACCATATAACACACATAAGTTTCAATATCACAATCAGAAGTGTGTATATTTAGGTCCAGCATCTCAACAAAAAGGATTTAAATGTTTAAGCTCAACTGGCAGAATATATGTCTTTCGTCATGTAGTATTTGACTCTTTGAGTTTTCCTTGCAGTACAGGCTTCCTAAACAGAAGAGCACAAATATCTACCAATGATAGTGCCACTCCCATCCTGGCAGCTTTGCCTGTCGCAGAACACTTAAAAAGGGTTGGCTCAATGGCTATTCTTCAA
Source organism: Erythroxylum cataractarum (assembly GCA_024703695.1). Classification (NCBI taxonomy): domain Eukaryota; kingdom Viridiplantae; phylum Streptophyta; class Magnoliopsida; order Malpighiales; family Erythroxylaceae; genus Erythroxylum; species Erythroxylum cataractarum. The sequence continues at coordinate 6,316,373 of JANJEY010000003.1, forward strand.
ACAGCTAGTGTAAGTTCATCAAGCCAAGTCACAAGCAGTCTTGAATCTGAATCACAGTCACCCAACTCAAGTCCACATGCTCGCACAAGTCCACATGCTCTAAGTCCAAATGTTGCACCAACAGATGATGATATTGTCTCGGCTCAACAAACACACGAGTCTATTTCAAGTAAGGCCAATGAACCAAATTTTCAACACAGTAGTGCAGCTCAAGAACCTGGATTACACCCCATGACTACTCGATCTCGAGCTAGTATATTCAAACCTAAACTTCCTTACGTTGGTCTTATTGAAAATAAAAACATAATCCATTCCTCTCAAGCTTCCGAACCCAAAAGCACAACAGAAGCTCTCTCTCTCCCTCACTGGAAGCAAGCCATGCTAAATGAATTTGATGCTCTACAAAGGAACAAAACATGGGTTCTTGTACCATACGATGGCACCCAGAAGCTCGTTGACTGCAAATGGGTCTTTAAGACCAAGTTCAAAGCAGATGGATCTCTTCTGAAGCACAAAGCACGACTTATGGCAAAGGGATACCAACAAGCTCCTGGAGTAGATTATGGAGAAACCTTCAGCCCTGTGGTTAAAGCTACAACTATTCGAATTATGCTTACCATAGCTGTAACTTTCAACTGGGAAATAAAGCAATTGGACGTGAACAATGCGTTCCTCAACGGCTACCTTCAAGAAGATGTCTATATGAAGCAACCAGAAGGTTTTTGTGATCCACAACGTCCGCATCATATATGTAAACTTGTGAAAGCAATTTATGGACTCAAACAAGCACCCCGTGCTTGGTTTGATCGATTAAGATTCACTCTTCAGAAATGGGGTTTTCAAAATGCCAAAAGTGATATATCCTTATTCTATCTTTGCACCGACAAACTTTTTGTGCTAGTTTTGGTCTATGTGGATGACATTTTGGTGACTGGTAATGACTCACATTATCTTGATGTTTTTGTTCGTAAGCTTAATTCTAACATTGCTTTGAAGGATTTGGGTCCTTTATATTATTTTCTGGGAGTTGAAGTTTAACGAGACAATACTGGTATCTACTTGAATCAAGGGAAGTACACATTAAATGTACTGAAGCATTTCAACATGGCTAATTGTGCTGCTGTGTCGACTCCTATGGTGACTGGGCGAAAATTCTCGAGTCAAGATGGTCCTCTCATGACTGATCCTTCTCTCTACCGCAGAGCAATAGGGTCTCTCCAATACCTCACCACAACCAGACCTGATATAGCCTTCTCGGTTAACAAACTGAGTCAGTTTATAACTCAACCCACTGAAACACATTTTTAGGGTGTAAAACAGATTTTTAGATATCTGAAAGGCACACATTAGCTGAGCTTGCATATCAAACCAGTAAGGAGATATCAACTGGTAGCATTTACAGATGCAGATTGGGCAACCGATACAGATGATAGAAGATCTATAGCTAGAACTTGTATCTACTTAGGCGATAATCTGATTTCTTGGGCCTCTCGCAAGCAAAGAGTCGTCTCAAGATCCAACGCTGAGTCAGAATATAGAGCCTTGGCAGATGGTGCTGCTGAAATAAAATGGATTGTTTCGCTGTTAACATAAATTGGCATCAACCTAAAACAACCGTCGATGATGTGGTGTGATAATCTCAGTGCCAAAGCTCTTGCGTCCAACCCTGTACAACATGCTAGAAGTAAACATATAGAAATTGATATTCACTTCATCCGCGACATGATCTTGAGAAAAGAAGTTGATGTTCATCATATATCATCCTCACTCCAAGTTGCTGACTGTTTGACAAAGGCTTTAACTCTCTTAGATTTTATGCGTAATCGAAACAAACTGAGACTATGTAATGCACTGTCCAGTTTGAGAAGGAATATTAGAATATAATATAATTGTACAATCATCATTAGTACTGACAATTAACAACTTTAAAATTCAAATAAACCATACACGTGTATGGTTGATGTCCTCCACTGTAACAGATTCAGTTATTCTAAGTGTATATATCACATCGAGCACAACAGCAGAGGTGTGCTCTGCATTAATTCACTCTCTCTCTGTTATATTGCTCTTCTTTCTTTCTGTATAATCTGATTTAAGTCATTTTTAAATAACAACGTTTTTTTACTACGTGATTAAACGACATTATTTCCTTAATCTTCATTTGTTGTATTAATTTTGATTGACGTGTATTAATAGTTAATATTTCTGAAACACGTTATCAAATTTAACGGAAACACTAACGTCGAGCTATAATTGAAAAATTGAAAGTTTGAGCATTTTATTGATACTTTTTAAAGTTTAGACTAGAATTGAAAAAAATTAAAATTTTGAACATTTTATTGCTACTTTTTTAAGTTCAAGTTATAATTAAAATTTTGACGAAAGTTTGCCCTTTTTTTAATAATTAACCCTCAATTATAATTTTATTATTGTTATTAACATTAATTTATAAAACAATATGTGTTTAAACAAAAATAAGTAATGACTTCATAATAATTCATAATAATTTAAATTATTCTAAGAGATTCAATTCTTCCCGATGAGTAATTTCAATTAAGATAGAAATTTTTTCATAGAGAAAATAAATTTTTAATAAAAACTTATCTAACTTGGTAAATATTAAATCTAAATTATAGTAATTATGAAAGATTTTGAAGACAACCTAAAATTAATCTTCATAATAATAATAATAGTTTAATTTAATTTTTATATATGTTTATTCAAAACAATAATTTTAACTTAATTGTTATTGTAATTATTGTAGTGATTTATATGCATATTTAATATCCCAACACTTATTTGAATTCAGTTTATATTAATTATAACAATAAATTTTTATTTAAAATAAAGGAAATATTTTATTATTATATTACTAAGTTATAATATATACAAATTAATTTTTAAATATTTAAAAATCAATTAGAATATTCAAGATGAATGGCAAAATCAACAACTCTGTCATGGCACCATTGGCCAAATCCCACGTATGGGACTCACTTTCATTCGCCCATAAATGCTTCTATTCACATTAATGCCCTTACCGGACAATTCGAGGTGATCAATCATACCTTAGCGCTCGGTGGTACTTGTGGTAATTATCTTCGAGATGGGGTCCGAAAGTCTTAACTCTAATTCTAACTCTTAACCACTTTAAATACCAACAACAACCGTAGTTCTACTTCCTACGGCGTCCCATTTAAACATGCATCATAGTCTGAGGATAAAAGAAAACTTCCCAGTCATGCAACGACGAGTCGTCCTCTTCGCCATCGTATCCCTCGTCGCCGTCGCAGTCGGCGTAACTAAGGCAGCGGCGATGCCGGGAGGCTGGGAGCCGATAAAGAACGTTAGCGACCCGCACATTCAGGAGATCGGAGAGTACGCCGTAAGCGAGTACGACAAACGCGCTAAGGCGGAGTTGAAGTACGAGAACGTGGAGGGAGGAGAGACGCAGGTGGTTTCCGGTTTCAATTACCGCCTGGTCGTGAAGGCGATGGACGGAACGACGGCGAAGAATTACGAAGCCGTGGTTTGGGAAAAGCCGTGGCTTAAGTACAGGAATCTGACGTCATTTAAGCCGGTGAAAGTTTAGACTATGCAGACCGTAACGCTTATTTTTGGATGCTTCTGCGCCTTTACTCTGTAACTGAAACCAGGTGATCAAATAAAGCTTACTTAACATGCAATTAGTGCAATATCTAATGGCAATTAATGGTTTCAAGGCCTTTCCATGGGCTGTAAGCATAAACCGTGGCCTTCCTGTGAACTTTTTTTATTTTTCTGCTTTTAGGATGTCAAGGTTGATACGATCCGATTTAATTTGTTAATTCTGAATTCATCTATCGAGAAAATTGTTTAATTTAAAATTAAGTATGATAAATTTTAAATTAAATAAAGTTAAATTAGACAAACAATTGTCAGTTTTATCAACTTGTTTTTTTCTAACTAAGATTATGTTTCACGGAAAGGTTATTAATAAAATATAATATTATTCTATTATTTGAAAGAAAGGTTTATAATGAAACCAAATGAAATAAGATGGAAGAGCATAATTTCATATTATATCATAAACAATAAAAATAAAAAAAAACTTTTTATTTAAGAGTTTACGATGAAATGTAAAATGATAAATTTTTTTATTATATTATATTATAAATCTGTTTTTAATAATATTTTATTATATTAAGTTACGAACTATTTCATTTATCACAAATAATAATTTTTAATATTATATTAATTTATATTCCATTTTATTATAACCATTTCATTAAAAAACCTTAGTTTCAACCAAACTTAACCTAAATAAACTTGAAATATGTACGAGAGGGCATTGTAACTTTTATATTGGTAATTATAATCAATGATTAAAGTATCAAAATTGATTTTATTGATATGGCCGTAAAAATCTCAAATTAGTCAAAATTTGATTTAATTTTTAAATTTTTTATTCGATTCATTTTAATAATTTTTATTATTAAAAAGTGATTAATTTATTAATTAATTAGCTATTTTGTGTAGATTAATTGATTTTTATAAATCAAAATAAGCTAATTAATTTATATTTAATAATCTCTTTTTTAATTAAATTTTAAATTCTTTTTACGAGTAATTTCAGTTTCTTTAAAAAACACGTCAAACTTTCCTATTTTATTTAATTTTAACTAATTTATTATTATTTAATAATAATTAAAATTTTAAAACATTTAACCTCTTGTTCCAAAAGAGGTTTAATAATATGCCACTTATTCCAAAAGATACTTTATGTCTATCCAAAAGCTAACTTTTAAAGAAATGTTACTAAATTCCAACCTATAACCAACGTTTCAAATTTGGAATAAGAAATGGCTGAAGGTACGCACGTGATGATTGTGACAATCCTAGTTGAATAGTGTTTCTGACTCATGGTGCTCCCTAGGCCAAATTTAATTTTAGAACCATTTGACAACTGTTTCAAATTACCTTTTTATATTATTATGTTCTTATTTTATTTTATAAAAATTTGCCTATTTAATAAATAAGCTGTTGCACTTGTATTAGTACAATTTCTATTAATAGAACCTTTTTTCAGTAAATCTTTTTTGGTAATAACTTTTCTAAGAAAATAATTGATTGTTTGACTGTTATTTAAAAAATACTTTTTAAAAATAATTTCATATAGTAAATTGCTTGGCAACATAAACATAAACATAAAAAATAATTTTAAATTTAATTATATTTCATTTTGTAAAAAAAAAATATATATATATATATATATAAATTATTTAAAGTATATTAAACAATATACAAAGCACAATATATTAATTATTGTATAATTTTAAACTATATGAAACATAAATGAAAATATATCTAACTAAATTTTTTATATGGATTATATATATAAAAATAAACATTAAAATATACAAAAATTCAAATAATATTATATAAATCTCAAAATAAATATTCAAGTTGAGTAAATAATTAAATACATAATAAATGGGAAGATGAGTTTGTGAGTATTGTAAAAATTATGTGTAAAATATAAGGACAAAAGACATTAAAAATGGATTCAATAATTGATCTGCAAAATCTACCTGAAAGTCATTTGAGAGTTTTTTTAAAAGTTTTAAATTGAAATTTCATAAAAAATTATATTTTTCCTGAAAAAAAGCATAATTATTAAAAAGCATGTTTTATTTTACAACTAAACATCTCTAAGTTTTTTATTATATGACTCGTTCCTTATTAGTTTAATTACACTTATTGTTTGATTTTAAGTTATTGATTCATTAATTAATTGTATTAAAATATGTAATTAACATATTATTACACATTTTTTAGAATTTTTCATAATTAAATTTAAAATATGTAATTAACATATTATTACACATTTTTTAGAATTTTTCATAATTAAAAGAAATAATTAAAAATTTTAGAAAAAATCAAAGCCCAAATAATTTTTAAAACTCATTAAAGAAAGACTAAAGCCAGGTGGCTGTCTCTGGCTTAGCTGTCATGTACGTGCATCTACCCGATTCCACTTGCTGAATCAGAGTAGTTCCAGTAACTACCGACCAACTGTCTCTACAAACTCCCAAAACACAAAAATGCATGCAACCGTCGGATCACATGGAATGCCCAAACAACCTAACCCAACAACGTACAATAATGCTTGATACATTTTTTTAGGTTTTATTTATTAAAAAAATGACCAAATCCAAAAATAATAAAAATAAGTATAAACCAAATCTAAATCTCCGGAGCTGCGAACAGAAATTGACTTCAAGCAAACATCTGAATCCCAAAAAGAGCGACGGACGCTGATCCCAGAGGGGTTTCTAGGTAGAGGAAGGATAGGATTGTGCGCGTCCAAGCCAGCTGCGTCGTCGTCGACGGCGACGACGGCGGCTGTGACTGTGGAGAAGGTCTCTCCTGTCGTAGTCCAGAGGCTCTCGCAACAGCCGTCGTCTGCAGCGGCGGCAGCACCAGCAGCGCTACAACCATCCACGCCGCCTTCTACGTCTGCGGGGACCTTATCGCATACTAAATCGGAGAAAATGAAGGGGCTTTTTAAGTCCAAGCCTCGTACCCCAGCGGATATCGTGCGGCAGACACGCGATCTCCTCATCTGCGTCGATCGCTCCTCCTCTTCGTCGTCAGAACTTCGCGATTCCAAGAGGGAAGAGAAGGTATTCCGTGTTTAATTGAATTAAAATCCGTTTTGTTATTTTTAATTGGTAAAGTTTTGAACCTTGCAGCTAGATAAATTAGGAAAAGTTTTTGAAAGGAACGGGTGTGTTCGTTTGTGTCTTATAAATTGGCATTTCAGCTTTGACATTTTGTTTATGAATGAATGCTTGAGATAATTATGACATGTTTAATTTATGCTTTTATGTAGATGACAGAGTTATCTAAAAATTTAAGGGAAATGAAGTCAATTCTTTACGGCAATAGTGAATCTGAGCCAGTGGCAGAAGCTTGTGCTCAATTGACTCAGGAGTTTTTCAGAGAGAACACGCTCAGACTTTTGATCTTTTGTTTGCCAAAATTGAACTTGGAGGTAAGGGTTTGCAGGTGTTTCTGGTGAGATCTATAAAATTAGACAGTTAAGAGGTTCATAAAGTAGCTCTCAGTTTTTGTGTTAAGTATTTATTTGATTACTCATTCTCTTATGTGGAGAATATTTTATGATTATTTACTTTTTCTACTTCCCCTCAGGCACGAAAGGACGCCACTCAAGTTGTTGCAAATTTACAAAGACAGCAAGTTAATTCACGGTTGATTGCATCTGAATACCTGGAGAAAAACACAGATCTTTTGGATGTTTTGGTTGCAGGGTAAGCTGTTATTCCAAGAACTTTTAACAGTATTGATACTTGATGGTCATGGCCTTTTCTAGGTCTTCCAAGATTGTCATAATGCAAAGGCTGAATTTCGATTGAGCTGCATAATGTGAAACTCATTTTATTGCTTTTCTTTGTTTCAAAGTGCTTTGGTGATTTCTTCTCCATAACTATTGTTTGATCTCTTGTATGTGAAATGTAGAAAAGAATTTTAAGTGGAATACAGGAGCTTCTTGTAGGTAACACATAAAACATGTTGACATTTCCCTTCTTACGTATAGTCAGTTCACATCTAGGGCATTCTTTCCTAGGAAATATCAGTAGTCTTATTTTCTCTTCGAAACTAGAAAAAAAAGAGAAAGAAAGTGGATGTATACCTCGATGCACTTTTATATTCAGCAAATACTTCGGTTAAAAAGTTAAATTCTAGAATGCTAAAGAATACCATTTCAGGGTGATGTATTTTGTTTTCCAGGATCTTTGAGCCTGGTAATTTGAACAATCTTCAACATTCCATCTTCTTTGTTGTCTTGAAAAACCTTTAACTGAAATCTTCATTGGTTGTTATATTTTTTGGCAATTTCTAATTTC
>JANJEY010000003.1:6324382-6338262 GCA_024703695.1 Erythroxylum cataractarum
AACTGAAATCTTAATTGGTTGTTATTTTTTTGGCAATTCCTAATTTCTGATTTGCTTTTTTTGTAGCTATGATGATGCGGACATGGCTTTACACTATGATGCAATGTTGAGAGAATGCATACGCCACCAAACCTTGGCAAGGTGAGCAAGTAAAACAAAAGGATTAGTTTTATATCAACTGATATTAGGAAATTGAAAGCATTGATGTTGGAGACAAAAAAATTTACCCTTTGAGAGAATTTTAGTTTTATACTTTTTAGCCTTTTAGTTAAGAATTATTGAATGAAAGGCTTGCACTTCCTTCCATTGTCAGATCTTAATCTAATGTGAAGTTTCCATGTTTACAAAAATTTGTGCTCTGTGATGTATCGATATCATTTCCTAGAGACTCATTGTTGAGAGTATTACTTGTTTTTCGTCACTCTAAACATATGCATGACAATGATTTGATTACATTGCACATTCCATGTTTTCATATTACCACCAACATCAAAATTTGGGAGTTGTATGTATTCAAAGAATTTCTTCATATGATCATATTCTAGGACACATCTGTAAGCCAGAACAAATAAACAAAGTGTGAAGCAACAGATCGATAGAGACCATAGGAAGAATAAATTAGCATCGAAATAAAAGAATTAACTGGACTCGTGTTTTTTTCCCATATAAAAGAATCTTGTTTTCAACACAGTGCTAATCAAGAATTATGGTATGTAAAACTAAGATTGAACCTACTAGGAACAGTGAAATTTTCCTACGTTTGGTGGTAATATGAAAACATGGAATGTGCAATGTAATCAAATCATTGACATGAGTATGTTTAAATTTTAAAAGCTTGAACATTGGATAGCAATATCTAAATATTGTCCACTTTACCTGTTTTTTGTCACTCTAAACATATGCATGTCAATGATTTGATTACATTGCACATTCCATGTTTTCATATTACCACCAAATGTAGGAAAATTTCACTGTTCCTAGTATGTTCAATCTTAATTTTACATACCATAATTCTTGATTAGCACTGTGTTGAAAACAAGATTCTATTATGTGGGAAGAAAAACGAGTCTAGTTAATTCTTTTATTTCGATGGTAATTTATTCTTCCTATGGTCTTTATCGATCTATTGCTTCACACTTTGTCTATTTGTTCCGGCTTGCAGATGTGTCCTAGAATCTGACCATATGAAGAAATTCTTTGACTACATACAACTCCCAAATTTTGATATTGCTGCAGATGCTGCTGCAACTTTTAAGGTTTGTGTGATTGACAAAGCTATTAGGGGACTTATGAACCAACCAGTTCACAGTAGTTAATTGAGTTATACACTTCTAATGGCTTCAGCACCCACCTGATGCTGTTGTTTCATTTTGTTGCAGGAACTCTTAACAAGACATAAATCAACTGTAGCTGAGTTCCTTTCTAAAAACTATGACTGGGTAAGTTTTCTAAACACTTGTTTATCATGGATTTTTATGGGGGCATGTAACTGTAACCTTAAGGTATTTCATTGTCATTTATATGTACTGAATTAGCATGCTGCAACCAATTCCAGCAAATCTTGTTGGTAGTCATGAGGCAACTTGAGTTAATGTACTTTTGTTACCATTATTCTTTAAAGATTCGCAAGAAAAAAATAACTACTTTTTCCTGACTTTATGCCACTTCAGTTTTTTGCAGAATATAATTCAAAGTTGCTAGAATCTACTAATTACATTACTAGACGGCAAGCTGTTAAGGTATAACATGTATATATATGGTATTATCTCTCGTAACCGTTTCCCTAGACTTGTGGGGTTAACAAATGTATTTATGAATTTGCCATTGAGATTCTGATACTGTTAACCTACATGTGATTCTTTAAATGTTACAGCTGTTGGGAGATATATTATTGGATCGGTCTAATTCAGTTGTGATGACCCGATACGTAAGCTCAAGGGATAACTTGAGGATTCTCATGAATCTTCTGAGAGTACAGTTCTTTCCTGATGCATTCTTTCCTGTTTTCTTTTTCCCCTCCCTTTCTCTGTTTATGCACGCCAAAGATTTTGTTCCTTCGTAGTTAGATTGGAATTCTCAACTGAAGTTTTTGCTGATTTGCAACTTCTTCTTTCAATTTATAAAACAATGTCTTTGGTTCCCTATCCTATGTTTTGTCTATAATGTTTATTTAATTGTTTGATTCATAGGATGTCTTTATAGTTACTGGTGTCTTTCATCATAAGGTTTACGTTGTCACCTGTTAGGTTAGTAAAAACTTAAATCTGTTGAACTACTAAATCTGGTGCCAAAAACCTGAAGTTTGGTTTACTTCATCAATGCAGGAAACAAGCAAAAGCATCCAGATAGAAGCATTTCATGTTTTCAAGGTACCCTTTTCATGCATGCTCACTTGGACTTGATCTACTGTAGTTGTTTTCTATTGTGCATTTCTGCTCTGTACTTATGCTTCCCTTTTCCTACAGCTCTTTGCTGCTAATCAAAATAAACCTCCGGACATTGTGAGCATACTTGTTGCAAATAGAAGCAAGCTTCTCCGGTTATTTGCTGATTTCAAAACCGAGAAAGGTACTTGAGAAATATTCACTTGTATAAATCGAATTGTTAGTTTTTCTTTTCGAGTTTTACAGTACAGGCCATGTTGACATTTGTTGTACATGGTTATGTGCAGAGGATGAACAATTTGAAGCAGATAAAGCTCAAGTTGTGAAAGAAATAGCTGCTCTTGAACCTAGAGACGGCCCGTGATTCATGTTGGTGATCTGTTGTAATCAGTGAATCGCATGGTTGAGATAACACAATCCTGGTACAATTTATATTCAACGAAGCCAATTATCTTCTTCCCCTTTCACTATTTTGGTCTTTGCTCTTCAAGTACATGAATAAAGGTAGATGAATTCGTGCATTGTTTGGTCACTCCGTTATCTTTTGAGTGATTGACCAAGCCCTTGTAAAAACATGTTCATACTCTTCCTATGAATTTCCATTTGCCTCTATTGGGTATATCTTATGTTCTCATATATTAAATCATCAACTTGTAGAGATTATCGGGTATTTAATTTGTCCTAAGTAGGCTTGGCAATGGACCCTTTAGCCCAAAGCCCAAAGCTTGCACTTCTGATTAAGTTTGAATTGTCTAATTATTTCTTAATCAATAATTTAAAATAATATTGTTTTACTCAAAATGATATCAATTTATTTAACATATTATGTTTAAGTCTAGAGTTGAAAAATTAAAAAAAAATCAAATTTAATATAAACTTTGGTCAACTTATATCAAATTTGTTGAAATCAAGTTGGAATAAGTTAGATTGAGTAAACTTTGTCATCACTAATCTTAAAAAAAAAACAACACCGTGAAGACACAGAAGACAAAATCGGTGCAGAGGAGATAATGTTTTGTGAAAAAAATTCAAAATAGATGAAAATCTGCTTTAAGAAATCATGAAAATGTTGTCTTTACGTTTTCATAAAATAATTGTCTTTTTTATTTTAAAAAATAAAATATATAAACGTATTTAACCAAACACGATTTTAAGAGTTATTTTTAAATTTACAAAAATACAACAACAACAAAAAACACTCAAAACAAACAATTTTTTTTTGTTTTTGGATGATATTAATCATTTTTATTAAATTAGTTTCATTTGGATGGTTCAAGCTCAAACCCCTAGGCCTGACAAAATTAGAGAAGACGTACCAAATTAGGAAGATTCATAACAACGTACCAAATCGTCTCCAGGTAGGCAGGAAATAGGTACAGTTTTGTCCTGGTGTTTAAATAGACGGAGCCGGAGAGAAGACAAGACAGTCTGTTCCAGAGCATATACATTGGCATATTCCCATTCACTTATTTTAAACGATTAAAAAATTAAAATTAAATTAATATAGTTAATTTATTCAATAAAATTTTAAATTATTTTATTTTTAATTTAATATTTAAAATTTTTGATATAATTTATTTTAATAATATTTTCTGTTAAAAATTAATTAATTTATTAATAATCACTGAATTTTTGTAAATCAATTAATTTTTATAAACTAAACTTAATTAATTAATTTTTATTTATAATATTCTTTTTCAATTAAATTTTAATTTTTTAATAATAATTACAAGTTTTCTAATAATATTTTAAATTATTTAATTTTATTCAATCTTTAATTAATTTTATGACTCAGCATTAATTAAGTAATTAAAATAATTTTAGCTTTAATAAAATTTAAATTTAAAATCTCATTAATAATAATGTATGTTATATTTCAAATTGTGAATAACTCAATTATTCTTTTAAAAGATAATAATTATATTTGTTAATACAATATTCACATTTTTTCATTGATCATTAATTTTGTATGTTATTTACAAGTTATTATGTTATGAATAAAAACAAAACGAACGGTCCGTTTGTTTGGGTTCTTCACGTTCTGCGACGTGAGAAAGTTCACTGAACCATTTATAAACTGAAGCCTTTCATTGTCACTCACTCATAATCCAAGTTTCATATATCTTCTTCACCTTCTTCTTCGCTTGTTCGAGTATTATTGATAATGGAAGAGACGGGTATGATCCCACTAGTCTCACTTGCTCATTATTACTATTATTTTTTCACTTTGTATTTTCATTTCGATATCTGGAATTCTGGTTCTGTGTGGATTGGCTTTTGATTTCCTTGCTGGGTTCTCTTCAGATTCACTTTTAGAGTTCCTTGAAACCGCTATAGATGCAGCCAAGGAAGCCGGAGAGGTGAAAAAGATTTCTTTTTCGTCATTCCCTTTGGCTTGCTTGATATTCTTTTTTGAATTTATTGTTTATTCTTTGTTCTTTGTTCTTTTTCTTTTGACTCACAGATAATCCGTAAAGGGTTTTACCAGACTAAACATGTGGAGCATAAAGGACAGGTATTTTCTTTTTTGTCTTTATATTTTCCTTTTGCTTCCTACTATATAATACTCAGAACTCAGAAATTCCTTTGGTATTTGCACACACTTGCATCAATGTCAAGATAGTAAATCAGTATATGTATTAATGCTTTTCTTTTCATGATTGCTAGGTGGATTTAGTTACAGAAACTGATAAGGCTTGTGAAGATCTAGTTTTCAATTTTCTTAAGGAACGTCATCCAACACATAAGGTTGAGTCTTCTAATACGAATTCCTTTCTTCTGTTTGTAACTGAGAAAACCAACTGTTGATCATTGTTGAGTTTGCTGCCCTCGAATGTTCGTGGATTCTCTTATTATTCTCTTGTTTATGATTAACTTTTGTTTCAGTTCATTGGGGAAGAAACTACTGCTGCCTATGGTACCACTGAGCTGACTGATGAACCAACATGGATCGTTGATCCTCTTGATGGGACTACCAACTTCGTTCATGGGTACATGGCATGCGGTTGTTTGATGTTGTCTTGCTGTTTACATCTCCATCTTAATTGTAATTCAGCTAACATATTTGGTTGTAGGTTCCCATTTGTATGCATCTCTATTGGCCTTACAATTGGCAAGATTCCCAAAGTAGGTGTTGTTTACAACCCAATAATGGACGAGGTAAGGAGTCTTATACTTCAATATGTAAAGCAGAATGTTCTGTTTCCTTCCTAAGAGTAAAAAATCACGTATCCAGTTTATTATGTGTCCCTTTTTTTCAATGGCAAAAATGTTTACCTCTGCGCAATTCATTTGTTTCTCTGCATGCGTGATGTTCTGCTGTTTTCTTTCAACTCCTTGCTTTTTAAACATTATTGTTATCAGAAAGCAATTATTCAGATAAACATGCTGCCGATTATCATACATTACTTTCCTGTAATTTGGAGATGAATATTGACCTTGTTGATTTAATAATACCGTGTAATGAATGCTTCAATTTCTTAGGATGTTAAATTATGTTGAATATTAAAGTGCTTTACAGAGAGAGGTATTAAGATTCACATTCATTACTAATTTAATAATTTAATGTAGCTTTTTACTAGCATCCATGGAAAAGGTGCTTTTTTGAATGGTAATCCAATAAAAGGTAAGCCAATTTGTTTACTGTTGTTGCCCCCTAACTGGTGATGCAATTGTTGTGCATTCTCTCCACAAAAATTAAGCATTTTCTTTCTCGTTGTATGATTGCAGTATCATCCCAGACTGAGCTTCTGAAGTCTCTTCTTGCAACAGAGGTATGCATTTTAGTTTCATTTACTTGCTCATTATTGCAGTGATTGCAGATTTTGCAGTAATGTGTCTGTATGAGAGTTCCATTGACAAGACCAAGGTGATGTGAGATATAATAAATTACTGAACCTGGTGGTCAGAAAAGGAATCTTCTATGGTAACTAAATGATTAGTTGCTTATAATCTTAAGATGAAGCCTAGATGAAATTTTAGTAGTCATAGCACTGATCATGATAAGTGCAACTTTCTTCTAATGCAAGTTTTCTATGATACTAGGTTACTGATTATACTCTCTGGTTTTTTTCTTTACCTCAATAAAATATTCGATCCTGCTCGTTCTCTCTTGTGTCATATATTTAAGATCTGTCATCTGTTTCTCAAACACATTTGCTCTTTTACGATTCCATCACTCTATTATCTGTTTTTTTTTGGGGGGGAAATCACTCTATTATCTGTTAGCTTCATCTAAGCTGAAAACACCTTATTGGGCAGAAATGGTCAAGACATTCATTCTCTTGCTCTAAGACCTCAAATTGGAGCTGTTATTTTACCTTTACTAGAAACTAGTCACCTGGGGAGGGACAACTGTTGCCAAGAATTTGCTGGTCTCATCAACCTCTTAGTTGGGATTGATGTACATGCTTACACCAGTGAGCACTTGGACATAAGGTTTAAGATAAACTTTAAGGTGGTTTTTCCACTTAGGCATACGGACTAGGTCTTCCTCCTAAATCCAAATTCTAATTTATCTTCGTACATCTGATGCTCTCGCGTTTTGCCTTTGTTATGGTTAACAAAGCATTCAGTCAATCACTTTAACTGCACAACTATAGCACCTGCATATGAGAAATGCACTTGTTCTTTCTATTTACATATCGAGTTTGATATGTTGCATAACTGACATTTTTTCAGTATTGCGACTATGATTTTTTTTCTGTTAATTCTGTTTCTTCTTGCTCCTTCACCTTAAAATTCATATTGAGTCCTTCATACTTTACGTAGAATCTATCACCCTCCTTTTGTCCTTCATACAATAATGATGAGAGCCTGTTTAATCAATATCCTACGAAGTGCAGGTTGGAACAAAACGTGATAAGCCAACTGTGGATGCTACTACAAATCGAATTAACTCTTTGCTTTTTAAGGTGAAACCAAAACATCCCAGTTAATTTTATCTGCTTGTGAACATGCATTGGCAATCTGCTAATTTCATATCAATTGCTGTTCTCAGGTGAGATCCCTCAGGATGAGTGGCTCTTGTGCATTGAATCTTTGTGGAATTGCATCAGGGAGGCTTGATTTATTTTATGAAACTGGATATGGGGGCCCATGGTATGTTTTAACAATTTATTTCACAAAAAACTGATGTGGCAAGTTGTGATGTGATTGATGTGACTAACATATTAATGGTCGATCATTTCCATGATCAGGGATGTAGCTGCTGGTGCTCTGATTGTCACGGAAGCTGGAGGACTTGTTTATGATCCGTAAGTAGCAAACTTTATTATATACAAAAGTGTGATGTTAGGGAAGGCTACAATCAGTCCACACCAATAACCTAGAATTACTTGTGTCATTTAATATGCAACTTGAATTGGCTCTTCCTTTGAAGTTGAAAGATGTACGCTTTTGTTGATCATGAGAATACTATAATATTTTGACATGACATTGCTTGCATGGATTTTCTTAGCTATTGACAAATTAAGATTTGGTGTTGGATGGTTTCAATCAGATCTGGTAAAGATTTTGACATCACATCCCAAAGAGTTGCAGCTTCAAACCCACAATTGAAGGATGCATTTATCGAGGCTTTGCAGCAGGCAGAATGAAGCAAGTAGGATTCCATGAAATTACAAGCCAATACATATTTGTTAAAGATGACAGTTCTTCCTGGTCATTCTGGGCACCTAATTCTGCGCTTATTTGTTACTTGTTGACTGTTACAAGAAATGAAGATAATTATATTTTTGGTTCATTCTTCAATTGTTTTTCTGCGCCAAACTTATGTGAAACAGTTCAGTGTAAATCGGGATCGAACATAGAAGTTGTCAAGCAAACAATGAAAAAACATGGGACTAAACGTATCTGAACAAGAAATAGATATATAGAGTATGATAAGAGTTGGAAGATATCCATGTTTAGATACAACCTCATATAGCTAGCCACACTGTAAAAGAATCACATCAAAATCCTGGCCTCCATTAGGCAACTACTGCTGAAAGTTGCATACAATACAAGAGAAGGAAAGAGCACTGAGAAAGGGAAGAGCTGTGTCAAATACAAGTCATCATATACACCTCTGGCTCTGGATTATAACCATTTGATCCATTAGTGTTAGGAGGCATCTTTGTTTCACCTTCCGATCTTTTCCTCTTGAGCACAATGTACCAGGTATACCCTTCCAACCACAGAGCGTTGAGAGCCAAGGCGGCGATGACTCCGATGTAGGCATACTTCCATTTCTTTTCTGGTTGTAGAATGTCGATTCCTTTGAATACGTTGATAATGCTGAGGATGATGACCATGTATCCAACAGATTGGTGGTATAAGTTCCAGTAGAATCGGTACTTGTGGTCAGGTTTTGGCCTCAGAAGCAAAGCAAACACCTGGATTGAAGGAAAAGCAAGCGATATCTGTTTAGTAAACCCAACACAACTTAGAATAGGAAAAGTATCGAAAAAATCAGGAATTTGTGATATACCTGAAGTGTTCCAAGGGCGAATAGGATGATCCCAATTGTTCTGTGAGCGCTGTATGCAACACCAGCAGATTCACTTCCCAGTTTGATGCCCGTGGCCCATCCAGCGACCCCGACAATGTAGGCTGTGGACTGGCAACTCACATGAAGGTAAAACCATGCAGGATTTGCAGATTTGAACACCTTCAAGTATCTTGCTATTAGAGCACCAAGTGGCATCATAATACCCCAGCTCACCGCATTTAGAATCCCGTGAACCTGAGAATATTTTATCAGATGATCATTAGAAATTAGAAAAAGCAAAGCAGAGATCACCAATAAATCATAAAAACATCGATAGCAAGTACTTACATTCTTCTTCCTAAGCTTGCCTTTACCGACGGGGTTAGTTCGAACCTCGCCTGAGAGAAAGTTGACGGTCCCCACGGATTGCATATTAGCCTCACTCATAGCATGCATCTGAGGAGTACCACCGGAAACCAAACCATTCTGCCAAACATGGGTCACATTACTAGCACCGCCAATGCTTGAAAGTCCCAGAGTAGCAAATATGGTAATCTCGTTATCAGCATAAGTAGCCGATAAATTCGAGACATCAAAACTAAGTTTCCCTTCTGACATCTGAGTCTGATAGTTGTCGATAGGCGACGTATAAGCCTTCATGGTCCCATCAGGTTGCTGGTATGCAATAAGTGCTTGTGATCCCACCATGCCGGTTGCGTTAGGATTTATAGCCCATGCAACCCAGTTAGAGGAAGAGACTCCTGTGTGCCTGTAGGCTATCTGCAGAGTGCTTGATGAAGAGTTGTAACTCCAATGTAGAAACGAGTTTAGATAAGGAAGATCATTGCATGCACTGAAGACCTGGTTGCTTCTGAAGGTATAGGTAGAACAATTCTGAGCAGATGATGAGAGTGTCAAACAGAAGAGAACAGAGAGAGTTAACACAACTTTCAGTGTTGAAGCCATGGATGAATATGACCCAAGAATGCAAAACTAGTGGAAAGAAAGGTTACAGGGAAAGAAAGTAATGGCATGGACATATTTATAGAGATAGGTTCGATAATCCCACTCCTAATAGGTTATCAATTCCTAATTAATATTAATTACCGATTCCTAGTAACCAAATAATTGCTAATTAATAATGAATTCCTAATTAACAAGGCATTCCTAACTCACAATGAATTACCTAATTAATTATAAATACCGTATTAAATAAATAATTTTAATTATTAGATCTTATTATAAAACATTTAAAATTTTAAATTTTGCATAAAAATATTAATTTTAAGTAACAAATTGACTCTTGCCAAATTTAGATATTACAGTAAATATCAAATACTCAAATTAGGTTTTAATTATTTAAAATTCAATCAAATTATAATTAACTAATGTTATTTTAATATAACTAATTAAAAATATCACCTTAATTAATATATTAAAGAACTTATTAATTAAAATGATTTATGCCAAAAAATAAAATTATTTTAGTTAAATAATTTACAATATAATTTAGTCCAAAATCTGACTCAGAATGAAATAGGATTGTTGAATCCTTGCCGCAGCGCAAACTGATCTTTAGTAGGGACCACCCGCAACAATTTCGCTGACGTCAAGGTAGTGAGGTACAACGTTTTTTCCCGACAAGACGCTGTCGTTTCTTCCTTGTCCTTATCCTCCTCCTCCTTCGGATTGAATGGGGGGAAGTAGGATTCCTCTGTATTCTTTTCCGACAGGGACAGTAATTGATATTTTGTACTCTTAAGTCTTAATTAGAAACCTTAAAATAAACTAATCAGGATTAAATATATTAAAATCCCGGTTGGATTAAGAATCCTTATCAGATGGGTATTTAATACCCAAAACATGAATAGAGATTAGTATGATAAACACATCTCATAATCAATAACTTAAGCAAAAGAAACCCTAAATCCTAAACTAATACCATCAATCAAAATTCTAATATTGACGTGTCTTTGTTTTAATAATTCCAAAAATGTTAATATTATAAACTGTTTAAAATTAACGTATAGATTTTTTATAATAATTTTTTATTAATTGACTGATTAATTAATATTAATCAGTTTTTATCGATAATAGTTGGTTCTGCCGGATTCTAACAGAACGGAACGTTGCCGTTTGGATCCATGATCTGGCCGTCTTCTGGGATGACTTCAACGTGAAGGTACCTGTAAAACAAAGGAAGGTACGCCGGGGGTTGTGTCCCGATTAGCCCCTCCTACGCTCAAGTCAGTCTTTGGTGAAGGTAGGATCGCTGTAAAAGCTGAGAGAGCTAGGTTATAATTGTATGTACCTTTGTTACGATGAAATTATACCTTATATATGGGACGGATGTTAGGTTTAGGTCTTTACGTATGCATGAGAGTCTCTTACATGCGGATGGGCTGAGAAGAGCATGGATCGGACTTGGGTTAACCAATGGGTGCGAGACCCATCTTTTAAGAGATTGACTAAACGGCCCGTGAATTATTATGATTGGGCTTGGGCCTAATTCAACCGACCTAACCAATAGTAAAATTGAACAGTATAAAGTTTTTAAAAATATTTTATTTAATAAATTTATTAAATAAATCTCTTTTTAAAAATTAAGTATAAATTATTATTAAATTTTAAATTTTAAATTTAGTATATTTATTTATGTTGGGCTCTTGCTTATAGCAATGTTCCCAGTCTAATTTTGGGCAAGTCCAACTGGATCTCGATAACTACAATTTTCTGTTCACGGGAATGGGTTTACTTGGACTAAGTTGGGCCTACGGTACACATACCTGAAATGAAAGTTTATAATAGTTTCTCTTAACATTGAGGGAAATTCGTAATTACTCTCTTTTTTTTTTAATAAAGATACTCGTCATTATTATCTTGTGGATGCGCATCGACGAATTAATTCAATAGTCTACAAATTAGGTTAATCGGGTACTTCACACTAAGTAGGTCTTGTACGATATGTTCGATAGATAGAGCGTAAATCGAAAGATTTGAACATAGAACCTTTTGACCTCATGCTTTCTACTCCACCAATTCGATCATCACTAAAGGGCTCTCTTTTAAGTATTTATCAAATAAAATTATTAAAACATGAATAATTTACAAAATTGTATGAAATAATCACTAGACTTCAAATCTTTATTTTTATTATTATTTCGTTTTTTTAATATCTACATATATATTATATATACTTTTTATATTTTATACAGGTCTATTAAAAACTATTTTTTTACTGATTAAAAATAAAATTACATATTATTAAATTTCTCTATATCTGCGTAAGTTTTGGATGAATTATTGGTGTCGTCGAGGTCGAAGAGAAAGGTGTAACTTTCTCGTTTATCCCATCATGAACAGAAGAAAAAGTAAATTGTATGACTTAAAGCAGCCACAGGGTTCGGCGCCAAATGTCGATCTTAAAAATGCTCAACGGAAAGTGACGTGTTGTTCAATGTTCACCACTAACTAATACTATTATGTGGCTGTTGCTCTTCTGTTCCAAAAAGCATTAGCCTATCCTATCACCGTTGTGGAATCTCATTTTCTTATTCGCAGTTTCACTTTCTACCGTCACCGGAAACTTCGATACTATTCTTCTGCCATTGGGTCAAGAATGACGAATATGTTTGTTTCGTTTATCCGAATGTCACTTTGCATGTTTTTAGACAGGTTGCTTTTGCCAGCGTTTACGATTGATTACATATATCTGTTTTTCTATTGTATGATTTAATCTTAATTTTTTTCAATAAAAAACTTATAGATAAATTATACTTAATCAAATAAACTTATTTTAACCTCTTGGATAATATTTATTAACAAATTATTAAATATTTGCATTGAATTGTCAGATAATTTTAAGTTACTAATTCGTAAAATAGTTTATTTAAAATATAAAATATAAAAATTATTTATCTTAAATATAAAAATTAACTTATATGAATTATTTATTAATAAATAGTTTTCGTCTTCTTTTTTCTAATTCATTTATCTTCTTTCTTTGTCTACTGTTTAGAATAATTTGTCTTTCTTTAAGTTTGGACAATTATTAATTATATTTTCATATTTTTAATAACTTATCGGTTAAATTACGTAATTTGTTCCCGACAAAGGTAATAAATAAAGTAACCCAATAAATTATCTAAATCAATGGGCCGAAATTTGAAAAAAAAATCCTGATTAGTGTAAACCGGACCCATATCGAGTTTGTGATAAGGAAGCTCAATATGAAAGTTATATAAAGATTAATGTCTACTATAGTTGCTCATATCATTTGTAAGATGTAAATATTTATCGGATCGAATTATTATTTGCATACCCGTATCCATGATTGCTTATCATGATATTGATTTGATTGATCGTATTGATTTCTTCTCGTCTTCTTCCGTTTGAGAATTCCTCAATGATTCGGAATAATAATGATTCTATAAGTTTTCCAACTTATATAGCATCATCAAAGGACATGTCATTTGGAATTGAAAGAGAGAGGAAAAGGTCCGTGACCCATTTGAGACTCATTCTATAATACTTAATAATCATTATCTTGGGTACTTTTCATGGTACTCAAACTATAAGTTATATGGGACATAAAATAGTCTAACATTCTCCCACTTGACCCATGTTACGACTTGGTGATCCAATAATAAAACTTTAAGTGCACACAATACATGGAATCAATCAAGTCATCTATAACTGAATTAAGCTGATGAGATCATGGCAGTCACAAGTTATATAACCTGATTCCTTCCATGTATCACAAAAATCAACTCAACTCAACAAACTTTAAGTAGATAATTCGGTAATTGTTATCTCACAAATAATAATTAGTGTATACAACATAATGTGGATAACTAATAAGTGAGCAAAAACATATGACTATAATTGAATTCACAAATGTCACAACAATTCGAGCAAGACAATGATATGTATACATGTCATAATACTATGCTAACAAGGACTTATCTATAAGGCCCATACGTTCAACATGACCAATAAATGTTTTGGGCGGTAAGCCTTTCGTTAAC
>JANJEY010000003.1:6356229-6368531 GCA_024703695.1 Erythroxylum cataractarum
GGCAACATAAAAATAAAAAACACTTTTATTAATTTTAACTATATTTTATTTTGTAATAAAAATTATTTATGCATATACATATTATTAAACGTATATTAAACAATATGCAAAGCACAATTATTAATTATTATATAATTTTAAACCATAAGAAATAATAATGAAAATATATTTAACCAAATCTTTTATATGGATTATAACATGAGTAAAACTAATATGGATTTTTATGATTATTATTTAGCCTTAAGTATTTTTCGTGCTAGTTCTTTAATTTTGTCTTCTGTTTTTTTTTTTTTTTTTGCATCATATCAACCTGTCACATTTGCATGTAGGTCTACTCAGGAAGCAGTCTCTCTACTATGTAGGGGTAAGGCTGCTTACTATCAGACCTTCCCAGACCCTGCTTCACTGTGAAATTTCAGCCTGGATGTGATGATGATGATGAATATAAGTAAAACTAATATAAAAAATAAATATTATAATATATTTAAAAAAACTAAATAATATTATATAAATCTCAAAATAAATGTGAAGATAAGTTTGTGAATATTGTGAAAATAATGTGTAAAACATAAGGACAAAATGAACTAAAAATAGAATAATTAATTGATTTGAAAAATTAATCTAAAAAATGTTTTTTTAAGCTCTAAATTTGAACTTTTTAAAAATCTCAAATTTTGATAGCTAAAAAAGTTATATCTACTAAAAGGGTAACTTCTATTTTATAGCCAAATAATTATTTTTTAAAAAAAATTTGCAAGTGAAAAAAAGTGTTATTTATTCTCAAAACATTAGACGAAGCATTAAATAAACATATCCTTTTGAGATTATTGCAATTGAATATTTAATATTTTAAAATCCTTTTCAAACCAAAACACATGTGACCTAGTAATCGATGATAACATGAGGTGGCGGCAACAAGTATAGGTGCTTTAGTTACACATCATTAGTCTCCAAAATCATCACGAGGATGTTGAACATAAGTACATTAAAGTTAGAAAAGTGGCGAAATGAAAAGAGCGAAGTGATAAACTTATTTCAATCCCCACTTTTTTTTTTTTTTTTTGAGATACTAAAAAGAGCTTCGTTTACTTTGCATTACTTATAAGCAAAGTGGTTTAACAAATGGTCAAAAACGCGTAGAGACACTGAACTGTTATTGATAAATTGAAGAAATCCTAAAAATCTTATGAAAGTGACAGAATTAAGTAACATATCCTAATGTCTTGGATTTGAGTATAAGCAAATCCTAACTTCGTAGGATACGAAGATTTAGCATCGATGGACTGGTAGTTAGTCAAATTAGGCACGTGGCCTATAATTTATTCCTAGAAATTAATAAATTATGGATGACTCGAGATTACAAATTCAACCAATTTGATCAATTAAATAGTAAAAATTTACCGAATTGAAAAATTATATGGATAATTTTTATAAACTAATAAATTTTACAAGTTAAAATAAATAAATAAATATTTATTTAACATTCTTTTACTCAACGAAACTTTAAATTTTTTGATATATATATTTCAAAATTTTGATTTTATTAAAATTTTAATCAATTTTATCACAATATAATTCAGTTGAATCTTTTACACCCTAAATAATTTGACCTGATTTGGTAGATAACTAATTAGCTATTTTTTTAGTTGATTAGTTGTCTTCAGTTATTTGACTCTTCAAACAGTTACGAAAGTTGTTTGAAGAGTAGCAGATCCAATAACTGATTTAAGATAAACAACTAAAAATGAAATATAGGAGCATTTTTATCAATCAACCAAAATTTTAACTATCAAAAGTCAATTGTATCTTTTAATTGAGATTTCTAGATACTTACGTTTTAAGCACATTGTTTGTTCTTGTAATTGTTTTATGCAGTTATAGGTGAGAAATAAAATGTTAGCCTTAAATGAAAATAAAAATAGAAAGAGTTGTATAAATTTTTCATAGATGATGAAACAGTATAGGTGAACATCACGTCTCTAAAATCTAAAATCTTATAAGAATATTCAACGGAATACTAAAATATATAATATTCATACTTTTATAATTTTTTGAAGTCACATCCTCATAAATCATTTTACACATAAATCATTATACTAAACAACTAATTTTACCAAACATATATAACAAATAGTTATAGAAATAACAAATAGTTATGGAAATATTAGACATCAATTCAAAATTTTAAGTTATTTTTATAAATATAATAACTTAAGAATTTAATTACATTTTTGGAAATGTTAAATCTAAAAGTAAACATTTTTTTTTTGTCCTAACTATAATTTACAATACTTTTGGTCGAATACTCGCTACGGATTATCTTAGTTAAATTAGACGTGTCATCTGAATAGGTGAGACCGTTGAACGTACTTTGCACCTAATCCTCTGTTTAGGTCTAACCCTATCAAAAGCAATCTTTCCAAATTAGAATAGGAGTTGCGGTTGGGGCTGGGGTGCCGAACAACTCAGCATGTTTCCAACTAAAAGGACAATGCAACCAATAATTAATAATTATAAAGTATCATATTTTTATATTAATAAAAATTATAAAATCGGACTTTACTTGTAAGTATTATCATTAGGTCTTCAATAATGAGGTGCGCTCGTTTAGTCCGCCTGTAGAGTGGTGCGTCAATTAAGTCTTCAGAAAAATGTACCTGCTTGGCTTGCCTATAAAGTTTTCTCGAATTAAAAAATAAAAAAAGTATTCTTATCAAGCAGCCAACCTAGCACTTCATTCCGTTCATTGGTTGTATACGGAAGAAATAATTGGGAATAATGTGTTTCAGTGTACATGCTCAAGGAAATGAATGTATAAAAAATGTTCAATTTGTTTAGGAAATAAGTTGAAGAACGTGATAATTAATTTATGAATATGACCTAATCGTAATGGATAATTGTTGTTTAACTTTAATTTTTAATTTGGTTAAGCTAATCCGGCACATTCGTATCTCGTGAAATTATAGAAAAATTATTAAAAAAAGGGTTAATTATAAAAAATTTCAAAATTTGGTCAATTTTATAATTGTAACCTAAATCTAAAAAAGTGATATCAAATGCTTAAATTTTCAATTCTAGCCCAAATTTTAAAAAATGATAAAAAAAATGTTCAAATTTTTAATTTTTTCAATATTAGGCTTAGGTTAGAAAATCTAACTATTAACACAACAATTAAATATTAATGAAACATTATTATTGCTAAAATTGAAATTTCTAAATCAATTTATGCAATCTTAGCTTTTCGTTATTTGTTTGTTCTCCCGACATATTCAACTTTTTTATTTTCTATTTGTTCTTTTAATTTTTCAAACTACTCTTATATTGTAGTATATTGTACCAGCAATTCTTCGTTTTCAGCTACGTAATTTAAAAATCGAAGGATAAGAGAATCAAAATTTTAAATTGAAAATAAAAGAAAAAATTGAAATCAAAATTTGAAATCGTCGAGATTCCATAATCTGATTTAGATGAGCAAATTTAATCAAAATAACAAGGTCGAGTCAAAATTTAAGAAAAGTAAAATTTAAACATTTAATATTACCTTTTTTAAGTTTAGGTTATAATTTTAAAAAATAAAGATTTAAATTTTTATTTCTAATTTTTAAATTCAAGCAATAATTATAAATTTGAGAAAGAAAAATTTTTAATTAAAAAAACCTGTACTACTGGAGCAAGACATGTCTGTCTGCACCGCACGTGTGGTTGGTGTGGCTGGCTAAGGCTAAGCTTACCTGTATACATAGTTACGTACATTTGGCTTTATTTTAATTAGTTTATAGTATTTGATATTTTCCTCTCTATTATTTTATTTAGGCGAGAGTTGATCCTCACTCAAAACGGCTACGCAAAACGACAAGTCGCCACTGGATCTCGAGATATGTTCGAACTGTTTGACGAGGCCCCACCAATCAGAACCCTTAAATTTCGTAATCCACGTTTGTTCTTTATCATACGGCGATTCCTTTGCCGCGTGTCGCATTCATTTAACAACTATACAGCTGTATCATCAGCTACAGGCTCTTGTCGTAAGTGTCAAAACTTCCGAGGGGCAATTTCGTAATCATATGTTAACTATTCGAGTGCAGTGAGGCACACGGGCGATTACCGACACACGAGTGTCAAGAGTCACATCAGAGATCGCCCCGCACCGTCGGATTCCAGATTAATGCGTGGGCCCCCACTGCACAGAACCCGATGAGTGCTCCGTCGCTGTGACTGTGACTTGTTAACCTTCCTCCGTTCGTGACTTTATCTTTTCCCAAGATACCAAGGCCACTAGACACAGCAAAGCAAAACCAATCTTCTTTATAAATTTTCACCTCCACTGCTGTCTGCTCTCTTCTCACTTACTCCTCTTACGATGAGACTGTGTTAACTAAAACAGACCAACAGAGAGGAAGAAAAAAAGAAGACTAGCGCTTTGATTCAGTTCTTCAAAAAATGGTGTCTTTGGAAGATTCTCATTCACATTCCACTTCAAATCGCTTCCCTCTGGTCGGAAACCGTAGCTTCTACAGCCCCACCTGCGTCACCAAGTCGCCGCGCAACATTGGGCGTTCAATGAGGACGATACGCTCAAATCTCTACCAAAACGACGACGTTAGCTTCAACTCGTTTACTTCAGCTCCCGACAACTCGACAACCTTCGTGTCGGAGAATCTCACCGACTCAGTCGTCGACATGCGACTCGGCGAACTCGCCTCACGAACCAACAACAGCAAAAACGACAATAACTCCAGTAGCTGCTACAAGTCGGGCAAATCGTCTTTTGCTGAGGAAGAGTTTCTCGATATTTCGCAAGCGTTCAGCGATTTCTCTGTGTGTAGCAGCGATATCTCAGGAGAGCTCCGACGTCTCGCGAGTTTGCCGTATCCGGAGAAAGCGAATGATGGTGAATCGGACGAAAAAAATGAAGTGGAACCCTGCCTGGGGTTTCTTCAGCGGGAAAACTTCTCGACGGAGATTATCGAGAGCATCTCGCCGGAGGATCTTCAGCCGACGGTGAAGATCTGTATCGACGGGCTGCAGTCGCCGTCGATGGCTATTAAGAGATCAGCCGCCGCGAAGCTCCGGTTGCTCGCGAAGAACCGGTCGGATAACCGCGCACTGATTGGAGAATCCGGCGCAATTCCGGCACTAATCCCGCTTCTCCGATGCAGCGACCCATGGGCGCAAGAGCACGCGGTGACAGCGATGTTGAATTTGTCACTTCATGAAGGGAACAAAGAGCTAATAGCCAACGCCGGCGCTGTAAAGCCTCTGGTGTACGTGTTGAAGACAGGGACAGAGACTTCGAAGCAAAACGCGGCATGTGCGTTGCTTAGTTTGGCTTTAGTTGAAGAGAACAAGACATCAATAGGGGCTTGTGGCGCAATTCCTCTTCTTGTTTCACTGTTGATTAGTGGGTCAAACAGAGGGCAAAAAGATGCATTGACGACCCTTTACAAGCTTTGCTCTATAAGGCCCAACAAGGAGAGGGCAGTGAGTGCAGGAGCTGTGAAGCCGCTGGTGGGGATGGTGGCAGAGCAAGGGATGGGGATGGCGGAGAAGGCAATGGTGGTGTTGAGTAGTCTCGCGGCGATCGAGGAAGGAAGAGCGGCAATTGTCGAAGAGGGGGGGATAGCTGCTTTCGTCGAAGCTATTGAAGATGGTTCTGTGAAGGGGAAGGAGTTTGCTGTGCTTACATTGTTGCAATTGTGTGCTGATAATGTGAGGAATCGAGGGTTACTTGTGAGGGAAGGTGGGATTCCTCCGCTTGTTGCTCTTTCGCAGACTGGTAGTGTTCGTGCTAAGCATAAGGTGGGTTAAAGATCGGAACTTGGAATTCGTAACAATCTATTTAGTTGACTGATCGATTCTTGGATTGGTTTGGTTTATTAACTCTTTCTAGTGTTTGCTTGATTCTTGGTTTGTTGCAGGCTGAGAGGCTTCTTGGGTACTTGAGAGAACCAAGGCAAGAGGCTTCATCTTCTAGTCCTTAAGCAATTAATGGTGATCTTTTCGATATATTGTTTTGTTTAAAGGTAATAATAACTAATTAGAGTGAGTGAAAGTATTTGGTTGAGCTCGTATATAGGTGAGTGTGTGCTAATGGTTTGTACAGTGTGGAGGAATGAGTAACATTAGGGAAGATGGTGATAAAAAGAGGCTTGACTTATCAGATTGTATGGTGTTAATTAGGTTTATGGGGTTTGTTATTGTCATGATTTTCGGAAGAGGAACACATGCTTCGGCCTTACGGTTGTGGGTTTTTGGGTGGTAGAGATGGAATTTGGGTATGTTTCCGTTTGTATTGTTTGGACGGCCCAAACTCTTCCTACTGCTTGTGTTCTTCAGACTAGTGACAGACGCATAGGATTTGCCATTGCTTGTAGCATATTTTTTCCCAGCTTCTTGTACTTTGGGGTCACTTTTATGGATTCCAAGTCTATTGCTTCTTACCCATCTGAAGGTTTTTAGTTTTTGATGAACTTGATTCTGATCCTAGCATGTATGTTCGTGGGTGATCCTGTTTCTGCTTCTCATTTGATGTTTAGGAAATATGATTTGATAGTGAAAGGTTGAAACTTTGTAGTACTATAGTCATGAAATTGATGTCTTTGACTATATCTTCAACCATATATTTCCTATTCTGCATGTCTTCATATCCTTGTCTAGCCAAAGATAAGCAGCAAATCTCTTAACAGATTTGGTTCCATGTTGATCCTGTACAATTCGATCCTAGGATAAAAGTTGAGCTTTCTTTGTGTAACTAGCGACAATTTAAATTGAGTTTTGAACCGAAGGTGTTCTGTTTCGATGGCTACAAATGCACATGATGAACACAACAAATTGGTAGGCCCTGTGTATTTGATTGTTTTCGGTGTAAAGTCGCTTCATTGCTGTGTTCTAGCTGCCCACCATACGCACCTGTCTTCTTTACTTTGCTTGGTTTTACTCTCACCCTCTCTTTCTCGCTCTCACCCACCCAAGACCCATCAATCCATTTCACTTCAAATTTTCAGCCCCACAGGGTTTTTGCCTGAGTTTCTGTACCGAGGATGCGAGACTTTACACTGAGCCTTTCCCCTGTTTTGTGTTCTGTGTCATGGCACTTGTGTTCTTGACTCAGAGCAACAAATTTGAAGTCTATAAAAAGAAGCGCGAGGATTAGAGACTAAGAACTTCTGCAAAAAAACTACAAAAAACCCAGATTGAGTTCCTAACCAAACGTTTGAAACAACTGATCTTTTTTTTTGGTATGCATTATTCCGAGTCATTGCAAATAGAAATGACTCAAGTTGCATAATAATGCCCATAGTCACATATCAGGAAACATTAAGAGTTTATTCACTTGGGACATATTGAAAACCGGTTATTTAAGAGTCTTCTATGCATCATCAACATCCTTGGATTTGGGTTTACGTTTCCTTAATCCGCATAAGTCTGGCTGGTAGCCAGCTTCCAGCATTTTCTCTACCTCCTCGAACTGCAATCCTTTGGTCTCTGGTACGAACCAATAAATGAAACAGAGGCCTATGCAAGTAAATACTGCGAATAGGAAAAATGTTCTTCCAGCACCAAGAGCCTCTGTGAGACTCAAATAGGATTGGCTCACTATCAGATTCGAACTCCAGTTGCATACTGCAGCGATCCCTCCACCAATTCCTCTGTATCTTAGAGGGTATATCTCTGAGTTCACAATCCAGGGTATTGTACCAATTCCAGGTGCATATACAATAATGTAGAGTGCCAGGAATACAATGGCAAGAAATCCAAAACTGCTGGGGCAACCGTTCTCAAAGAACACGCGACTATCTGCCTGGCATTGGCCTCTGACAGCTTTGTTTGAAACCAGGCAAGCTCCAGGATTCAGCTGATCAAATGTAACAAATCAAATCAGTAAAAGGAAAAATGATTTCCAAGTTCACAACTTTGAAAATGAGCTGGACAGGAATCGGGAAACTATGCAACTCATCTTACTTCATCCCGCTTATCAGCACAGAATCCACAGTCTGCTTTCAGACACGACATGCAATTCCACTTTGCTGGATTTGGAGCTGTCATGTAATCTGGACATGTCAAGTTCCTGCCAAAATGGGCAGAGTCGCTTGCGCTTATCTTAGGAGCATGAGCGCTTGCTTCCATAAAGACAATAGATAAGCCGATGAGGATAATTATGATACCGAACATGGAGATAATCATTAACCTTCTTCTTCCATATCTGTCAACAAAACACATACTAATGATAGTTCCAAGAGCATTCAGGCCAGAAGTAATGAGAGAAAGAGCCAAGGCCACCGATTTTGAAGCGAATCCAGCAAACTGAACAATGGTTGGGGCATAATACATGACAGTGTTGATCCCCACAAATTGCTGTGCAACTTGGACTGTAATTCCTGCATAGAGTCCCCTTCTGACCACAGTATTTGCAAATGCATTTTTCAGTTTGGATATTATGTCATCTCCAATAGCTGCTTCATCTGCCTTTTCTGCTTCAATTGAAGAAGCTAAGGCCGTTAGCTCTACTTCAACCTCTTCATGAGGATAGATTCTTTCCAAGACAGCCCTTGCCTCTTCTGTTCTCCCCTGATAAAAAAAGTAAGGAAGGAATTTTCAAATGCTCAAGATCAGGTGAGTTTATATCAGCAGAACATTAACATTAGCAAGAGACGTAGCATTTCAGGAATTTGCTAATACAAACCTGCCTGTAGAGCCATCTGGGAGATTCAGGGAGAGATAACATCAAAAGAAACTGAACAAAAGGTGGCACTCCCGCAATTCCAAGCATCCATCGCCACGTTCCAGGAGCCTGGAACACCAATGTGGAAAATATCAGTATTTTCAACTATGGGACATAACCAAGAACTGGAAATGATCATCAACATGTGTACCTTAGTAAAAGCAAGATTGATTAGGTAGGACAGAAACTGGCCTCCTGTTATCAACAAACCATTTGTGCTAACAAGAGCACCCCTAATTCTTGCAGGTGAAGACTCTGAAATATAAAGAGGAGAGGTCATGGACGCCATTCCCACCCCCAAACCAACAAGAAGTCTACCTATCACAATCATCCAAGGAGCTGGAGAAACAGCCATAACTATTGCACCAACGAAGAAAACAACATCAGCAGCTAAGATTGATATTTTCCTTCCGAACCTGTCATTGATGTATCCTCCAATGGCCGCCCCAATAATGGCTCCTGCAACAGCCATACTCACAATGGTTTCCTGCATATTTCCAAGTAAAACATCTCAATCAATGCAAGTAACAGTTTCAACTCAGCCATTATTAATTTCAAAACGCGTTTCTGATTCAGTACCTGCAACCATGTTTTCTTTCCCACCTCTTCAAAGTCATCACGAATGTAAAGGAGGGCACCAGAAATTACTCCTGTGTTTCAAAGATCATCAAACCAGAACTGTGTCAGACTCGAGGGGTTGCTTGCTTTTAGTAACTCGTACAGAAGCTGAAGATCAATTACCTGTGTCATAACCAAAAAGAAGTCCTCCAATGCCTGCTGAGAGTGCAAGCCTCATGATATAAGGAGTCCTCCATACTGTTCTCCAACAATCTGTAAATTCCGTCTTATCAGAACTCACCACACCTCCTTCCACCATCTTTGTGTAGAACTATTCCACACAGCACACCCTGTAAGTGTAAATTTAAGAAGATTGATTCTTGGTGAAAATTTCTAGCTTCAACAATACAACTTAAGAAAACAAACCAAACAGCTTTTTTTATAGAGAACTTTTCAATCCACTGACACTAACAAACCGGTTGAAAGAAAGAAACAATGGAGAAACAAAAATGGAAAACTTTGATTCTATTCTCACTCAGTCTGATCTCCTTGTTTGTCTCGCATTAATTACGCACTGTTTAATTACCAATTATAGTAAACCATCATCGATTGTCTGATTCTCAATGTGGATTCAACAGATGACAGATCAACTACTATGTGGTATTGTCCAAGATCAGGAACTTACAACAAACGCTCATCCATGTAAGAACATAAAACCTATGTTAATGGTGGTCCAATGTATTTGTTCCAAACTCTTAATAACATCCTTATTTTTTATAATGAACACATCCAGAAATTCCCCAAGTATGTTACAGAAGAACGTGGCCATGTTTGCTACTTTTTGTTCTTTTACTGGTGTAAGGTCGTACCCTTTTTGCTTGGAATTTGCAAGTTTTTGACTCTAATTCCACGAACTTAGCAAGAATCAGACACTCGTAAGAACCAGAGCTCAAACTCATAACAGTCAAGGCACAGACCTAATGTCTCGTTTCCTGAATCTGTTTTCATGGAAACACCAAACACGTGTTGCTTATGTCACCTCTAAACATGAGGTTATGGTCTTGTTTTAGGGTTGTTGCTGAGAATTTGACGTAAATAAGAAAATATTATAAATAAATATGTTTTCGGAAGTAATTTAATTATTTGACATTAATAAAAACTTATTATAACATTGGAAGCGTGACAGCACATGCATAAAGTTCATATATAGCCCAAAGATACCATAATACATTTGCAAAGAATGGACCATTAAGAAAGAACATCGGTTTGAATGAATAGAAGTTTGTGTGTTTTCCATCCTACAACTTCTTTTTAAGTTTCTCACTTTTGAAAGCTTAAGCCTTGAATAATATTGTCATAGTCACACAAAAAGACAAGTATGTTCTACACTTGACTCTTCAGGAGAATCTTGTATGTTTAAGCTACTTCAATCGGTGACAACATGCCCAAATGATCCAAAGATAATATCTGGAAGCAGGGATTTCCTTGAAAGGGATTGACGTGAAGATGGTTCGAGGAAGAACATGAAGATGTTGTTGTGACCCTCATCCCACATCGGTGGGATGAGAGTATGAGAGGAGGTGAGGGGCTTATAAAAGAAAGCCCTCTCCTCCTCATTTAATGTACCAAATCAAACACATATCCCTTTATACAAATTAGAGGGTTAAAGTTTGTAACTCCTATTTTGTTAGAGTGAAATTTCTTCTCTCTCCGTGGTTTTTACCCTATTGGGGTTTTCCACGTAAATATCTTGTGTTCGTTTTTGTGCTTTCTTTCCAACATGGTCTTGGTACATCCATATTTTGGTGGTACTGAAGATGATAAAATGTGGATGTTCATGTGCCCGACAAATAGCGGGTTGGATGACCCGAGAATGAACCCAGGAATGGAGGACTTGGGCAAGCTAGGGTGTGGGAGGATGCTGATATTTGTGGCAGAGAAAGATCATTTGAATGTGGTCGGTAAGAGCTATTATGAGAAGGTTAAGAAGAGTGAATGGAAAGGAAGTGTAGAACTAGTTGAAAATGAGAATGAAGGTCATTGCTTTCACTTGTTCAATCCCATGCATGACATGTCCTTAGAGTTAAGGACCAAATTTGTGTCCTTCCTTAAACAAGACTAGTGCTTTGGTGTGTTATATCCTGAGCTAGAGAGCTAGCTTGTTGACTTCAGTTCAGTTCGAACATGTAAAACATTTAAGATTACTTTCATTTTCTCAATTATAAAATTTGGGTTACATTGTAATTAGGTACACCTATAATATTTGTGAATAATATAAACTTAATTACTATAAATTATAAAAACAAATTTGATTATAACTATGATTCTCATATGTAACTTTAAATCTTAATCACCTTACCATCCTCAAGAAACCTTGCTACCCCACTATTTACCAAAGAAAGGCACCAATTGCATG
The DNA here is from genome assembly GCA_024703695.1 of Erythroxylum cataractarum. Taxonomy (NCBI): domain Eukaryota; kingdom Viridiplantae; phylum Streptophyta; class Magnoliopsida; order Malpighiales; family Erythroxylaceae; genus Erythroxylum; species Erythroxylum cataractarum. The sequence goes on from JANJEY010000003.1 coordinate 6,367,926, forward strand.
ATCTAGGGAAAAAAGGAAAGGAAATTATATTTAGAATTTCAGTACCTTTTAATTATATTGCAATGTAGCACTAAAAAAAGGCAAGTAGGAATTATAGTTATTTTATCCGATGCTTTAAAAATGGATTGGAAATTACAGTATTAGATCATAAAAAAATTGGTTAAGGATTAAATAAAATTAAAAATTTTAAATATGATTAAAAAAGATTGTTTTTAGAAATTTAAAATTTAATTAAAAAATTATTAAATAAAATTAATTGATTTATTTTAATTTATTTTAATTTATTAATTTACTAAAATTGATCAATTAATTAATAAATTGATTGATTTTTAACAACGAAGGTTGTTAAAATAAATAAAATTTAAAAGTTATAATTCGAATTAAAAAATTTAACAATTTAAAATTTTTACCGTTGAATCGGTTTAATTTTTTTAACGATTGATTTTATCTTCTAGAAGATATTGACAATTATCTAGCATAAAATTAAGGAAGATGGTTACATATCAACAACTTGTCACAATTAATTGTTTGATGCCGTCCGGCCGGAACGACCTCAAAAATTACTTCTTGGCGAACGAAGTACTTTTTGTGAATCCCCCAGGATCC
>JANJEY010000003.1:6398992-6417773 GCA_024703695.1 Erythroxylum cataractarum
ATTTCCTTCTATTACTGTGGATTAGGCATTGCTGCTTGGTGTAGTCTTGTTGATTGCAAGTTAGTGCTTACAGAAGATAGATCTTATAGACTCGACGGATAAATTTGTAACACAGATTCTGGGCAATTTAGACCCTTAGTATTATCCTGGGCAATGGGGAAAATTGTTACATTTTCTCTTTTGATGAAATTATATCTTCTATTGTTCTTTTGTAAATTTGCTGTATCCTAGGTCATAAGTTATGGAACATAAAGAAGCTTAGACTTTCTGGTTTGTGATTGCTTTTAATATGGATTTTTTATGTGAAGCTCCAAGGTTTTCTTATCTAACGATATTGATGACTTTCATCTTAGCAGGTTGATTTAAAAAGATCCAAATGAGAAGTCGTAGTATGATTCTGAGTCATAGGAAACAGTCAAATCAGAATCAGACAAGGGATTGAGGTTTCCCTTCTTACTTTGAAGAGATTAACAGGTTTTAAGCATATATTTGAGTTATTCTTTTCCGCAAGATAGCATTGGAGCAGATTTGTTGCTGTTAGATGTTATGAAATTTCACTTGTTTGTTTACATGTTTATTGTCATTTGTCTAAACTTATAAGCTAGCAATGTAGTTAGTTTACAATATATGGGATAATTTTGTCTTCGTAGCTGGTAGCAGATTGATGAAATTAATTTTAAGATTCCAAGATCTTCCTACGTTGCGGTCAGAGGTCTTGAAGCTCATTAATGTGGGCCACAGTGGGTTTTGTGTAGAAAATTATGTGGGGGTTGCGCAAATTGCAGGAAACCCTGGATGGCTATGGCACTGAAGTTTCTATTCTTCTTTTGGCCCTTCACAACTTTATTGTTATGAAGATAGTTGTTTGTTGGACACTATCTTCCCTGTAAAGTTTCTGGACTGCAGCTTTTTTCTTTTGTATGCCTTTCTTACATTTCAAGTTTGCTATTTCTTCTGCATTTAGTCTTGTTTATTCTTATCCCGCTTCTTTATCTTGGTCAGGGAAGAATTTGATACTTTGTAGATTCCCATTTGAGTATTTCTAATCAGCCATCAGTAATATGCTTTTATAGAGTGACAACTCTGTGAAGGTTGGAAGATGGCTTTTCATTCTGAGGAGGAAAAAACAGAGGACTACCTATTCAAGATTGTTTTAGTTGGTGATTCAGCCGTTGGAAAATCAAATTTGCTTGCAAGATTTGCCAGGAATGAGTTCTATCCCAACTCAAAATCAACAATAGGAGTAGAGTTCCAAACTCAAAAGTTGGATATTAATGGGAAGGAAATCAAAGCTCAGATCTGGGACACAGCAGGTCAGGAGCGGTTCAGGGCTGTTACTTCTGCATATTATAGAGGTGCGGTGGGAGCTCTTCTGGTCTATGACATCAGTAGACGCCAGACTTTTGATAGCATTGGCAGATGGCTTAATGAACTTCATAGTAAGACTGAAATTCCACTTTGTTAACTTGTAGACCTTCCATTTTCATTTTCCTTAACATGTCACATACTTCTCTTTGAGTATATTTACGCCATGCTTCAATGATGTAATTTAGACCTATGAATTTTAAAAGATTTTACTCAACAATTATTTTATTACCTTTTCCCGTTTCCATTGACCAGCTCACTCTGACATGAACGTCGTAACAATACTTGTCGGCAATAAGTCTGATCTCAAGGATGCCAGAGAGGTACCAACAGCAGAAGGCAAGGCCTTGGCAGAGGCACAGGGTTTGTTCTTCATAGAAACTTCGGCTCTTGATTCCTCCAATGTGGTTACTGCATTTCAGACAGTCGTTAAGGAGATCTATAACATATTAAGCCGGAAAGTTATGTCATCTCAAGAACTCAAGAAACAAGAAGCCCCCGAGATGGGGGTAGGGAAAACCGTGGTTTTACAGGGAGAAGGTGGAGGGGAGGGTAACGAAGAAGCAAAAACAGAAGCTAAAGCAGGGGGTTGTTGTTCATCTTAAAGCCATAGAATAGTAAAACGCAGGCTTACATCTTTTGCATGTTTTCCCTGTCTGAAACTGCCAATCATTCCTTGTTCTACATTGTCAGTTCCTCGATTCTGTCCTAGATAGAGATGGTTTGATTGAGTAGAGAATTGTGTAAATCACCTGAAATGGTTGAAAACAATAACTCTGTTTAAAATTAAGGTTCGTTCACTGTAAGTCTGTTGTACCATCCACGAGGAAAGGGAAAAAGCTTGTAGTATATCTACCTCTCATTGAGTCATTGTTCTAAACCACAAGCCTCTCCTTGTCCATGCCTAATGATTTCTGAATTAAGGGCATTGTGTGTGTTTCTTTCTGAGTGCTGATCATGTTCAATGGCTATAAATAGTAAGAATTCTGCTGAGATGAAATTTTAATTATATAAAATGTGATAAGTTATTTTAAAATTATTTAAAGCAATACTATACCAATATCAAAATTCTTACTAATTTTAGTATGGTGTTCTCAATTTCTTTTACCTTGATTTATTTAATCATGTTAATAATTAAGCAAAGTTAAAAGTAATGAACTCTCACTAAGCTAAAAAATAAAATGAATTAATTTTCTTTTATTAATAAATTTTAACTCAAAATATATTAAAGGCATTTTTTTTAAGAGAGTCGTCAATTATATACAATCTTATTTTTACAGCTTACAAAAAAAGCTATTTATCATAGCCGTTCTTAATATTTTATAGGTCTCGAATAAAGTTATAAATTCCTATTTTTGTTTATTTTTAAGCTGTTATATAGAATAAAAATAAATAAAAAATATATTTTTGTTGTTGTTTTTTATAAAGTTGCCAGTATATCCTATTTTATTTCATTTTATTTTTAATAGAATAAAAATAAATCATATTTTATCATTTATAAAAATAAATAAAATATATATTTTTTGTTGTTTTTTATAAAGTTGCGAGTATATCTTATTTTATTTCATTTTATTTTTTATAAGAATAAAAATAAATCATATTTTATTATTTATAAAAATAAATAAAATATATGTTTTTTTGTTGTTTTTTAAAAAGTTACGCGTATATTCTATTTTATTTCATTTTATTTTTTATAAGAATAAAAATAAATCATATTTTATCATTTATAAAAATAAATAAATATATATTTTTTTGTTGTTTTTATAAAGCTACAAATATGTCCTATTTTATTTCATTTTATTTTTTATAAAAATAAAAATAAATTATATTTTATCATTTATAAGGATAGCCCACCTCACCTTTACCCAGACCGATCCTACTATTTATATGAGTTGAACTTGTGACTTTTTAAGTAAAAACAAAAAAGTTTACCAACCATCTGCGAAGGAACAAACTGCTACGGTCACTGAATTATATTCTTTATTTAATTAGGCCCTACCTACATGTCTCCTAGCGAGTCCAAATCATAGATGGCACCTAAAAACGTCAATTTAGGGAAAAACAGAGGAGGATTCGGATTCCTCTTCAGTATAGGAAATGGAGACCCAATAAATAAAAAAATAAATAGTAATGATGATTCCCATTTTCAGATGTTGCCATGAAAGTGACCTTGAAAGCTCCGTGTATTAATTCGTTGAGCACCCCCACACGTTCATGACTTGCATGCACATTGTTTTAGTTTCTTTTCCCACATTGCTCCTTCACGCATTGGAATGAACGACATATTTGTCTCCTTTCATCAGGTAAAACGAGATTTCATTTCATTTTAACCCAACTTGATAGCATATAATTTAGTAGTTGCAGACAGTCATCCTCCTTTCAGTTCTTTGACTTTAATGATTAGTGGATACGAGTCAAATTATGCTCTAATAAACTCTTAATCATCGGTGATTAGCGAGTAATTAATACTCGACAGAACAAAAACAATGTGCGTGTCTGCACATGTAAACAGCTCAGCCCTGCAATGAACTGCACCTTAAGTAGGGTGGGGATCACATCGATCATGAAAGCCGACCAGCTAATCTTTAGATTTGCCTACCAGTAATGGCGGTTGTCTGATAAGAATTCAATTCATGTCAAATCAGAGTTTTAAGGACATAAGTTGAGAAGATCAGACGATGGAATGAGTAAATCTTAATTTAACTGTATAATATTCCACTTCCAATGTTTCATGCTGCTTTTAACAAACAGAACAGATCACTGGTTTGGTCGAGAAAGATTGATGTTTAAGATTGTGTTCGGTCCTTTTCTGACCTTCAAATGTTATTGAAACTGGTGTTAGGTTATTTAGTTGCTTATTTAAAAGATAAAAGTATACTTTCATCCTTATCCTACCCAAATTTAAATAATAATGTCAAAATAAACTTTTTTGTTAAAAGTATAAATGTTTTAAAAATTAAAGATTCAATTATTATTACACTGCCTATATCAAGCAAAAATTGAAAAAAAAAATGAAAAGAATAAAAACAAGATTAAAGAAAAATTATCATTATTTATTGAAAATTTAAAATTTAATAAAAAATAGATTAATAAATAAAAATTAACGAACTTATTCTAATTTATAAAAATGATTATTTTTAATAAAATAAATTATTAAAATAAACTAAACAAAAAAATTAATTTAGTTCAAAAATTTTATAATTGAACCGATTAAATACAATTTATAAAAACGATTAATTTTTAATAAGAGAAGTTAATAAAATAAATTTAACCTAAAAATAATAAGTTAAAATTTAAAATTTTTTATAATTGAACCAATTAAATATAATTTATAAAAATAATTACTTTTTAAAATATAAAAAATAACCACTTCAAAAATTTTATAATTGAACCGATTGAATCTAACTTATAAATACGATTAATTTTTAATAAGGGGAGTTATTAAAAAAGACTTAACCTAAAAAAATAATAAGTTTGAAATTTTTATAATTGAATCGGTTGAACTTTTTAATCATTAATAAATAATTTACTATTACACTTATTTTTTTTGGGTGTAAAATGCTTACTTCCCATGTAAGTTTAAATAAAATGATACACGAATACATTAAAATATTTAAATTAAATCACTATATAATATTTAAGTTAAATTTAAATTTCGATAAAAATATAAAAAATAAACATCTAACTTTTACCTTATGTTTTCTTCCATTTCATTACATCTACCATTCATTACACACATTCACCAGAGTGCTTTACATACTTTTGACAAGAACCAGAAAGCTTGGTAGATCAAACTGCAGGAAGAAGTTGAAAAATGTAAACACAAAAACCTATTTTTAAGGTTTGTTTTGTATCACATTGTGTCACCAAGGTATATAAGACAGTTACTCTGCGTATACCCACAAATCTGATTTTACATCTTAAATGAAATTCCAAGAAAACCTATAACAGTAAAACCTCAAACCCAAACCTTTTATGGAATTCCTTGTGACTGCTCTCTATGACAAATTCATCAAAAAAGAAAAAAAAAAGGAAAACAGGCAAGTCGATTAGCCTAATCACGTCTTCGTACAAACTAAAACATCTGGATCAGGAAATTATATGGGATTCACATCATCAGAAAGCTTCAACTATGATACCTTTATTGACAGTCACTTATCATCCTATGCAGCAATTCCTGAAACAAAGAAAGACCTCAAGCCTTTAAGGTAAAGAATGATCAGAACGAAATGTTCCAGGATGAAAGCAAAATAATGAGGTAAAGAGCACGGATTTAGAATCTCATACACTTAAGTTCCACATGTTAATGTCATGAACGCGTTTTCTTAAGTTACTGTGATAATTAACAAGCGTAAGCAATCAAATATATCAAGTCTCAAGGCATTGCTAAGCAATCTGGCAACTAAATGGCTTTTGTTCATTAGATGGTAACTAGCAAAGCTTTCCTGCAACGTGAAGTCGGGAAGTGTCTAATGATATGACGGCTGGCAAACGGCTGCCAGTTGATGCTGAATATGTGCATGGAATCATGAATGACCAAGACAAATAACCGAATCGCTAAAATTTTGACTTCAAAAATAGAACAAGATACTGTTAACCATTCAAGTGCAAGAGATCATTTTCCTTCACGTTATGACCGAAACTTCATCAGCTCAAATTCTTCATACTTAGCTTTATATGAGTGTCAAAAAAAAAAAAAGACAAAATTTGAAAAGGGAAAAGAGTACAAAGATTTTAAGAGTTGGTAATCATAGCAGAATTTACTTACCACTATCTGATTGTCTATTGGCAACACTATAACCACCAACATTACCGGTGGAGTTTCTTTTCATAACATCTGCATTTCCAAGCCCAAAGCCAAATGAGGCAGATCGATCTATCTCGGGTGAAGATCTCCAAGTGGGATCTCCATAGAATGAACCATTGTCTTCAAATTCTGTATAAGCTCTGTCATAACCACCAGCATTTAAAGTTGCAAGTGATGCCATTGATGCAACACTTGTCCCACTGTTTCTTCCATACCCAACCACTCCTAGACCAAAGCTGAAATTCGCATTGCCATTAGTAAGGCTGCCACTGTTATAGTTGGCACTAGCACTTTGACCAGAATTAGCAGAGGATCCCCAGAGTGTTCCAATGCTGCCATAGGAACCCATTCCTGAACTCCCACTCCCAGAACCCATAAGAGCATTAGAATTTATTGATGCTTGATGAATGCTCCCATTAGCCCACAAATTTCGAGAAGTTGAACTTAACACAGAACTATTCCCCCCATTGCCTAAACCATGAGCAAATGGACTATCATACCTGCTTGAATTTACATTATATGAAGGGCTGAGTCGTCCATATCCAAGGTTAAAAGAAATGTTTGAATTTTCTCCGAAACTTGGTCCCAAACCTTGCTCCAAGTTAAGATCGAAGCCATAACCAGCACCGAATGGAGAAAAGTTACCCCGACCAACCGTAACAGGACTAAACCTACCATCAATTCTAGTTCCATATCCTCCCCCTGTACCTGAATATCCTTGAGTGTAACCATTGAGAAGGCTGGCGACTCTACCAGGACTATAATTAATCCCACCAAATTGGTTTCGAGTTGGCCCAGGTGATAGTTCTTTGGGAACAGCTCGCTTGACCTCCACCATTTTACCATTTAGTTCATGGAAAACATTGTGCAACACTTTATCTACTGCTTCCTCTGTATCATAAGTAATAAAACCAAAACCTCTTGGCCTTTTCGTGTAGTGGTCATACATTACCACAACATCTGTAATTGTGCCAAACTGATCAAAGTACTTCTTAAAATCACCTTCTGTGACTGTGGATGCTAAACCTCCTACAAATATCTTCTTTGTGCGTGCATGACCAGGTGATCCGTAGATGCTGCTGCTGTTTCGGTTCAAAACATTCTGATCATCTCTAGGAACTGCCTTCTTTGCCTCAACCTGAGAAGAGGAAGCATAATAGTGAAAACAGGCACCATTATACTATCTACAGAACCAAGCATCTGAACTTATGGAGTTCTTGAAGTCCAATTCGACTATGAGCAAACCAAAGAAACAAAACCAAATATTAATTGTAAGAAAGTAATTAAGTCATTGCATATCCTCATGTGCCTTCCAATTCAATACCCACATGCAAAGCTCATCCTTCCTTCTGATTTACTATGATCACATCCTTCTGTTGATATAACAATGAATACTTATTACATGGTTCAATCCCAACTTCTGAACTTTGCTCGAAATTGCAAAGATATAAAAACTTAAAAAGGAGAATGCTTATTTGTTCTCGTAAAATGGAAATCAATACTATACAGTTTCTGACAACAAATCATATTTTACTTCACCTGTATTTAGATCTCTAGTCAATGAAATGCCTGCAATTACATTGAAAATAAGCCGACCTATTACATTTTGTCTAGTCAATAGAGAAGCAGAAATCGTCCCTGATCATCCCCATTAAATAAAGCATAGTAATTATGATGGAGCATATTAATTCCTTGATGATCTCCAATAAGAACGAAAAGTTGAATGAAGCTCACTGATCCATGCTCATGAATCAAAATCAGTTATCAAAGCATTGATATAAATTAGTATTATTGAGAATTTAGCATAACGACTCACAGTTCTACCATCTATGAGGTGCTTTTCCATCACAACCCTCTCGGCAACACCAGGATCAGCAAAAACAACAAAGCCAAAACCTCGTGCTCGGCCTGTAGCCCGATCCTTCATTATCACAGCTTCCCTAACTTCTCCAAAAGCCTGGAAATACTCCTTAAGACGGTCTTCATTTGTGTCCCATGAAATACCGCCGATGAACAACTTTCCAAGCTCCATTTCCATTCTGCATATGAATCCCATCAAGAAAATCTCACCAAACAGGAATCCAAAAGGAATAAAAAACGGTTCGACGATCTTCTGAAGACAGAAACTTGTTTTAAACCAATCATACCCCGGATCTAAATGATAACGCATAATCGGATGCCATCAAACAAATTACAATGAAACAGTCAGTATCATGATATAACTCAGACAACAGAAGACATAATCCGACTTCGTCAGACACCATCAGACATAAGATACCATAATGCAGAATTGCAGATTAGAGCATGCGAAATAGAAATACCTTTTAAAGCTGGAAAAAAAAAAAAAAAGCTTTGGATATATACACAATTATATATCAGAAATGGGCACTCTTGGATTCAATCCAAAGGCATATGCGACCTCTCACCGATCAACGACAACCCAGGACTCCTAAAGAAACAAAACAGAAAAGCAATCAAATTTTAAAACAAGTTAGTTGAGGCTCCAAAACCCAGAAGTTATATTGACCAAGACATCCAAAAAAAAGCCAGATTTTTTATGTCATCTTAGATTAAACTTGTACCAGAGAACGAACACCAAGATTGAAAACTGATATAAGCTAAGATCTGAGAAGAGGCATATGTAGAAGAGAGGCCAAGATAGGCCCTCTTTTTTGCTCTTTCTCTCTCTCTTTTTTATAATTACTGTTTCTGAAGCAATTGGATATGCTTTATATAAGTAATCAATGGATTTTATGTCGCACACAAACAGCATAGAAATATATGCAACATATATAATTATGTAGAGAGAGAGAGAGAGAGTGGTGAAAATGGGTTTGCTACAAAAAATGGCTGGATTATACATATATTATATATTATATAGTACAATGTGTATATATCGTGAGAGAGATGAGGAGGTTTTTGGCTATGCTCGTGTAGGAAGTAAGAAAGTCTCAAAGGAGAAGATGAAAGATGGCGACTTTCATATATCTTTTCTTTTCCTTTTTCTTTTTTCTGTTTAGTTTCTATTTTTCAAATTTGCCCAATTTTAGTTTTTATAATTAAATTTTAGGACCTTTATTTTTCTATCCTGCTCATATTTCTCACTTACCCGTCCAACTTCCCAATTTCTCAAAGTGTTCATCTTCATCCCTTAGATTGTCATTCACTTCTTGTCCTGGAAATAAAAAATGTCCCATTTTCACTTCTTGGTATTTTGATTTTCATGACCCGGAAAATAAGGAGATAATGTGGAATCTTCACATCGAGATGATTACGACACAAATGATAACCCAGAAAAAAAAGAAAAGAAGAAAAAGATGTTGAGTTTACAAACTGTCAGCCAACACCAAACAAAAAGTCAGGTGAAGATGTTCAATGTAATTTTGAATACACAAGAATGTATTTTACTTATTTATGATGTAATAAATAAAATGTTCAACTGATAATTTCTTAATGAAAACGACTGAAGAAAGTTTTCAATCATTATTGTTGGATATGGTAATTGCTTCAAGTGGAGGTAAGGGATGAAGAAGAAATGTGAATCCTTAACACATTATCACACTTTTGAACAAAGTTAAGAACTGAGGAGGTGATGGTGGTAAAGATGTTATAAAGTTTGTAGGTGAAACTGAGAAGTCCAATATAGGTGGATTTACCCAAATAATAATTATAAAAAAAGGGGCTTTCATTGTTATGACTATAACACCTTTACAATATACATAATATATTATATTAAAAAAAAAAAGGAAATGTGTGAAAGACAGAGAGGATTGGTTTGCTTGTCCTCCCACTCATCCAAGGGAAGGCAACAGATAGATTCACATCACAACCACACTAAAACTCTATCCATTTGGTGCATGCATGATGCACATGCAAATCACAATTCTATCACCTTAAGATTCTCTTCTTGCTTTTTCCCTATTTTATTATTCATAAATGATAAGTTACAATTTTTACTTAGAAAAAATTCCTCCAAATTATAAAAAATAAGTAATTTAAATCACGAAGCAAAATTTACAAATTTTATTAACACCTGTTATGAATCTCGATAATACGCGAGGTCTGAAGAAATTCAATAGTACTTAATTTTACCCTTAATTAATAGAAAAATTGTTTAACTATCATACTAAAATATTATGACTTAATATGATTTAAATTGGACTTATCATTTAACTTTCAGTTACTCAACTCATGGATTAAGTTAATCATAAGACAATTATTATATACACCTAATGATTCTGCTAATATGCATCTAAAACTAAATAAAATCTAAATTGAATAAGAATGTTCTAAAAAATCATTATTAAATGATAATTGAATTATTTTACTTGTATTTTGAATTGTTTCATCCTCATAAAAATATTCACATCAAACATATTACTTCTCTTATATCACTATTAAATTTTGATTTATAAATTTGCTTTTGGAAAATAAATAATTTAATTACTAAAATTATTTGTTTTATATAATCTCGTAATCATCATTATCATATCCAGTCTAAATTCTCGCATTAAAGTAAAATATGGAGAAGTATAATATTACGCAATCTTATCCTTACATAATAGATAAATTATTTTTAATAGATCCATACATATATGACAATTTTATAATTAAGTTTAATTAAAAAAAAGTCCAGGAATTAAATTAAGAGGAGTGCGTGACAATGGCTAGAGGATAAGATGGTGAGGTTTTTGGCTTCTTAGCATCACATAAAGGCATAGGCCATAGAGAGGCGAGTGATACATACGGATCTCCGATCTCCATCCATTGGACCACACCATATTTCTGTTGGATTTTAGCTATTTATATACAATTTTAACTGTTTCCTGCGAAGGAATAAGTGAAAAAGGTCACATATCAAAAGAGAAACTATAAGAAAAACTTCAAGTTCACATGTCGTGGATTATATGGGATGATATACATTGATTTAGTCTATTTAATTATAAAAGTTTTAAATTGTTTAATTTTTTAGTTTAATTTATTTTTTTTAACTTTTGTTATTAACAACTCACCAATCTATTAATTTATTAGTCAATTTTTATTAATTAACGAGTTCTTATAAATTAAAATAAATAAATTATTTTTTATTTAATTTTTTTATCAATTAAACTTCAAATTTTTTGATAAATAAAGACATTATCTTTTAATCATATTTTAAATTCTTTAATTTTATTCAATTTTTGTCCATTTTATGGCGGTCTAATATCAACATAATTTTTTAAACTTTAAACCTCTTGTTCTAATAATTTAACTTTCGATTTGATATTTAAAACCTTAGTTTTAGGTAATTGTACGTAATATAAAAGATTAAAGTTTGATTTAATGGAGCCTGAAATCAAATTTCATTAATTTTAATTAAAAATTGAAATTCAACTAGGTCAGTCTTCAAATGATCGACGGATCGGCCTATGCGCCGTTCTGAGTCTAGACTTGGACCTAACATCACCAACCCAACCAAACTTTAAATCTCTTGTTCTAGTAATTTTAGCTGATTGTACGTAATATAAAAGATTTGGTAAAGTTTGATTTAATGTAGCCTGAAATCAAATTTAATTAATTTTAATTAAAAATTGAAATTCAACTATTCTTAAAGTCTAATAAATTACAATTTTAATAAAAAATTTCAAAGTTAGTAAATTAAACGAGTACAACTTGAAATTAGTAAAACAAATTCAACTAAATTTTGACTTTAAACTCAAGTATGAACAAGCCTAATTTACTATTATCATTATAATTGATTGACATATTAAATTATTTACTCAAATTAAACAATCTATTTAATATATATTTAACGAAAAACATAATTATTTTATTATAAAAAGATATAAAGTATTTAAAATTTGAAACGAACACAAAAAATAAAAAGCTTAAGACAGGTTATATCCTAATAGCCCTTGCAATTTGTGTTGATCCGACATGTCCTATGGTCTTGACATGGCCGGTTCTGGATTCCTGTTGTGCTGTAAACCACCTGTAGCCTAAAGAAAACAGGCCTCTAGTCTATTTCAACAACTTGCTGGCATTGAAAAGAATATTATTATGGACTGTGTCTTCTTAATTTATTTGGTAATTGAATAATAAATTAGGACCGACCCACATGTTTCCAATAATTCAAAACTTATGTGATTATTAATCACAATGTTTCTAAGGTCTAGGTGCTCAATCTTAAAACACATGCATGTCCAATTACTACATCTTTATGAACATGCTTTTAGGTAAGTTTGTTCCAACCATATTGTTAGAAGGTAGCTGGTGAAATATCAGTTGATTTTCTTCTTATTCTTATACTAAAATTTCTCATTTTTTAGTCATTTAAGTCCACAATATTATACGATAATAACTATCTTTATACAAAAGAAAGGTTAATAATATTAAATCGTTATAAAATTAGTTAAAAATTGAATAAATATAAAAAATTTAAAATATGATTGAAGATGGATGATAAGAAAAATATAAAGTTTAATTGAAAAAATTGGTTGATGATAATTAATTATTTTTTAATTTACAAAAATTGACTAATTATTTAATAAATTAATCGATTTTTAATAATAATAATTGTTAAACAAATTGATCTGAATTGGTTAAAAAAATGAATAAATATGAAAATTTTAAAATATGATTAAAGAAGACTTTTATTATTCATAAAAAATATAAAGTTTAATTAAAAAATTGTTCAATAAAATTAATTATTTTTTAATTTATAAAAATTAAATAATTATTCAATAAATTGATCAATTTTTAATAATAAAATTGTTAAATACATTGATTAAAAAGTTAAATTACGTGTTTGACTTGGTTTTAATGAGATTAAGATCGAATTTGCACCTTTTCTTTTTTAAAAAATTCCAATTTAAACTCCAACTATTTAATTTAAAATTAAAAAATTTTAAGTCAAAATTTTATTTTAAAATTTAATTTATAAAAAAAATAATTAGGGCAGCGCGGCTTAGGCGTTAATTTTCGGCCGGGCGGTGCCTTCCCCATACATTAACGACTCTTCTCCCATAAGCCTCTCCTCCCTGCAAAAGTCTCCTTAAACCCTAATTGTGTCAACTATGCTAGAAAGTGTAAACGCCTCTCTCTCTTAAATGTTACATATTTCAAGAATGAAGTCTCTGATATCCCTCATTTTTCCATTACCCATCTCCACAGCTAAACCTTCTTTAGTTATCTTCCTTTTACCATCAAAAAGATACAATTTTTACTCCAACCCAATTGACCCCAATTCTCTACAACTCAAATCTTCCATGGTTTCGGCGAAGTCCTTGGCTTTTACGTCCCGTCACAGAAGTCTACACTCACAAGCGTCCTGTCGTTTTCCTTTTTCGTCTTCAGGCGCAATTCACGTGATTGTTGGTACCATGTTCGCTGGCAAAACTACCACTCTTTTGCGGCCAATTCAATCGGGAAGAGGACTTGGCAGGTTTTTAGTTGTTCTCTGTCGTTCGTGTTTATCTTTGATGTATATGTGACATGGGTTTGGGGTAAATTCTTGTTCTTTGGCTTGTGTTTCTCTATTTGATACGTGATATTAGTTTTTATGTTGCTTATCTTAGATTGATGTTTGCGCCTAAGAAACTAATTATGTTTTTTTTTCCCCTTCTTTGTTGTGGAATGTGCATTTTTATCTTTGTGTGAACACCGGAAATGGATTTTTTGCGGTGTTTTCCTCTCTTTTTGGCGTGATTTGATGGGAGACTTTTTGGTTCATTTCTTTCTTGCACCGAGGAATGTGGTTATTAGCGCTTAGATATTACCAGCTTTCAGGTTAAAAGCGTGCTCAATTTGGATAAAGCATTGAAGAGTCTTTGTTCAACGGGAAAATTGAGTGAAGCTGTCGGGCTATTATGGCGTACAGGTTCAATTGTAGATGAAGGGACATATGCTGTTTTGTTGCAAGAGTGCATATTTAGGAAACAGTATAAGAAAGGGAGAACAATTCACGCTCAAATGGTTATTGTTGGCTATCTTCCTCAGGAATACCTGAAGACAAAATTGCTGATATTGTATGCAAAATCTGGCGATTTGAAAACTGCGCATGTGTTGTTTGAAATGTTGATAGAGAAAAGCTTGATTTCCTGGAATGCAATGATTGCTGGCTATGTGCAGAAAGGGCTTGACGAAATGGGATTGAATCTTTATTTTGAAATGAGACAAAAGGGATTGACACCAGATCAGTATACATTTGCATCAATTTTTAGAGCTTGTGCTGCTTTGGCAATACTGATGCATGGAAAGCAAGCCCATGCCCTTATGATAAAGTTCCATATTAGAGAAAATGTTGTTGTTAATAGTGCCCTTATGGATATGTATTTCAAGTGCAGCAATCTTTCTGATGCACGCAGGGTCTTTGATAAATCATCAAACAGAAATGTAGTTACCTGGACCTCTTTGTTATGTGGCTATGGCCAACATGGAAGAGTTTCAGAGGTATTGGAATTATTTTGCAGGATGAAAGATGAAGGTTTCAAACCAAATTATGTTACTTTTTTAGCAGTCCTTTCTGCCTGTAGCCATGGAGGTTTAGTTGATGAAGGTTGGGATTATTTCTCTTCTATGGAAAGGGATTATGGTATACAACCTAGAGGGCAGCATTATGCAGCCATGGTTGACCTAATAGGTCGTGCAGGGAGGTTACAAGAAGCCTATCAGCTGGTTTTGAAATCACCTTTTAAGGAACACTCAGTTTTATGGGGTGCTTTGCTTGGTGCTTGTAGAATTCATGGAGACATAAGCCTTGTGAAGCTTGCAGCTACGAAATTCTTTGAAATAGACCCAGCAAATTCTGGAAAGTATGTTGTCTTATCTAATGCCTATGCAACTTATGGGTTTTGGGATAGTGTTGCAAAAGTTAGGGGAATGATGAGAGAATCAGGGATATTAAAGGAACCTTCTTATAGTAGGATTGAGGTTCAAGGGGAGGTTCATTTATTCTTAATGGCCGACAAATCACATGCAAAATTTGAGGATATAAATGAAACAATTTTTCAAATGATCTGCGTTTTAAAGGATGCCGGCTATGTTCCTGATATAAGTTACTAATAATCGAAATGAAGCTTGTTGACTTTATATTTTTATCCCTAAATAAGGTTAAAGCTGGGTTAATTGTTAGAGTCAAAAGCTGGAGTTCACTGTCTTCTGACTTGTTGGATAGGTATGGTACACAAGGTGCGTTGTACAATGTTATACATAAATGTACCGTGAAGTTGTTCATAATTATGTTATCATAGCTATGTAAAAAGTCACAGCCTATAGGAATGTTGCAGCAACTTCTAGGACACAAAGAGTGGCAAACAAATTTCTGTAAACTTTCGTTCATTCAACAAGCAAAAAGGTTGAATTCAGTTAAAGGGAAAGGAAGAATCGCAGGCAATATGGTTGGCATGTTTTTATTAGGAAATTGGTTTGGGTTCTTCATGCTAGAGTTCTTGACCACTTATCATTTTATTGTGAATCAAGCATTGCCAACACGGTGCACATGCTTTAGTTTTGCTTCCGAAGTCTAATGACATTCTTGGTGAGTGCTTTGTATTTTCTAACCTATAGGATGGGCTTGCTGTTTTCAATATTTTATCTTCAGTTAAACTGTCTGCTTGTGTGCTCTCCTGCAGCCTGACTTTTACTTCCTAGGAAGCTTGGCTTGTTCTTTCCCATATAAATAAGCTAGTTTCTTCTTACTTTGTCTTACTCTGTATTAGTGGTGGGATCTTGCACCTGCTTTCTGTTGATATGTTTGAGGTATTCGCCACACACAGTAGTACTGTTTACAGCCATGTTGTGCTCAATCGTTCCCCTTTCGGTAGACCTTTGTTTAATCCAGTGCTGTTTAACTTTCGTCGAAACGACATGTTGACAGTTGATTGAAATATTGTTTGCAGGAGTAGATTTGGCTCTGTTCTGGACGTAATTCCTCTTGCTGATTCCGTAACATTGTAAACTGTGTGGATGAGATGCCATGTATGTAGGCATGGCTGTGCAAGAATTGTATTAAGGCCGCAGATGGTTCAGTGTGGCTCTCGTGTAATTAAAAATTTAAAATAACTCTCTTTTATATAATTAAAATTTATTAAATTTTCATGATCAATTTTGCCCATAAAAATCAGAAAAAGTTTTTTTTTTTTTAATTCGAGTAAACCCCGTAGACATGCCAAGCGGGCACACCTTTCTGAGGGTCCAACTGGTGCATCACTCTACAGGCGGGTTAAACGGACGCATCTCATCATTGAGGGCTTAATTAGTTCTTCATTTACAGGTAAAATTTCGGTTGTCCCATGCTCTTACAAGAGGGGTTAGCATGAAATCGAACCTAGGATTTAACTAAAGTCAAGCCAAGTATTTATAATAAAACAACATAATGCTATTAGCCCTTTCATGCTTTAACATAACCTCAACCTATATAACTGTTTTTTTAATCAATAAATTAAAAAAAAATGCAAACAAAGGCTAGTACTTGAGTAAGGAACACAAAATCAAGAGTAGGCATTCTTTTCGTGACGAAATCGCATAGAAACCCACCCTTGAAAACTCTTAATTAAGATTAGTCCCCCAACTAATCTCTCATTCGAGAGAAACAGCCCATAGAAACCAACCCTTGAAAACTCTTAATTAAGATTAGTCCCCCAACTAATCTCTCATTCGAGAGAAACAGCCCACCCACCTGCAAATTAATAATGGAAAAATAAACACATAAATAGAACCCCACCTTAGATAGTGTGACCATCACCCGCTCCCGCTTTCCATCACCGCTCCCTCTTTGTAATGTGATTGGCTCCCTGTCACTTTGATCCCACGCCTCTCTGACACCTGATTGACGCGTCACCTTCACATGGGAGCACTCCTGTTACCTGAATACTGATGAAAATATTTTGAATTTTATTGTTTTTTTCTTAAGATGGTAATAATAACATATAAAAACCGAAATGTTAATACAAAGCAAGTGAAGTTCGCGTTTAGGGACAGCTCTTTTTAGTTTTTCACGTCAAAAACAGAGAGAGAGAGGGAGAGAGGAGCGGTGATTGGTGGATTTCGCTGGCCCGAGCTGGGGATCTGATCTGTGAGTTGGCAGTGCGGCGAAGGTTGTCTCCTTTAGAAATGCGTTTGTGAGAGTTCTCGTGCTGTTATATTGTGGTTGGGTGAGTTTAATAATGTCGTGAATTTGATCCGCTTTGGTTTGGTTATTTTCCTGGTGATGTTTTTTGTTGGCTTGAACTTTTGTTTTGTGTTGGTAAAGAGAGTGGTCCGGACTTAGAAGTGCAAGATCTGATCTTGCTATTATGTTGTTATGGTAAAGAAGTGACTAGAAGAGGACTGGACAAACATGGAGGAGCAGTCAGAAAAGGCATTGATGAGGAATTTGCAAAAGGATAGCCAGTTGTGAAAATGAATATAGTTGTCCAATCAGAAAAGGCATAGATGAGGAATTAACTAAAATAAGAATAAAAATAATATTAATTCATTCAAGTTTTGAACTGTCAAATTCTAATATTCTAATGATCTCGATGTAAGATAGTTTTTTCTTGAAAATAGGATCTCTTGTGCTCTTTATTATTATTGAATTATTAATTTATATTTTATATTTTTAATATAGTTTATTATTTTAACAAGTGGATTTACAACTCTCCCTCTCCTGATTGTTTAGTGTGTTTCTTGTTTACTGCGTTAAGGGTATAACAGTGATATCATGCTAAAGATTTTAGAAAATGTTGTTTAATTTTCAGGACTCTAGCCATCGCCGTCTTTAATATACTTTGCAATTTCTTCTTAGCTGAATGATATCCTCCCCTCACAGTGGGCTACGGTGGAGGCGCCCATAAGCACAAGTCCGAAGCAAACTATATTCATTTTGGCAACTGGGTATCTTAGTGGCTACCATATCTCTTCCATTAAGGTACGTGATAGTGAATTGCTTCTTCGAGTTATCAGCAGTTGACGCTACTCATGCTACTTCTTACAGTGTATTAAATGTTAAAAACACCAAAACTTGCTGTCCATGTGAGCAAAACCCTGAAGTCTCTGCCTAAACCTCACTGTTTAACGCTTGTCTCATCTGGGTTTTATAGATATTATAGTGATTTGAAAGATGATGAATCTGAATGTGAGAACGAATGGGAAAGGTTGCTCAAACCATTTGGCCTCGAAGAGCTTCGAAGGTCATTATATAAAATCACCCCATTTCAACTTTGTAAGCTGCTTCAGTTGCCTCTTGATGTGTCCACATCATTGGAGTTGTTCCAATGGGCTGGTGCTCAGAGAGGGTATTGCCACTCATTTGAGGTGTATTTTGCCTTGATAGATAAGCTTGGAATGTCTAAAGAGTTCAAGGTTATTGATAGGTTGTTGTTGAAGATGAAAGAGGAAGGGATCGCTTTTAGAGAGGCCCTCTTCATTGTGATTATGAAGTATTATGGGAGAGCTGGCTTGCCAGGACAAGCTACTAGATTGTTACTAGAGATGAAAGATGTTTTTTTTTGTGAACCAAGTTTTAGATCTTATAATGTTGTATTGGATATACTGGTTGCTACTAATTGTCCTGGCGAGGCATCCAACATCTTCTATTATATGTTAAGGAAGGGTGTTTCACCAACGGTCTACACATTTGGTGTGGTGATG
>JANJEY010000003.1:6468810-6479187 GCA_024703695.1 Erythroxylum cataractarum
GGCATGGGTTACATCCCATGTTCGATTCCCAGCCTTGGGGGGTGCTGGGGCTACCAACCCCTGTTGCGACCTTGGGCTGAGCCTGTGAGCCTGAGCCTGTGAGGGGGGGTAGGCCGGGCCTAAGGGAGGTACCGGATCCCTAAGAGTGGCCCAAAACCAGTAGACCGGGGTCGTAAAAGAGGAAATGCCTTGAATGAGATTGCATACCTATAAGTTGGAAAATATATTTGAATATAAGGAGGGGACGGATGATCTTAACATGAAACATCATATGTTGAAGTAAACATTCAAAAAAAACCTGACTTCTGATTCATTTCGTGGTGGGTGTGTACAATGAATTTTGAAACTGTCAAGTAGTTGTCTTAAACTAGAATCTCAATCCTATAAGAGCACAAAACACACTACCGTGTCTGATCTATGTAAAGCATTAAACCTGGCAAGACGAAATTTACAGGTGTCAGGAAAAATATCAAGAGTATGGTCTTCATCTCCATGCAGAAGAGGTTACCATTGGCCTGCTCTTCCACCAAAGGTAAAGAGCTCCATCCCTCTCTTCAAGTCCGTAGTTCTTGTCATATTCCTTCAGCAAGTCCCTAATAGCAACACTAGCTGAGGAACTCAATGGACATTGTGTAAAACCAGCCATTGAAAATCTTACCCTCCACTTTCCCAGAAGTTCATGTCGTTCAACTCTCTCATCATTCTCACAAGCAATCATGTTCACAATGTCCCTGGCCACACAGTGCTGCTCTGCATTAATCCGCTGCTTGTCATCCCTAGCACGAGCAACATCAATTGATTGAAACATAGCTGTATAATAATCCAACGTCTCGATGAATCTCGGATAAAATGGCTTGGTATTGGTGTTGGACTCTTGCTCGGTAAGTGTCACAATACATGGATTCAAGCTCTTGACTAGTCTCAACAGCTGGTCTCTATGATTCGTGGTGTTCACACTCTCATCAGGCATGTGGTGCAATACATATGGAAAGTTCACTACCACAGCTTCACCAGGCAGGATTCTAAGGTCTTCTCGCCGGACCTCACAGCATGTCATTGCCGTATCGTGGAACTCAAATGGCACCTTGTATTGCCGAGCAACATCCGAAAGTCTTTGGCCTACAAAATGCAATCCTCCACCACGAGCATGAAAGGATTGGGAATCGTCTACACCAGTTATGCGAATCACTGGTGATCCACCCTGCCGATTTGCAAGTGTTTGAATTAGTGGAATCCACTGGTTGCCTTGTGCAATCTGGAAGTCGATGATGTGGATTACAGGTTCATGTGTCGCAGTTTCTTGAATTGCAGCATTAGCTGACAAGTATGCAAACCTCCAATAAGGGCAGATCTGATATAATATACCCATGTAAGTCATCAGATCTGAGCCCACTGGTGCTTCACAATTCAAAGCTTTGTAAATTACACTACCTGAAAATTCTAGCCTAGCTCTAAGCCCTTCCAACATGTAAGCACCCACTCGTTGTATTGGATCTCCGGCGACTGAAACCATTCGATCCAACACTTGCATTAAACTTGCAGCTCTCTGTATATCTTTGTCCGATACTGCTTGAGCACAGGCAATAAGCACATCTTTGAGATTTAACCTAGGGATCATTTCCACCATTTTGTTCAGATTTGAACACGCTTCTGGATTTGCATGATGGATCCCATTCAGGAAGCAGAAGTCATAGCTGTTTGTCACATCAGACTCAGGCTCCATCAAGAAGACTTCTAATTCCTTCATTTTCTGGTTCAGTACACTGTTGTCATCAGCAGAAGATGAACCACTTACTGAGGTTCCATATACATTGTCAGGGGAATGGTGATGATCTGAGGGGCAAGAATGTAAAACTTGAGGTGAAAAAGGACTTCTGTTGGAAGAGATGCTTGCAGCAGGAGAATCATATACAACAAAACCATTGGTTGCTGTAGATGATTCAAGGGTAAAGTATTCTTCCTTGAAGGTCTCAAAAGAGATACTAGTTCCTTGACTACCAGAATCTGATAACACATTACTGTTCACGAGTTGGAAATGAGAAAAACCATATGGATCAATTTGTTGCCCAGTTTGATGGCAAAACCCTTGGATACTGGATGAAGTGTGACGTTTCTGGGAAGTTTGCATCTAGTTCCAACTGATTGATGTAGCAAATAATGGAGCAGTTCTATCTGATCTTTTTCAGCGACTTTCCAAAAAGGTAACTGAATGCTAGCTATTCAGCAGCCATCATTAGGCAGTAAGGTACTAACGAGTTCCAAACACAATTCTCTGCACTGCTATGAATTTTTGTAGTCGACCTGTCAGTCCTTTATCAATGTACCTGCCAGAAGAAAATGCAATTAGAGTTTACAAAAACAATACATCTGTTGAAAATAATAAACACTACTGAGAAAAGAGAATGCTATAGTTGAAGGAACCTGAGTGGGCAGGAATAAAAGAAAAGAGAGCAGTAAGCAGACCATAAAGATCAAGATTCCATACGCACAAAATTGGGCTACCTAAATATTAACAGTAAATATGTTTCAGTAGCTAAGGCATTTAGTCATCAACAAAAGTACACACAAGGAGCAGGCAGTCACCAAAAACACAATCATATTATCAACATATAAGCAACTGACTGAGCAAAACTGTAATGGTAACTATGTTCCTGCAGCTAAGGCACTTGGTCATCATCAAAAGGCAAGCACAAGAAGCAGGGAAATGAAATATCTGAGAAGGCATAAACTTGGCCCCATACTATTTCATGAAGAAGATTGATTGTCAGCAACGAATTGAATACGCAGGAGCCAGTAACGTATATACACTCATCCCATCTTTGGTCAGATTCAAAAAGAGGTCAATGAGCAGTGGTGATGTTTACCATAGGCTGAGGAGCAAAAGGAGGAATCCATCCAAGAAGGGGATTGCGTCTAATTAGCTAGTTGGTGAGGCAACCAAGGCAATGAATTAACCTAGAGTCGTATTGTGTCACCAAGCACAGAAGTTCAGAAGAGAAAATCTGATGCCAGACCAAGAATATTTTTTTCAGAAAAAACAATTTTCGTTTTGACCATTCAATTAAGACAATCTGTCATTGAAAAGACCCTGAAAATTGCAAAACACTAGAACCAGAAGTAGGTATATCTGGCCGCAGAAAGAGCCTGTGAAGAGGAATTGTAATTGAGAAGATAATGAAAGCAAAATTTGACTTAAAAACTTGTAACAAAACAAAGTTTGACATTTTCTACTTTAGAAGAACACAAATTGGAAATAAAAAAGTATTTAAGATAAAAGATAATATGGTCAGAGGGTTAGATCTCCAACTCTGACGCAGCTTCCAGCGTCTAACAGCAAGTAATCCTCTGTTGCAACTTTTTTTCCAAAAGGAATCACGAGAGAAATACACGGTTGAAACAAAAGAAACCTCGTTAAGGTTAAGCTACATTTGCAAACTGGTTGAACGTCAACTGATTATCCGAAACGAGAAAAGTGAAGCGGACAAGTAGATAGAAAGTCAACCTCTATCACCAACCGTCCAAACACCATTTCTGAGAATCAGAATCTATGCCATTAATCCTAGAGAAATTCTAAGTCGTCCTAAAATTTATAACACCAGAACCTTATGCTCATTAACCTCTTCATCAAGAAAAAAGGCATTCAGGCCACGGAAAGGCAAAATCAGAAGGAAAAAAAATGAGAGAAAGAGGTAAAAGCAGGGAGATAAACGAAGGGACTAGTCGTTAAACTTAATACCCACAAGAGTTCATGAAATAAGTCTCAAATCTAACTTCTAAGTTCTATCCAAAACAAACAAAATATATCCATCAATGAAGGACAACATCAGTAAACGAGAACGATAGGTACCATAAATAAGCGAACACATGATGTAGTTTTTGGAAAAAAGGAAGTAAAACTCCATACTTTCATTGAGTTTTGAAAAGAAAAAGGCATAAGCCCGTAGTTATAACATTAACCGGACAAAATGAAAACAGCTAAAGATTTAGACTTTCTTCTTTAACAACTTCACCAAGGCAAGAAATGACACTTCAATGAAAACTTAACACTTACCCATGTTCTAAAACTGATTAATTCCTGGAAATGCTAGCAGACAAGCATCAAACATAATACAAATCATACCCCAGACCAACCAACAAAAACCAGAAACACATAGTTTATGCAAAACCCACGTCAGACTAAAACTTGTTCATTACAGAAGAGATTAATCTAGCAGAATTCAGCCCTTGCTTACCTTAAACTCTCCAAAAATGACTCTTTGTTGTTTTAGATGTTCTCTGAGATCCTCTTCCTTTCTAACCGAGAGACATCTTATATGAGAGAAAAAAAAAATGTTACAAGATATCATTAAAAAATGTTACAAGATATCATACGCTGTCATCATCTTTTGTTCGTGAACCTTCTGAAAAGGTACCCCTGAAGTTTCACTTATTTACACGGAAGTGCCAGACAGACGTGCGTGGAAGATACTCCTCCATTGTGGTCGGCGGAATCTCCAATCTCCAGTGAAACATTGACTTTTGTGGGGACCAATGGACTACTCGAGTACAGGGGAAAAAAAAAAGTTGCCGACAATGTATTCTTCAGCTTTGGAACCCGGCTAGACTGCTAGTAGCTAGTTTATGAATATGGAAAAGGAGAATCTGTGTTATTCATCCACGTCAATTCAGACCAAGTCTGTGCAATTTAAAAGCGAAGCACTTAATGGAGGATGGTAGGGTTGTTTTGATTACTTGAGACTCTTCAATGGAGCTCATCAGAGTTACTTGTTTTGTTAAGCAAGAAATGTTACTCAAGCTATGCACATACTCGTTCATAAATCATTTGTCCTCGCTAGAAAAAGATTCCGAGCAGACACATGGCTTATGTCACCCCTGCTGGTTTTCCATGACATGAGAGTGAAGGATGGCTGAAACAAGTTGATATTATTTAAGGCCTTAAATCTGCCAGATTGTCTGCTTGTCTGATTGTCTTCCATGTCTCCAGTTGTTTGAGCTGCGGTGAAAAGATAAGTGTAAGGTTTCTGAAAAAGAGATTGGTTACTCGTCAAAAACTGTTACCTGATAATAAAATATGTAGTTTATAAATTATTTTTAATAAATAGAGATAATATTAACCATAGGCTAAATTTGATCGTTCAATTAATTTGACAAATAATTAATAAATAAAGATAATGACTAATGTTTAGTTGTTTATACCATTCATAAGATAGAAATACAAGATATTTTTATTTAGTAAATTTAAAAAGATTTCAAATAACAAAAAAAAACATACATCTACCGTTGAGTTGTCAACGTTTGTTGTTGTACTATCAAAGTCAAAATAATTAAAAGTTTAAAGAAAACATAAGGTTTCATTGTCAATGTACCGTGCACGAGGGACAAAATTCTAGAAGACAACGTTGATTAAAGTAAGTCAAACATCGTATTATTCTTATTTATGGAATAGATATTGTGATTTGATCATGTTTTATTAAATCTTACCTATATTTTATATAAATATATAAATAAGATTTAATAAAATGAGATAATTAGAATAGATAATTTGACGTCCTCATTTATATTTGTCTTTTTTTTTTCAAGTTAGTCGGAGCTTAAAGTAGGGGTAATTGGCATTAAATAAATAATTAAATAATCTAATTTTAATAAATAATTCATCTGAAAATGAAATATTTTTTAAAAGAAAATTTACATCATTTATTAATAATAAAATTTTAAATTAAACATATTTTAGACTCTATTTAAATTAATTTTTAATAATTTAAACTTATTATATTATCAATATGTTATAATGTGCGTATTTAATGGATATAATTTTATATTATTTATTAATAAAAAATAAACAAACCATCTATTAAATAATTTAAATTACTAAATACAATACCATTTGGGCCAAATAATAATTAGATAATAAATAACTATAAAACCGCCAATCATGGGAGGGGAGAGGACTCGACGAGTGAGCAACAGGCACCGTAGGACACCGGTGACCCGACCCGACCAGCCGTATGAGCGTGTGAAATGGCACTGCTGTGAATACGTTAAGAATTAGTGGCAATCTTTGAGTAAGCTCGCCTGCCTGGAAACTGAACCAGACAACCTCACCTTCTGACCACCTGCTAAAATTAATAAAATTGTTTTATTTTACCATATACTATAGTTTATCTTATGTCACATATTATATGCTATATGTGTCATTCATTACACGCTGCTATGATATAATAATATTAATCAACTAAACATCAATTATTTTTTTATTTATTAAGAAATAGCTCATTGACATTAGAGAAAGAGGATGTTGCGTGAATATCTATTAAATATACGTAATAATAATTATTTAATAAATAAATAATTCATAATTAAATGATACATCTGATTTAAGAAACATATAAAGAAATCAAAATAATTCAGGTTACATTTTATTAGAATTTTAAATAAAGAATCATATCATTTTAATGTAAGCGTTAAAATGGTTAATTATTTAAAAATATCAAATTTCTTAATATTAATTCAAAGATTAAAAGTTTCAGCTTTTAGAAAATATAATTTCAAGTTCAGTTTTTTTGCTAAAATCAATAAAGTGGCTAATCGCTTCAGTTAGCATATTTTAGTCACGTGAGTGCTACGTATTGGTCACATTTTAGTTATTGGCTGATCAACCAAACAATAACTGATTAAATAAATTTGGGCCAATTGATTTTAATCAGTTGATTGAGTTGATGGGTTGAACCAATCAGTTGATTTTTTAAAAGTTCGGGAGGAGTTGTTTTGTGTTATCAGTCGTTAAATATTTATTTGGCTGATGATTGTGCCCTCAGTTAATTCTTATTTTATGTACCATACGGCAGCTATTTGTTTCAGTAGGTAGCCTCAGCAGTAACCGGCGACCACTATCGTAAAAGACCTGATGTCAATCAGACATTCACGCGCAGCCACATCGTCCTGCCGTTTAGCCTCAACAGTGACTGGCGATCACTACCGTAAAAGACCCGATGTCAATCAGACATCCACGCGCCGCCACAGCGTCCTGCCGTTTTCGCGCGTGAGCACCACGCGCCGCCCTCTTGCCGGAATTTCGTCGTCGTTCTTTCTCCACTAGGTTCGTCGGCCTCTTGCCTCTCCATTGGGGGTGTCACACGCCTTTTAATGTTGGACCCCACATCCTATCCGTAGGTATTTACAGGTGATACTGCGACGTGTATTTACGGGTGATATCGCGACATCCAATATAAATTGGTATTGTCATCTTTGGTCAGGCTTCGAACCCCTGACCTCAAAGTTTTAATTTTTTAAAAGTTAGTTATTTTACATATAAACTACTAATGTTAAAAAGTTAATTTTACTGAAAATCTCTAACAAATAACTAATGTAATCTGCTAGTTAAATTAATTAATTGAATTAACTATCAGTTTACAATTAATGCAATCAACTAATTGTCAAACAAAATTATTATCAACCCGAACCTTGGGCAAAAGCAAAGAAAGCACCTCACTAAGGTTCATTCTTGATATATCTTTATTTTATTTTATTTTATACTTTTTTTGAGAGTCTACCTTTACCAATCACAAAAAATTAAAAGACACAAAAATGACCCTTTTTTTTTTACTTTGACAAGAACCTATAAAATATTATGAATGAACTTGCATATTATATTTTACATAATATATGAATTTAATTATTTAATGAATTAATTTTTTAAAAATATATATATATTAAATTTATTGAATAATAAACTTATGTGTGCCGCAAACACACACGTGATAAAAATATACATGATTATTTTATATTATTTTATATTTTAATTTATAAAATAATAAATTTATGCATGCCATACATATGATATATAAATCTTTTTATTTATAAATAAATCATTCTCTTTGATGATCAAATAAATTGTTCATTTATTATAAAGGACAAGAGTGAAAGGTAGGGTCCTCCGTCGGGGTTTCCTGTCCTTCTCGGCTGCGCGTAAGACCACGATAAAAAGGTGTAACATAGTACATCTGTTACATCACCGCCATTCCGATGGGCCAGCTGTCAGTCACAAACCAACACCTGGCAATTATGCCGAGTATCATCTATTTTTATTATTCTACTTTTAAGTTTTAACATTCCTCTGTTCAATGAAATTTAAAACAAATAGTAAACTAAATCCCAACCGTTGGTTTGTCTATGAATCATCATAATCAAACACGGGAAATACTGAGATATCGACACCTCATGATTGCTCGGTGGGTCCTCCTCAACTGGTTTGCCTGTCTTAGAATAGCAACTAGTACTTAAATTAGCATCGCAGCTTTATCTGTCACTCCTTTTCCTTTCCTTTCCTTTGCTTTATCGATGCGTGCAACGCGTTATTAAATAACAAATGTCATGAACCCTTTTGGTCAAGTAATAATTGGGTAATAATCCTATCATTTTAAATTCAAGTGAACAAAAATAAAATTTAATATAACCTAAATGGAATTGTACTACTATATTTATAAATTATTCAACAATTAAAAAAAATTATTAATTTTTCTATAAAGCGAATTTAATAATATGATTATATTATTGACCGGTTCTTAATTTAGGAGGTGCATGTTTGGAAGTAATAGAAAAACAGATATGAGTATAGAATATAAACTCATATTTAATAACAGAGGTAACACTATCATTCTCCCATTTTTAATAATACTCTATTTTTTTTTATAATCCAAAGAAATGAGATTCAATGTTGATATATTTTATTCTTATTCCTTACTATATTTATTTCTATTTTTATTCTTATTATTTTCTGTTAATCAAACGTCCCATCAATGCTAAACTTATTTGAATAAGGTGATCCTAAACAATGTGATTCTAAGTAAAGAAAATATCATGTTAAGAGGATTTTAAAAAATGGTAAGAGAAGAATACAATGGAAGGGACAAATACAGCTACAATTGCTAGTGCACCCATGTTCCACTGAACAGGGAATAGTTATACAATTTAGTACCTTCCAGTGCTTACCTGGAGATTGTGTACTACAGAATTTGAGATTTGGGAAATGACGCCAATGAAGAAAAAGGAGAATCTTTGGCTTATTTTAAGCACCAAAGTATGGAATGAACAGAGGAAAAGGAAGTTAGGATTGATAGTGGGATTAAGGTTGGATTGGAAAAGAAAAGCCACTTAATTAGATATACCCCAGTGATTCATGTAAAGATCAAGATAGGCATGACTGTTATAGTCCTTCCTTATCTTTTTACTTTTTAGGTGTCACATTTAAGTATTAGTCTTGGATTATTTTATTTGATTTTAAACTTCTTTTATCAATTTGTTGTTACTTTATTGAATAATTATATTAATTATGAATTATCAAATGTAGTGTGAGAATCTATTTATCATACACTGAAAAGAATAATAAATATAAATGATTTGATTAGTAAGTTAAACTTAATTATTTTAACTTCGAGTTTAATTTTGAATATGTAATTGTGAGTTCAATTAAATATAATTTAATATATTAATATCATGTTGAACAATTTCTATCATGACTAATTTATTATGATAAATTTGATCGAGAAAACGTAAATAAAGGAATTCAGACACATGCTCAAGATTGATGAAACATCTGCATGGTTATGGCATTAATCAGGAATGTAACGTAATTATTGCCAAGTTGTGCAATAATGAATCTCGAACAATAGTGTCTTTAACATAATTATAATATCTAAGCTAAGATCATTATTCAAGTTGCTTACTCCACGCAACCACGTAGTTTATGATGATCCTTCCAAGGCTTGATTTAGATTAGCTCTTAAAACATTAAATTAATTAGATTTGATTAGTACATTTTATTGCATGATGGGCTTTCGAAAACAAAATATATGCAATTGGTAGGATGATGTCACTGCTTGCTTTAGATTTCTGTGATGACTTCTTACTTTTATTTTCTAGTTTTTTTTTTTTTTTTTTTTTTTCATAAAAAGAAAAGAAAACATCGAAAGCTAAGTAATTCTAAAGAGGCTGAGTCCCGATAAATCCTCTACAAGGAGTCTATGACACCCTGAAGGTGGTATATCAAAAGACGTGACACCGATGTCGTTCTGACAGGCCGAATCAGCGAGTCAGTCTGCGCATCTGTTACTCTCTCTGTAGATATGACGATGAACAACAAACCTGTCTGGGTTATTGTTCTTGAAGGGTCTGTCTGGGTCCTGTATCCGTTACTTAAGACTCAGGGAGGTGAAACTAAATCCTAAATATAACCCCCCCCCCCCCAGTGAGCCCACATGAGGGCCCTATCCGAGACCACCCTCTTTGTGGTTCTCCTCCCTTGAGTTTCGAGGATTCAAACTTGCGACGGTGGCCAAACCTAGGCTGAAGAGGTAAGCTATACAAAATAGAAGAGGTGGA
>JANJEY010000003.1:6514142-6533253 GCA_024703695.1 Erythroxylum cataractarum
GACAGGGAACTCAGTAACTCTAGCTAGTTTGATAATATTAGCCACATTATTGATCCAAAATGTTATTTGTAGATCGTATGAAAAATTAAAACGGTATAAATTTATTTAAAAAGCATTAATAATAGATCCATGTGCATTGGTAGAGTTAATTTAGAAAGAGCAAAAAAGATAGTTAACTAAGAGCTACAAAATAAATATCACGTAGCATGAAGAATTATAGATATTGTTTAAGGTTATTAATTTTAATGTTATTTTAAAATTTTATCCAAATAAAATCACCCGTAGCCGCAACTCTTTATATGTGCACTGGATAAATCTCTGAATTAATGCAATAGCCTATAAATAGGCGGTTGGTTTATATGGAGAAATGGTAATAGTAATGAGAATAAATATAGTGAGGAATTAGAATGGATATTATCATTATAATTATGATGGTTGGTTAAGAGGAAAGAATGATTACCATTACTATTGATAGTGGTTGATTCGTAAAAAATGATGTAATTAATTAATTACAATATATTAGTTAATTAAAATACTGTAATTAATTAATTAGACGATTTTAATTAATGAATAAATTATATTTCAATTAATTATATTGTAACTAATTAATTATAATATTTTAATTAATTAATTAATAACAATATTTTAATTAATTATAATTAATTAATTAATTAATTAATAACAATATATTAATTAATGAATAATTATATCTTAATTAGTTATATTTAAATTAATAATAATATTTAAATTGAAAATAATGTAATTAATTAATTAATATTAATAATGTAATTAATTATATTTTAATTAAATAATTAATTACAATATTTTAATTAATGAATAATTATATTTTGATTATTTATATTTTAATAAATAATAATATTTTAGGTAATTAATTATAGTATTTTAATTAATGAATGAATTATATTTTAACTAATAATAATAATTAATTAATTATATTTTAATTGATAATTAATTAATTAATATATTTTAATGAATGAATGAATTACATTTTAATTAATTAATTACTAGATTTTAATTAATGAATAAATTATATTTTAATTAATTTTATTGTAATTAATTATAATGTACTTAATTAATTAATATTATTATTTTAATTACTTATATTGTAATTAATTATATTTTAATTAATTAACTATATTTAATTAATTAGTATTAAAAATATTTACAAAAATTAATCTCTACTAAGGAATGAGTTTCATTCCTCTACTAAATGAGGGGAGAGGGGTATGGAGGATTCTCCCAAAGTGAGATATCAAACCATTACCCCTATAATTATAATCAACAACCAACACTTACTTTTCATTCTATACCTATTAACCTCTTCTCAAATCTATCAACCAAGCATCCCTTAAATCAAGATAACCAAATACTCCATACTAAAAAAGCCTTGTAAGATAAACGCGATCAAGAGAGTCTAGAGAGGAGAATCGAACACATAACTTTTTAACCCCATATTCCTCCACCACCTCCTGAAATTTGTATAAGAAAAATAATGATAGATTAAGGAAAGAGCCAAAAGCATGGTGAGCTTCGAGTTGCAAATTGAACATCACGTCATCAAAATCGGTTAATGATAAAAACCTGAAAATTGTTCGATTTTATCTTAGGAGAATTAAATCCTTTGTTCCATTTATCCAACACCAATTCTCTTCCACTCATGCATTGTCATAAATTTCAATAAATTTCGGTAAAATTTATGGTTGTGCATGAGTGAAATAAAATTGGTTCTTAGATTTCACTCCTTTTTTGGGGACTATGGTTGAAGATCAACCCCCTCAACCTTTTCAAGAACCCCATCTAAAGGGGAAAAAAAAGAGAAGAATCCTATATTTGGTTAAGATGAGTTAAACCCGCATATGATTCTGAATCCTGACTGCGAACCTAGGTCCAAAACTAGGAAAGCTACTGGTTGGTAGTGGTTTCTCTAATACTGTGGGTTCCCATTTGCTAGGACGATGGCCTGCTACATAATCATTATTCCACTCGAAAATTAAAGCAGGTGGGTGGATCAGCATGACATTTACATATGGTTGGTGTGTGCCAGTGGAACAAGGTGGTTGCTGATTCATATAGAAGTTGCTCGTGTCCTCCTTAATGACGTAGCCGGCTCGCCAACTCAACGTTGGCAATATCTTGTTCACATTAACTTTCTGAAATATAATTTAAATTTAATATTTATTAAATAAAAAGTAAAGTTTGAAGTGTTAAAAACAAATTTAATAAAAGGTAAGGGGGTTGATTTAATCTTTTTTTTTTCTACTAAAAACTTTAAATGTTCAATAATTCATGCAATTAATTACAAATAATTCAATCCTATCCATAACAATAAAGACTATAATTTAGTTCGAGTCTACCTAATGCAATAAAGACTCTAGGTCTACTTAACCTTGATTTGATACAATAATTAGTACAAGCACGTATTCTTTTTGTATAATTATATTAATTAATTTAATTTCTATTTATTTTACGTATAAATTTTATTATTTAATAAATTAAAAATTATAAAATAATTATACACTCTTTTATATGTTTTATTTTGTAATGTTTGATAATTTTAATTTATTAAATAATAAAATTATAAACAATACAGATATAATATGTGACATTTATGAAATAAATAAGACTCACGTACTTATATTATAAAAATGGAAAGCTGAAATATTTTAATATTAATATTATAAAACTGAGTATAGCTTATAATTTTTTATAATTAACCTTAATATTTTATTTGAATTTTGATATCTTTTTACTATTTCCCCTATGCAAAGGCATAAATGGATCGTAGTTTATCATGCGAAACCATCGCCAGACCTACCTCCCAATGGCCCACGTCAAGTGCAAGAAAAAGTGAAAAACCAAACCAGCAACCATAATGTCAAAACTTGAATGACATTTTGATCACTGCCACTCTTTTGTGTTCCTTGGTTCGGCTGGTGGGCTCATCTGAGACAATGACGGCAATAAAAAAGGCGACTTCTTTTAGCTAATAGGGTGGTGTACAGTGTAGTCTGCGAAACTTTGGCCTGTCTACACAGGACTTTTCTTGGCGTGGTGCTTGGGATTTCGTTAGATTGAGCTGGAAGTGGACTCGTTGGATTAAAAAATTTTTTTAATATTTTTTTTAAAAAAATTACCTATATAATTAAAATTTTTAAAATTATAAATATAAATAGCCCCTTTTAAAAATATAAGTGCCTCTTTTAGATGTTAGCCCCCGGCCTCCTTTTAGAGTTGAATCTGACTCCGTCCCTGACCAGAATCTCCTTTTAGAGAATATATCGGGCGTTATTTTTCCCTTCTAACGTAGTTTTAAGTTTCTCTTTCCCTTTATATAAAAAAATTCAATGATTTTCTGGTTCTGTCTTTCTTTCTTTTCAGTAGGTACAGTACACAGTGTTGCATACATGAATGAAATGGTCCTCAAGAACCTACCACCATCACCTTCGTTGAGTACTTTGCAATTTACAAGAATTAAAGGTGATTCTCACAAGTAACCTGTGGGGTTTGAACAAGAATTAATTAAAAAACGGATGATCTAAAGATGTATTTTTATAATTAGGACCTTCTTAAATTATTGAATGGGCTCCCAAAAAAAAAAAATCTCTCTCACCTTATCTGAGAGTCACCCCTCTTCTTGGGACAAGCAACTGTATACTCTTCCTTCCTAGAAAACCAGCTCTAGACTGTCGAGAGTTGGTGTCCATTTCTCTCTCATATTGGCCTTTAATGTTCCTCATTAATTAACCTCTTACTGATGTCTGTACGGCTCCTGCATTTTGACGATTTGGCAGCTTATCAGACTTGCACACAGCCACACACCCTCATGATTAGATAATCGAAAATCTACAGAAAAAAAATTAAAAAAGATACGATCTTGTGGGGTTTCTGTTTAAGTAGTGGAACTTGGGTTGTTGTCTTGGCACTATTTGTTGCATTGTCTCTTATTCCTTGGAGCCTTTCACGTTTGTCCTCCTTAGGCTCGAGCTCGACCAGTCTTCTACTTTTATCTGTAGTGTTCCTGTGGAAAAGAAAAGGAGAAGAAAATGAGTTATTTGGGTGTTGGTGTCAGTCCAGGAAATATAGCAGTGTATCATGGTACAAACTTGAAGGTGATTGATAGGAGGGTAAGGGTTGTAGAGCTTGTTTTGAGGTGTTTGATTTGTGCTTTAGGAGTTGTTGCTGCTGTTCTTGTAGGAACAGATACTCAAGTAAAAGAAATCTTCTCAATTCAAAAGAAAGCTAAATTCACTAACATGAAAGCTCTTGTGTAAGACCCGAGCTTCTCTCTTTTATCTTTCCCTGAAACTGAAACCCCTTTTCTTGAGAAAGGGTCTCCCAGATTCTCACTTTCTTTTCATCATCTTGCAGCTTTTTAGTGACAGCCAATGGGATAGCTGCTCTTTACTCGTTGGTTCAAGGGGTGCGTTGCGTTGTGGGGATGGTCAATGGAAGTGTGCTCTTTAGCAAGCCTTTGGCTTGGCTCATCTTCTCTGGAGATCAGGTTTGTACTGACCAAGCTTTAACGGTATTGGTTCTTACATCCTTGGCTAGGCCACGAGGTTCATATTTTCACTTGCATGGAAGACTTTCATTGATCTTTTTAACAGCTTCAAGTCCTATAAGTTTTGTTACTTTGGTCTTCTGAGATTCTCTATTTTTTTCCCAGTATAAGATCTTGGGTAAAGCTTAGGTTTTTGTTATGTTGAGAGGGGATAGAATGGTAGATATTAGTACTAAATACCATGATCTAACAATCTTTGTTGGATTATGTTATGTGGAAGTCTCAGTTCCATAGTTGCAGAATCTCATTCTTCCCTGCTCTGTTTTCGTTGTGTCCACTAAGATCAGATTCTTTTGAAGATGACTCCATGCCCCTGGATGTCTGTTCAAATTGGATGAACTAGTCATGGGTGTACCCCGTACCATTAATTCCTCCTAAGCATCTGATTGTTGTGGCTTCCTAGTCATTTGAGCCTAGCTTAGTGTGGCAAATTGTTTTCAATGCATGATACAGTCAGGGCAGTTAGGAATTTATTATCGCAATGAATGAATACATAAAGTTGATTGAGCTGGAAGGTTTCAGCTGCTGTTTTTGGGGTGTTGAGAACTGTAAAAAGAAGATGATCAATTGACTGAGCTGAACTTATTTCTCTGCCATTTGTTGAAAATGACCTTGGCAGACAATTCTCAGCTAAAGTTATTATGTGCGATGGTACGGTCCATTAATTAGCTACGAGGTAATGGCTTGGTTGAAGGGGGACTCCATTTGCATAATGGATTGCAATTCAAACCAAATTCAAGTTAAGGGTATTGCTAGTCCACCATTTGGTGCCTCTGGGCCACAACTTTATTTCCCGTTGTTTTATAGCACTAAATGACTGAAGGAAAATTGTGAAATGGTAAACAAAAAGATTTGAGCAACTGAAGTTGGTAAGTTATGAAACAGGAGAATGGGATTTTCCTTTTCATCACCTCAGGTCTCTTGCAATTTGTGTCATTTTATGGATTATTGGTCCGATTACCTGATGTATTATGGTTCAGAAACATTTGGTCCAAGCAACTTTCTTTTATCCTATCTTTGAGTTCTTTTTCTTCCTTTGATCTTAGGATTTAGGATATTAATGCCAGCTGCCTCTTTAGCTTTCAAATTTGGAAATGCTTTTCCAGGGAGTTGATAATCTTTAGCTTGCTCAAGACATATAACTTAAATGTAGCCGGAAACAAACTAATTCATTCTTGCCAAGTTGAAGCAGAAAATTGAAACATAGCTATTCTAAATCAACCACCTAACTCACCTTCACAACTTCGTTTCTGCAGTTGATTGCGTACCTAACTGTCGCCGCAGTGGCATCTGCTGCACAATCAGCAGTGTTTGCAAAACTGGGACAACCTGAGCTGCAATGGATGAAAATATGCAACCTGTATGGGAAATTCTGCAACCAAGTTGGGGAGGGAATAGCAAGTGCATTGTTGGCCAGTGTCAGCACGGTGGTGCTGTCGTGCATCTCCGCCTTTAGCCTCTTTCGATTGTACAATGGCAACAAGGCTAAAGACGGTGCAAGGTCGTAGATTTCCGGATATAATACCACTTCTCGTGTTAATGGAACCATCTATGCTCCTGCTGTCTAGTGTTTGACAATGTTCTGTTACCTGTGTAATCTTGCAAACTGGTGCTTTATTACAAAGATTAGAAGACGATGGAGAAAAGTATTATGATATGTTTACAATAAAGTGGAAGCTTTGGGTTTTCCTCCATGTGCTTATCGACTAAAAGCACGACTGTTCAGATTCAAAAGACCAGGCATTTTTAATTTTTCAGGATTTTAGAAAGTTCATGGGACTTGAAAGATTTTTCAGTCTTGTCCACTCACTCTCTCAGAAGCGTAAGCATAATCAAATTATAACATCTACTCCACAGAACAGTTCACATCAATTCTGGATATTGTTCACAAGTTTCTCCACAAACCATCACACGTGTTTATTGCAAGCAAAACCAAACTGCTAAGTTCCAATTCATCAGCAACTCAAACCACTAAGAATAAGTTCTACTGACCATCAAATTATCTTGCTGAAGAGGATATGAGCCCCATGTTGAGGCTGAACTGTTAGGCCTGTGACTGGAGCATGGACATAGGTTGGTGACACCACAAAAGAATATCGTCCAAGTATCATGGCAAGAACAAGTTTCAGCTCAATTGTTGCTAATGTTTGCCCAACGCATATTCTAGGGCCTAATCCAAACGGGAAAAACGAGCCTAAATGCTTGCGAGGCTCGCTAAACCGCTCAGGATTGAACTGCTCAGCATCTTCTCCCCATATCTCAGGATCGCGATGGGTAGCTATAACTACAAGAGCAAGTTGTGTGTCTTCAGGTATACTGAGGCCTCCAAGCTTCACGTCCTTGCACGTTCTTCTCATCAACATCGTCACTGGTGTGTAAAGCCGAAGTGTTTCGCTTATGATCATGCTCACCTGTTGAACAAGGTTCCAAGTTCATTAAACTAGCATGCCTGGCACCAATCACAAGTGAAACTTACAAGTTTAAGCTCGCTAAGATTGTCTGCAGTTGGAAGTTCATTGTTTCTGCAAACACGAAACACTTCTTCTCGGGCCTTTGCTTGCCAATCTTGATGCATTGCCAGAAGCAGAAGTGCCCAAGTCAAAGTGTTCGCACCTGATTCCTTCCCTGCAAAGTAAAAGGTCTTGCATTCGTCTATAATTTCATCTACTTCTAGACGTTCCTCTTTACCGTCATGATTCTTGTGAGAGGACATTAACAGACTTAAAAGGTTTCTCGAGCCATCACCCTTCTTGTTATTTTCAATCAGCATTTGTATGGATTCACGAATTTCCTTGTCTAGTCTGCTCCTCTCCCGGTTTTTCTTCGTGGGTAAGAACCTGCATCGTGGGAAGTAACTTAACATACAAATCTCTGCAGCCATTGCTATTTAAACTTGGAGCTGAAGGTACCTGAAGCCTGGAAAATACACACTGTTTATAGACAAAACACAGAGGAGAGTTAGTCGGTCTTGCAACTCGAAAATTCGCTTTCCCTCATCAAAACAACTTCCAAAAATTGTTCTTGAAATAAGATCTGCCATGAGGTTATGAGATTCTTTGTGCACTTCTATCTCAAATTCATCTTGTCCTGCTACTTTTTCTTCCCATCGCTTCAACATCTTTGCAGTACCAGACCCCATTTTACTTACCCAACCCTGCAAAAGAACACCATTCAATCTAATTCATTCAATAATATAAAAATATTTATATTCAATCTCGAAAACACATAAATGTTGATTTATTCCTTTAAAGCCACTTGATTATTTGTAATTTTAAGTATTATTGTGCAACTAAAATTATTATAAAATTATAATTAAGAGATTTAACTTATATTTCTATATGATCCTCAAATTATTTTTAACCGTAACTTGATCAAGATAGACGTTGATGAAATCCTAAAATTAAAATATTATATTTATTTTTAATGAAAAAGTAATTAATTTGATAAATTAAAATATAAAGATAATTAAACAAACATGTAAATACTTATTGAGAATAAATTTATTAACCTAAAGGATTCATGAGTATCAACCCAAATATGTGAACTTTTGGCAAGCTTCTTGTTCTTGACAATTCTCATGGAGAATGATAAAGCTGAGAGAAAGGTAAACCTAATGCTATTTTATATAAGGCAACATTCACTTCTATCATATACTTCATTTGAAGAGAACGAAACTATCAAATGCTTACTAGTTAGGAAGAAGGGAAATACCAGCTGACTGATAGGCTCATAAATTGGATTCAATCCATCTTAATCGCCAAGAATCTTTAAATCACTCTCCCTCATGACATAAAAAGTAGATGGCATCTCTAACGTGATTTAATGGTGTCTCCTAATTAGTTTTTTTCTATTAGCATACTTGTTAGTTTAGTTTCAAGTTGAACCCTCAGTTTTGCTGTTTTAACTTTTTCTATAGTTAAATGAATACTTACATTTACATGTATGATCTTTTCATTATGATGGTTGTGTAATTGATCATATTTTCTTTAAAGTAATTCAATTGATAATAGTTAGATATATTATGGATAAATTACCTTAACTTGCTCCATGTTTAAAGCCAAGTTAGCGATTCTTCTATGCATAGCCCACTTTTCACCTCTAAGCTCTGCCAGTCCCTCTCCCAGCAGCTTTTTGGACAAAGGGTCATTGAGAAGTCGATCATAAGACCCGCCTGTGTTCATTAGCACCTCTTTGATCATGGCTGGTTCAGTTACTGCCAACCTTGGCTTTGCTCCGAACCAATACAAGTAGGTCTTTCCATACATGCCTGACCACTTACTATAAGCTGGAACCACTCTGTGAAGTATGATGTGGTCGCATGATACTTGCTCGTTCCTCGTTATTTCTGCAGCCCTTCGCTTCATTTGCTGGGTGTTTCCGATGATCGGACGGTAAGCCGGACCACTTATTCCTTGTTTCTGGAAGTGATGTTGGATTTTGTAGGGTCGCCACAACATTGAGTACATTAACTTGAGGAGATATGTTATGGTCAAGAATACGGTCAGACATATGATAAGATGCATCTCAACACAGGAAGAGAGGAGGTAACTAGCAAGTGCAAAGTCAACTTTGAACTTTGGAGGTGGACAAAGTCTGGCTCCTAATGCATTGAAAGTAATATGGACGAGACGAGAACGAGTGTATTCTTACTGCAACCAATGCCATCAGGATAAAGACGATGTTATGGGGCGGCCGCGGCCGTCCACATACATATTGTAAATAAATCTTTTAACTATTTTTAACCAGAATGATTGAATTTAAAATAAAATCGGTTCAGTCCTCAATTTTTTAATTCAATTTTAATAATTTTATTATTAAAAATTGATTAATTGATTATTTAATGGGTTAATATAATAAATTAATAAATTTTTATAACTTAAAATTAATTAATTAATTTTTATTTAACGATCTCTTTTTAATTAAATTTTAAATTTTTTATAAATAAAACAAATATTTTTTAATAATATTTTAAATTTATTAATTTTAACGCACGGTCTAATATTAATTAAACTTTTTTCAGTTTTAAATTTTTTATTTTATTATTTAAATTTCAATTTAATTTTTAAAACATGATTAAAAGCTACGAATGAACAAAACAATGGCAGTATAATACCGATTCAATCATTCTGGTTTCTAACGATTAAAAATAATTAACATATATCACACTCATGAGATCAGCCTTCACCCTAGCTAGGTTTTGGACCATCTTGATCGTAACATTGCTGCTGTGGTAACACCTTAGGCCTAATTACATTGTTTCAAAAAATATATATTGATGTGAGCTCAAAGTAGCTGACAAAACATTTTAAAAATAAGTTGCCCATGTTGAAATTTTTAATTCTATTTTTTTGTTCCCGTACAATTCAAGATTTTTAGCCCATAATTTTCAAATAAAGTCGTACCATTTCTTGTAAAAATTTTATGTTATAAGAAAATAAATATAATTATTAAAAATAATCATTAATATTAAGATTTAGAATATATAATTTTTATAATATGATAGATAAAAGTATTTGCTAAAATTTCCAGATTCTCAAATTCCCAACTTTAGTACTCAAGAAATTAGAAAATAAAGAGTCAGTCTTATCATTATAAGTTTCTTAATACTACCCATAGTAATGTTGCAAATATCGTATCAAATTTGGTACCGAGTTAGGTTCTGGTATAGTACTATACTATTACTAGTTAATACTGGGTATTGTTTGATAATTTTTTTAATTTATAAAATAGTCTCTTATTTTTTTTTTAAATTACAAAATAGTCCATTGTCATATTGTACATTTATATTTTATATTTTTAACTATGTCTCAAAAAATCAAAATAATAAATAATAATCATAATTAATATAAAATAATAATTATTTTAAGGTATTTCATATATAAATAATAATAACAATTTATATTAAAAAAGAAAATTATTATCATACAAATATAAAATTAAGAACAATATTAAGTATTTTAAACATTATAATTTCAATTTTATTATATAATAAATAATAATTACATTAAAACATCAAATAAAAAGAATAAAAATATCCTTAACTCTCACATTATTATGATTTATAACAAGAGTTCGTGAGTAGAATTGAAACATGAAACAAAAATATATATTATTTAATTTACTATCAATTAAATATATTATATAATTAATTAATTAAAATTAATTATTACTAAAAGTATAAATATTTTAATTTATTTTAATATATAAAATTAATTTAATAATTATTAATAATTTAATTAAATTTAAAAATATTTTAAAATATATATTTCAAATAAAATTTGATTTAATAATTAAAATATATAAAATTAATATTAGTTTATAAATAATAATTTTTAAATTATTTATTTTAAATATAAAATATTTTTATTAATAATTTATTAATAAATATTATATAAAAATTAAAATATATATAAATAAAATAATTTATTTTTAATTTTATTTAATGTGTAATTATTATTAGTAATAAAATATTTATTTTATTTTAAAGGTAAAAATTAATAAATCACGATAAAAGTTTAACTAAATAACAAATTAAAAATCCTTTGAAAAAAGAAAAGGAGGGAGAGGCGAGAGTTAAATTTTAAATTTGCTTTTGAAAATTTTATCTGTTCTTCAAAATTTTCATTACTGGTTGATATATAACTGATATTATAAATACTGGCTAGTATCAGACAAAGCAAGCCGATACTGACCAGTATTTATATCCGACACATAAATACTCTTATTTTGTATCGTTTTTTTAATTGATACGGTACGCACCGTCTTGTACCAGCTAGTACAGAACAAAATTCAAAATCATGAACTATTGACTTGATCAAATTCAAACTTACAAAATTGGGTTTATAGGATTTTAAGATCGAATTTGGACTTGACTTTTTCTATTGAATTATTTTGATAAATTATGATGGAACAACTTGTAAAATTGCTTATTTGTAACTATAAGATCATTGACAGGTCTCTTTTGTAAAAATATAAAGAGAAAGTTATGTATATCATGATAATCACTAAACTCTCACAAAGTAAAAAATCTTGTATATTAAGTAAGTTAATTTTGACTTTTAATAGAACTGAAGTTGATTATTATTGAAAATAAATCAAGTTAAATTTAGGCCAAGTCTAAAATTGAGAAATAAGACCGGAGCCTTATTAAGTCTTAAAAAATGAGCTTAAATTTAAACTTAATTAAACTTAAATTAAATTTAATTAAGTTTAAATTTAAGCTCATTTTTACTCTTCAATATTCACATAAACTTCAATTTCCTGCAAGACCCATCTCAAATAGTTCAAGACTCGATCAAAAAGAAACCCCCTGTAACAAATCTAAAAGAGGAACTAAGAAAGGAAAGAAATTTACAATAGAAGCTAGTAAAGCAAGTAGAGAAGTCGCAGAATCTAACACATCTAAACCATTACAAAAGAAAACCAGATAAGGGCCACTGAACTATAGGTACAAGCACATAACACATAAGCATGTACACTTATGTTAGTGTGCAATGTGGTAAAAAGATTCAAACTTTAGGAAGAAAGAAGAAAACTTCCTAGCAGGGTCTAATTGGAGGGTGGGGAATTCATTTGACGTTGCATATATTATTAATACATGTCGTTTTATACCGTGTTGAGCCGAATTTTAAATCAGATTTCAAATATAAACTTCAAGCTAAAAGCCTAAACTAATTTTTAATATTAAACTCGAGCTCAATAAAATTGAATGATTGGTTGATTTTGAGTCAATTTCAAATATATTACATCTAATTATTGTCTCTTTATCGACTTAAAATTTATGAGATAAATTAAATTTAAATATTTAAATTTGATTTAGTTCAGATTTGAACAATTTTGTTTAATTTTAGAAAAATTGAGAATTTAAAACTCAATCTCCTTTTTTATTAATATATGGTTAGAAATTGATTGCAAATCTTTTTTAAAGCAGCAAGGTCAATATGACCATACTAGAATAGAAACAAAAATAAGCAATAGAAAGTTCTCCATTTCCTAACAAGTAACTTCCTTTCCATTTCTTCAAATTAACATTAAAATCTTGTCTCTTTTGCATCTACATTTAACTCCAAGTTTGCAAAAGCAGAAAGCAAATCTGGGTCATTTTTTTAATCCTCTCTTACAAAACCAACCACTTGCATGTTTAGACACTTGGCCAAAACAAAACTGAGTACTGACACAGCATTCCAAGTCTCACTTTTGAGATTAGCCAGCAGAACTAAAGTTCAAACTCAACTCATTTTCCTTCAAGAAAAAGCTACACAAGACACAAAAGGGGGTAAAGGAGAGAATGGTAAGCAATTCTTATGTTCTGATTCTCAT
Organism: Erythroxylum cataractarum; assembly: GCA_024703695.1. NCBI lineage: Eukaryota > Viridiplantae > Streptophyta > Magnoliopsida > Malpighiales > Erythroxylaceae > Erythroxylum > Erythroxylum cataractarum. The sequence goes on from JANJEY010000003.1 coordinate 6,527,044, forward strand.
AATGTTTCAGATTCAATTTAATTGGGTTTGTTGATTACTTGAAGGATCTTTATACTGATTACTTATATGTATTACCTTGAACTTATGGTGCTGTTGTTCTGATTGATCACCTTGCATGTTGATTTATGAACTGTCACTGATCTATCAAACAGTGGATATTTGTACTCTGGATATTCATAAAAAAGCCTTAAATGGCAGCAAAAATGTGGATTCTCACATGCCCACCGAACACAAGAAATGAAAACCATTTATAAAGATGGCTTCTTTTGTGTATTCTAGAATTTATCTAATGCGTACCGAAAGGATTGCGATTCTGGTTTCAGTTATCGAAAAGTAAAAATAAAAAAGATGGCTTCTTTTTTCATTGGAAATGTCCAAGTATGTGCATAAATCTCACCATATGTATTTAACAAGATTTGGGGTACTCTTAGCTCCACAGTTTAAATTTAGTAGTTTGCATTTGGAATGTCACAATCTGTCATTCTCATGTTACTACCAAAAGAATTTTGTGATCCTGAAGTGTGAAGATGTTAATTTGATTTCCTCTTTCTTTTTCTGGTCTGATAATAGCAAACTATATCATCTGATCATTATTGTAACGTCAGACCTAACCTGGTTTTGAGTATAGACAACTTCAAAGCGAGTTGCAGAAAGGAAAGTTGCAAAGTTCGAAAAGAACATTACAAAGAGAGGATTGAACCATGGTAACTCCAAAGGATTTAACCTCCCAGTGGGAAAAATCTTACTTGGTATTTTTCTCTTTGTAGGAATTGGATCAGGTAAAGTCCTCTGATCAAGTTCATATCTGAAATATCTATGATTGTTAGTAGTCCTGCAAACTATTCATCAACTAGGAATTACTTTGGCTATCTTAAGACAGTAGGTTCTAACATATGTTGCATACTAGGAAATAATTTCTTGTGGTGTTCTGTAACTGGTCAGGAACCATACTATCCTTATTCAAGCTCAATCTACCTTCAGATGTATAGATTCCACATATATATTTGCAGATAAGTTATATTCCTCAGTTTTTCATATCCTTCTTTCTTGACAGTTTTGCTTCTAATAATAAGGAAGGCTACTAAAGGTGGGTCTTCCTAAGCATAGGGAAAATGGAAGTGCAAAAGGAAAGCTTCTCAACTATGCAGTGTCTTATTTATCAACTTGATTAAACTAAACAGATTGTGTTCTTCAAACCATTTTGAACTAGTTTTTGGTTATATTTGTACTTGTGACTTTGACCAAATGCATGAATTATCCTAAAAGTTGGGTTTAAGAATGGGAATCTTATAGCTGTTGACCCTATTACAATCTCAAGAACTTACATGGTGTAAATTTTTAACATGTCAATATGTACCAAGATTTCCATATATATGATGTCACCCGATGAATTCTTCTCCATTTTCTGTGAAGAGGGGAGACAAAGGAGTAAAATCTAATTCTCCGGAGGAGGATCCTCCTTATATTTTGCATTTCTCATCGAACAAATTAAGTCAAAATGTACTAAGATTGGTTATGATGGTAATTCACCTGGAAAAAGCCTTGTAACTAATTTTTGTTTCGATTCTTTTGGTTGAGTTTTTAGTGAAGGTCCTGTTAATCTAATGAAAAGTCAGAAAATACTTAAAGATTGAAAATATGGTTAAAAAAAAAACTAGTTGGCATTACTCTTCAAAGGAACTAAATGTTGGAAATTGAGGGCTTCAAGATTAGTAGAACACTTAACTAGTACATGATATAGCAGTACTTGGCACATCAGGATTCTGAAGACTCTTTTATAGTTTTTCTATAGCTTTACATCCATTATTCCGAGTGCTTTTGCCTCACTTTGTACAGCCATGAGATATTCCCCGAACTCCATTTCTGGTTTCAGTAACCACATCTATGATCATTGGCATAAGCAGCAACAAAAGACAGTGGCATGAAGATACCTTGTGGATCCTCGACAAGCTAGAGAAATCTTTCTCCGTATATGTGTGTTGCCTTTCCATAAGTTCCTTTGCTTTCATTTGATCTCCTAGATGATCTGGGCATCCTGTTGTTGGGTTTGGTACCCTGACAACCATCAGAACTTTTGGACACCTTCCTAAGACGAGGATCAAAACTTAAGTCGTTGGTCATATCTGTGTTGCTCTTGGATAAATTGTGATCAACTGAAGAATCATAACCTATTGCCTCAAATTCCTGCTCAGAACACAGTCATTTTAAGAATTAACAGAAAGTAGATGCAGCAAATACTTGTACGGGCACTTTGGAGTTGTATGATGAAAAGGGGAAGTGTTCATGCTGACCTTAGACTTTGTCTTGGCACAATAGGGTGTTAAACATGGATTGAGGTCCTTGAGAAACAAGTCATCTGGACTGCCGGGTGTTGCAGCACCTGAGGAGCTGAATTCCTGAACAAAAACATAATAATTTGTAATCAAGTGATTCTCATCAGATTGAACTGGGGATCTTAGTCTAGCAATAAGGAACAATCCATCTCATTTTTGTACTTACTAAAGAATTTGTAGCTTCTTCGTAATCATAAGTTGGTGTCATTGGTGAGCTGCCATAACGTGGGATGACTGGTCTCCCATATTTATCTGCCTTCACCTGTTTGACCCAAAGAAATGTAAAAAATTAACATCAACTTTAGAATGCCAGTAGTTTCAGAAACCTGAAGGGAAGAGATCTCCCTTACGGGAAAATTAACTTGGTTAGATATTAAATATATCGAAAATCACTAGTCCAAAGTAAAAACTCAATTAGCAACTTCTGATAACAGAGGCCTATCGTTGAAAGCTTTTCTACATGCTTATATATTTATCAGGCCACATTTTAAAGAACTCCAAAAAGACAAACTTAATGCCATCGACCCCTTTAAACAACTTACGAATCAGGAATCGTTTTCAAGTTCAAATGAATGATAATTGATCGATAAAACCAACATAACTCAGATATGGAAAACCCAGTGTGATTTATTAGAATGCTGAACAAGGATGAGTTGCTTGTAGTACCTCAGCAAGATCGTCAGCTAGGCATTTCAACTGGCCTGTAAGAGAAGTGACCTGTTTCTGGAGCGTTGGAATGAGCTGTTTTGCTTGCTTCAACTCTGAACCTTGTTGCTCCAATAGATCTTGAAGCTGAGAATTCATTGCGTCAGGGAACAAGATTGCATTTTTTAGTGACTTGATATCTTCCCTTTGTTTCAGGCACAAGTCCTTCAATTTCTCAAGCTGCAATATTCATAGGGAAATCATCGACCAAGAAAGAAATCAATACAAATATGAATTTCCAATGTCTAATTCTACTTGAAACTTGCTAGTATACCTCAAATGTCGAATACAAAACCAAAAACTGAAAAGTTCAAAAGCAACACTACAAGATGCAGTTGAAACCATAGTTAAAAAACAAAATTTTCAATAAAAGAGCTTAAATTTAAGCTCAACAATCAAGTTTAAGCTCACTTCTCTGTTCTTGTCCTCCATCTTCAACTTGAGTTCAGCAATCTCCGTTTCTAAGTCTTTATTAGCAGTTAAAAGCTCTCTCTCGCTCCTCAAAACCATCGCTAAAGTCCTCGTATTCCCATTACTACCGCCCCCTTTCACTTCCGTTAACGCTTTAACCTCTCTCTTTTTCTCCTTTTCCTTGCCAAACAACTTCTTCTGCAACCCAACGAAGCTCGTGCCTTTCCTGGCCGTCTTCTTCAAATCCTCAGCGATAACATCAGCCGGAATCACCAACCCCACCGGATTCTTCGACGACCCTTTTGTCGTCCGGGATAAAGTCCCCTTCTTACTCATGAATTTCTTCATCATAGCACTCAGATTGTTGTGATCGCCATTGCCGTTGCTCTTAACCTTGCTGAGTTTAGACAATTCCGAGGGCTTGGACTTTACGAGGGCTCGTGAAGCTGCGGAGGTTAGCTCGGTGGAAGAGGAAGGGTCGGAGAAATTAGAAGAGGCCGCGGAGGATCGCGAATCGAAAGAATTGTAGCGAGAAGCCATTGTTGTTGCTTGCCCGGGAGGTGTACAGAGAGTGACAGCGGAACAAAGAACAAGCTGTGAGAAAAATGAGGAGGTAGCGCAATGGAAGGGAGTGAGGGACACGACACGAAGCAGATAAAAGTTGGGTTTCTTCGGCGCTGTTTGAATTCAAATTCTCGGACAGTTGTCTTGGGCGCGCGATCTACGTTTTCCTTTTTTGTCGGATTCAGAATTTGTTGGAGAGCCGCGTTGACAATGACACCTGTGGAAAATGGGTATGGCTCCAGGAGTGGAAGTAGAAGAGGCCCAAATTACAATAAGCACACGTTGATCCGTACCCAATCGTCCATGTGAGCAGGCCTTTGATGACTCCCTCCGAGGCCTACGGGCCTACCCCCACCTTCTTCACCACTCCTATCGTTTGTTACAACATTAAATCATTAATCAACGCAAACACATTAATCATTAATCATTAATAGTATGATTTATCCTGTCTAAATGTTTTAGGCAATACCCTCAAGGTCAAATTGTTACTTATTATTATTATTATTATTATTATTATTATTATTATGCATTAATTATTTGATCTAGTTTTTAAAGATCAAATAATCCATATCTTAAGTTTTTTATAACATCTCATCGCTTAAATTGAATAAAAATTTGAATGTAAAAAATTTTAATTGATTCATTTTTTACTTTGATTTATTTTAATAACTATTTTATTAAAAATTAATCACCTTATTAATCAATCCATTAATTTTAGTAAATCAATGTTTTTATAAATTATGATTAATTAATAATTTTTATTTAATAATTTTTAAATCTAAAATTTAATTTTTTTAAATGAACAAGAAGAAGTTCCTTCTTTAATAATATTTTAAATTATTTGTATCAGTTAGAAATAAGGTTGCGTGCTATTGAACCTTTTTAGACTTCACGTGCCAGCAAGATTCCTACTGAGCATGGTTATTGTTAATTTTATTTAATATTTAATGTATAATATTTTTATAATATTTTATGAATCTTTAAACCTTAAATTTTTTACTTTAATTTTTTATGTGACTTTTATACCATCAATTTTGTAACATTATTCAACAGTAAACACATTAAGGAAGCTCTTTTTCTTTATAATAGGAACTCTTTTATCTTTTTAATTCTCTATCTTGGTGGACTTAAGAGACATGCAATAACTCACTGATTTTATGTTTATAATTTACTAAATCACTTTTAGACAGTCTTTTCCTCTCAATAAGAACACTACTTAAACTCATTTCAATATTTATTTTGGCTGGGTTTGGTGAACAAGAAATCAGCTATTTTTTAGCTGATTCAAGTCTTTCAGTTGTTTGACTATTTCAAACAGTTGAAATTCTTGTTTGATAGGAAGATGAATAATTAGCTTATTTATCTCAAAAAGTTGATTTTTGAAAAACTACCCAATAGCAACGTCTTCATATAAACAGTTGATGTTCAAGTGCTAAAAATGGGAGCTCAATTTATGCATCTTTGCTGCAAAGAAAAAGGCAAGGCTCCATTCATGGTTACTCTTATTTATGCTGCCAATTTTGCTTACCAACAATCTGATCTCTGGCGGGAGTTGTTGGACTTCCAATCTGGACTGAATTGCTCGTGGTTGGTTGTCGGTGATTTTAATTACAGTCTCAACTCTTCAGAAGTGAAGGGCGGAGTTAGATTTCATGGTGGTTCGGGTAGCGAACTCCAACAACTCTTTCGTGACATTGAATTGGTTGATCTTAAAGGCAATGACAGATGGTTCACTTGGGAAACAAACAACGAGGCGATATGTACATTCGGAAGAAGCTGGATCGCTCGTTGGTTAACCAACAATGGCTCCACTCCTTTCCCCTTGACTCAACGGTATTTGGAGACCCGATTTTTTCGGATCACACGCCTATTCTAATTCAACATCACATTGCTATTTGCAGTTTCGGAGCCCCCTTTCGATTTTTCAATGGTTTATTACGGGCTGAAGCATTGTTTTAATTACCGTACCGTATCGGCCGGTACCGTTCCGGCCGAAAATCGATACCGGTACGAGTATATATGGTACCAGTATAAAATACCAGTCGGTACTGACCAATTTCGTCGGTATCGACCGATACCGAAAATTTTAAAAAATTGAGGAATTTTTTTGCAAAAATTTCCCCTCCCTTTTTTTCAAAGTTTTTAAAATAATAATAAATATTTTATTACTAATAATAATTATCAATTAAATAAAACT
>JANJEY010000003.1:6533529-6546090 GCA_024703695.1 Erythroxylum cataractarum
TTATAAATTTAAAAAATATTTTTGTATTATTGTAATATTTTAAATACTTTGTATTATTCTTAATTTTATAATTGTATTATGATAATTGTCTTTATTTATATTAATTGTGGTTATTATTTATATGTATAATATTTAAAAATTATTATTATTTCATATTAATTGTCATTATTATTTATTATTAAGATTTTTGAAAGCATGGATGATGTAAACAGTAAACTAGTAAAGTATACAGTACAACTGTATAGTATACCAATATGGACTATTTTGCAATTTTTAAAAATTTTAGGGACTATTTTATAAATTTAAAAAATTTTCCGAAATGGTATCTGGTACTAACCGGTATCGGTACAGTTCTGTTCCAGAACTCAATCCGATGTCGAACCCGGTACGGTATTCATAACATTGGGCTGAAGGGTTCATGGAATTGATAGCTCAGATCTAGAGGGTAGAGGTTCATGGTTTCAAGGGCTACCAATTCATGCAGAAATTGAAGATGGCGAAAAGAGCGATTAAAATTTTTAGTAAGCAGCAAACTCTTAATACTCAGGAGTTGGGTTCTCATTTGGTTGATATTCAGGAGCTGGGTTCTCATTTGGCTGACTTACAGCAACAGTGCTATAGGGACCCCCTCAATGAGAGCTTGCGAGTCTTTGAAGTTGACAGTATGCTTAAGTACCAAGAAGCTTTGGTACTCCATGACTCCATTCTTCGGCAAAAATCAAGACAAACTCGGCTAAGAGAGGGTGACCGAAACTCAAAATTTTTTCATGCAGCGATCCTTGCTCGCCATAACAAGAACACTATCACTGAGTTGTCATATTCGGATCGCAATCTATGGAGCGGTCAAGAGGTTATGCTTCTCATGTTAGGGATTTCTTTGTACAACTCATGGGCTGTCATGAAGAACCGAGAAGGAAAGAGTTTGGGATCAGACATGTGCTAGATTTTACTCCAAATCAGGCCACTCTTGACATGTTAAACGCCCCGTTCACGACTTTGCACATCAAGGAGGCCTTATTTCGCCTTAACAGCTCAAAAGCTCCGGGACTCGATGGGTATTCAGTTGGGTTCTTTAAACAAACGTGGCCTATTACAGGACAGTTACTCACTGAAGCAGTCCTTGATTTCTTCTCCTCTGGTAAACTGTTACGGGAAATTAATCACACTTATATATGTTTAATTCCTAAAAAGGAGCAACTTGAGAAGATCATTGACTATCGACCAATTTCACGCTGCAATACAATTTATAAAATTATAGGCCCTCTTTTAGTAGAGCGTCAGAAGGTAGTTTTGACTGAGGTGGTCAGTAAGAAGCAAAGGGCCTTCTTACCATCGAGGAGTATTGGTGATACTATTCTATCGCTTCATGAACTGATGGGGGAGTATCAATAAGGCAAAAAGATCAACAGTTGTGTTATGAAAATTGATCTTTATAAAGCTTTTGACACAATTGGATGGGACTATTTAAGGGATTGCATGCAGTGTATAGGGCTGCCTCCCAGATTCTGTCATTGGATCTCCCAGTGCATCCAAATGCCCTCTTTGAGCACTATAATTAATGGCTTCCCAACAAAGCCTTTTATGATCCAAAGAGGAATACGGCAAAGGGATCCTCTGTCCCCTTCCCCATTCACTCTTGCAATGGAGGGCCTCTCCCGATTGTTGTCCAAAATAGTGCATTGCAATGGGCTTTTCTAGTACCATCATAACTGTAAGGATTTGAACCTTTCTCATTTAATTTATGCTGATAATGTGCTTCTTCTATGCCAAGCAGAACCGCAGGTGCTAGCTATAATGATGAACTTGATAACCACTTTCTCTCGGTGGTTGGGAATGACTATGAACATTCAAAAAAGTGGCATTTATGTATCTTCCGACGTGCGCAACCGAGAAGGCCTTAGCAATCCGGTTGGGTTAACCCTACAGAGTACTCCATTCAGCTATCTTAGAGTTCCTATCACCTCGGGCAAGCCTCGGTACTCTGATTTTATGCCTTTGCTGGAGAAGTTAAAGAGCATAATTAACTCCTGGAAGTTTCGATTTCTCTCCTATGCGGCCCGTGTTAATTTAATCGTCTCAGTTTTGAATAGCATGCATGTACATTGGGCAGCTCATATGACTACCTCGAAAAAAGTGATCAAGGAAATGGAGCGAATTTTAAAAGCATTCTTATGGTCTGGTCGGCATGACCAGTGCAAGGGAGCTAAGGTAAAATGGAGTGAAGTTGTTGTTCCAAAGAAGCAAGGGAGTTTGGGCATTATTTCGTTTTCTACAATGCAAAATAGTTTGCTTATGAAGAGAATTTGGTGCTTATTTGTGGACAAAGAAGCTTTGTGGGTCAAATGGGTGCAAGCATACCGCCTTCATGATCAAAGCTTCTGGCAATTCCAAATGAGGTACGAATACTCTTGGATATTCAAAAGCTTGCTGAGCTTGGGTGAAATGATTTACCCTTTGATTCGGAGTAGAATTGGGGATGGAGAAGACATATATTTTTGGTTCGACAATTGGCATATGATGAGCCCTCTCTAGCTGGTTAATGACTTAAATGGAGTTCGTAACCGTATTCCTAAAAACGTCACTCTAGCATGGGTTGTTGACCGCTTGCATAGGCACAGGTTCAGATATCTTCTTACTAGTTATATGTAAGGTATCTCCCTTCATAACTCTCCGAACAAGATGATATGGACTCCTACCCAAAATGGGGACTTCTCAACCTCTTCCGCTTGTGACATTGGGAGAGGGTTGACGGAAGCGGTTCCATGGGTTGCGCTCGTTTGGAAATAGGTATTATGTCATAAAGCAGCTTTTTTTTTCCTATGGTTGACCATCAAAAATAGATTAAGAACAAAGGACAGGTGGTTCGGTAATTATGATCCCATTTGTGTGCTGTGTAAGTTAGTCAATAAAAGTATAAATCATTTGTTTTTTGAATGCGAGTATACCAAAGCAGTTTAGAATCGAATATTGTATATGGTGAGTATCCTGAACTTTACCCATGAATGGAACGATGTTCTAGCTAAGGTTATTCGTGCAGTCCGACAAGGAAGGCAAGATAGTCTCATTCTCCGGACCTCCTTCCAGATGGTCCTTTACCACATATCGTGAGAGAGAAATACGCGACTTTACAAGCAATTAGAAAGGAGCAAATACGAGTTAGCGGATTACATTATTAACTTTATCAGGGAGATCATAATTGGGCATGGGGTTGCAAGATCATCTCTATTTGGCTATGAGAAGACGTTGGAAGATTTAGCTGTGGACTGATGCTGGAAACTATGTGTTTTATTTCCACTTAATTCTTGCGACAGTGGCATCTGTGATAGTGGCTTGATAGGCTACTTTCTCTTTTTTGTCTTACCTGTATAGGTTTGCTTTTGCTATTCTTTGTACATTGTTAACGTTGTTCCTTTGGTAATTCAAGTATCTTAAAATTCCAAAAAAAATTCTGCCAACCACTTACGCTGGCACGTTCCACTCCACTGCTTCACCATAACACTAAAATATCAACCATTTCATTTTCTTCTTAATTTGTTGAGGACTCATTCGACCAAGATATATAATCCTCGTAAATATCAACCATATGTCATAAGCATAACCAATATGTTATGCTTAAGAATTCTGCACCAAACATTTGTAATTTTTTGTAAAATTTAATTTTTGTTTTATTTTTATTATTGTCAAATTTTTAATTTTTGTAAAATTAAATATTTGATCTTGACTTTATAAATTTTTAAGTCGTGTCCTTATAAATTATTTTTAATTTATTAAATAATAAAATTCGTACAATTTATATAAAACATACTAATATAATGTAGATCGCTACATCATTCATATTAATAGAAAATTTAAAGTTAGATTATTATTATTATTATTATTATTGTTGTTGTTGTTGTTGTTGTTGTTATTGTTGTTGTTGTTGTTATTGTTGTTGTTGTTGTTGTTGTTGTTTTTGTTGTTGTTTTTGTTGTTGTTGTTATTATTATTATTATTATATGTTCTATATTTTATCACAGTTATAAACTTGATTTTTGTAGAATTAAATATATAAAATCTAAATTCCTATAAGCATATTCAACGAAATACTAAGATATATAATATTAATACCTTTATAATTTTTATAAAGTCATGTCTTCATAAGTCATTTTACATGTCTTCATAAGTCATTTTACACATAAACAACTAATACTAAACAACTAATTTTACCAAGCATCAAATGACAAACGATCAATATAATCTGCTAGTCAAATCAGCTGATAGAATCAGCTATCATCTAACAGTTAGTGCAGTCAACTAATTGCCAAACATGACCTTTATACATGCTATCGGATATGCCTTTTAGAAATATCTTCTTTATTATTTAATAATAAAGTTGTGTATTATTAAATATTCCCAAACTTTGGCTGCCAAACTTTGGCTGCCAAACTTTGGCTGCGTTTGGTGAATGAAGAATCAGCTACTTTTTAAGTGATTTAAAGCTTTCAATTGTTTGACCATTTCAAACAGCTGAAATTCTTGTTTGGTAAGAACATGAAAAAGTAACTATTTTGTCTAAAACAACTTAAATTTGAAAAGCTACACAATAGTGGCGTTTTCATATAACGACTGATTATGTAAAAGTGAAAACCCAAGTACACCCTCCTAAATAAATAAAACTATATATTAATTAATTTTTGCAAGTCAATTTATGCCTAATTATAATTAATTAATTGTGCTATAGTGTGGCATAATTGAATTATTATTAATTATGCTACAGATTCATGTATGAAATTTAATTTTTGTTCTATTTTTATTATTGTCAAAATTTTAATTTTTGTAAAATTAAATATTTAATCGTAACCTTATAATTTTTTTAAAGTAATGTCCTTATAAGTTATTTTGTAATTTATTAAATAATAAAATTCATACATATTATATGAAAAATACTACTATGATGTACCTCACTACATCATTCATATTAATAAAAAATTTAACGTTGGATTATTATTATTATTATTATTATTATTATTATCATTGTTATTATTATCATTAATATTGTTGTTGCTGTTATTATTATTATTATTATTATTATTATTATTATTATTATGTTCTATGTTTTTTTATTGTAGTTATAAACTTAATTTTTGTAGAATTAAATATCTAAAATCTAAATTCTTATAAGAATATTTAACAAAATACTAAAATATATAATATTCACATCCTTATAATTTTTTTTAAGTAATATCCTCATAAGTCGTTTTACACATAAACAACTAATTTTATCAAATATTAAATGACAAATAGCTAATGCAATCTGCTGGTCAAATCAGTTGATAAAATCAACTATTAGTTAACAACTAATGCAATCAGCTGATTGCTAAATATGACAATTGTGTATTAGCGAAATATTTATTAAATATTTATATGGATTTGACATGAAGTTAGTATATTAATATTGGATTTATTGAAATTTAAGTTGAGATTATGTTTAAAAATTTTAAATGAATTAAGCTGATATGAATTAATTCTATTAAAATTATAAAGAGTTTTTGATGTAAAAATTTTGAATATGACTTGGATCATTGCGTCTATAGATGCGTACAGCTTTTATGTTCCTTCAATAATGGCATACAAAAGTGAAAGAAGTTTTTCAGTAAGACAGTAGGGACCATTTAATTCGATATGTAATATTCAGAGTTCTTTCAACAATGGCATACAAAGTACTACTAGTCAAACAATGGCTCCTTGAATTTTCTCTGCGTTTAGGTGTGCTGGGCTGCGGTTGGAAAAGTATACAACAACAATGACAGTACGCTGAAATGTGGGGTTTAAAACAGTAGAGTCCGCTGCGGAGTCTACTGTTACAGGCTGTAACTTACAGCTGTGTACTTCCAAAGACTAGAAAGTTATAGAAACAGGAATTTAAATAGTAGAGTTAGTTGAATGAAAATGCTTGCAGTAGCTTAGCAACTCTGATCCATCTCCGCAAAAATGGGATCATCATCTATATCCCCTTCAATGTTTGCAACCTCCTTAACTCTGGGATCTACAACGTTGTTCCCCAAGAAAATTGGGACTCCAGCTTTCGTTGTCACTCGTTCTTCTACTTCCCTAAACCAGCCTACCAAAGTTTACTGCATAAAATATGAACCTGAGAGCACGAGTACTACAACGAAAAGAACATTACCAGGGCCAATGAAACTCCCTATCATTGGCAATTTGCATAACTTGGTTGGTTCACTACCACACCATGCTCTTAGAGACCTTGCTAAAGAACATGGACCCATCATGCATCTGCAACTCGGCGAGGTTTCTACGGTGGTTGTATCATCGGCTGAGTTAGCTGAAGAAGTACTGAGGGTGCAAGATATCTCCTTTGCTCAGAGGCCTAACTTATTAGCCCCCACAATTCTGACGTACGGTGGTTTAGATATTGCCTTTGCTCCATATGGTGAGTACTGGAAGCAAATGAGGAAATTTTGCATGACAGAACTCTTGAGTCCTAAAAGGGTCCAGTCCTTCACTTCTGTTCGTCACGATGAGGTCAAGAACCTTGTCGAATCGGTCCTATCCTCCGCAGGAAGTTCTATTAATTTTAGCAAAATGGTATTGTTGTTCGCAAATAAAGTAGTTTGCAGATCGGCATTCGGTAGCAAGTGCTCAGAGGATAAGCAAGAGGCAGTTATAGAAGTTGCGAAGAAAGGTACAGAGCTGGCTGCTGGTTTTAATATAGTTGATGTGTTCCCTTCATTGGCGTTTCTTCAAGGAATTACTGGGATGAAAGCTGAACTTTTAGCCCTTCGAGAACAGTTGAGCGAGGTATTTGATACAATTATAGAGGAGCACAGAGAAAGATTGAGGACTACAGGTAAAGGTGGTGGTGAATCAGGAGAGGATGATCTTCTCGATGTCCTTTTAAGGCTTCAGGAGTCTGGCAATCTTCGGTGTCCTATCACTAGAAACAGCTTAAAAGCCGTCATTCTGGTTAAGTTTCTTGTCTCTTTCACCTGTAAAATTTTATCAAAATCGAACCATAGTAATTTCATACTTCATCATCTGTTCCAGATATTTAATTTTAAGACTGTTTCTTCTGATTCGTGAACCTTGACATGAAACTAATCAACCTAATAAATTACTTGTGCAGGATATGTTCACTGCTGGAACTGACACTTCCTCAATAACATCAGAATGGGCTATGGCTGAAATGATGAAAAACCATCGCGTGTTGAAGAAAGCACAAGCCGAAGTAAGGCAAAACTTAAGAGGAAAGAAAGCCATCACAGATGCTGATGTTGAGGAATTGCATTATCTGAAGGAAGTGATAAAAGAAACACTAAGGCTACACCCACCAGTGCCATTGTTGCTTCCAAGACAAAGTCGGGAAACTTGTGTGGTTAATGGGTACGAAATACCTGCCAAAACCACACTAATGATTAACGCATGGGCACTTGGAAGAGACCCCAAGTATTGGTCTGATGCAGAGAGGTTCATACCAGAGAGATTTGAAGATGGTAGACTGGATTTTAAAGGACAGAACTTTGAGTTCATACCATTTGGAGCAGGAAGGAGGATATGTCCGGGTATGCATTTTGGCCTCGCAAACGTGGTGCTTCCACTTGCTCAACTACTATACTACTTTGACTGGAAGTTGCCGGACGGAATGTCGCCGCAGAATTTAGACATGACCGAGAAGTTTGGAGCAACAGTTGGCAGAAAACACAGCTTGATGTTGATTGCCACTCCTACAGATGATATCTCAGTTCAACACGCAGAGGCCACGGAAGTTCTGATGTAAGACAATGACTTTAACTCGAAGACTACTCCACATATGTCAATTACTAAAATGAAAAAGCGGCCATTTAATATCCATATAATTATTATAAATAAGAAAGTAAGATTTAATCAGCGTTCGATTCTACCATTTGACTTATAAGTCTAACGGATCCTTTTACATTCACATACGAGGAAACACTAATTATGTGAGAAAATCGTTGAGAAATCTGTCCAATATCAGATCCCTGAAATAAATATATTTTAATTTTAGATTACTTAAATTCTATAACATGATTAATATATAAAATATAATAAAGTATGAATCATAATTCATACTTTTTCTGAAATTTGATTATATACTTGTCATATCCTTCAAATCATTTTTAAAATTGGTTTGTCTAAACTATTGTAGCAAATGATCAACTTCTAACGGTATTCAAAAAATGAGTTAAGAGAATTCTATAATTTTTATAGAGAAGATTAAGTAAGAAGTACTAACTCTCTTGATCCTAATTAAGTTTATTTATAATAGATTTTAGATCTTTCAATAATTTAATTAAAATAAAATTCTAATTCTAATTTCAATTAAATTTTAATTAGAATTACAATTACTTCTAGTTAAATACCAATTGGGCTTAATAAAATTTTACAATCAAGTCCAATCTAATTAAAATATTTTTTTATCTTCAACTATTTCTTTGTGTATGACACAATAAATTCTTAAATCGATTGGTAATGAATTTAAAATTTAGTCCTAGATAATAATTAGGATTATATACATACGCACATTAGCCAAAAAAACTTTTTTTTTTTTTTTTTTTTTTTCTGATCTTGATATACATACATGACAAAGGTAAAGGCCAAATTGTGTAAATCTGAAACTTTTGCGAAGATTTTGTAATCAAAAACTGAAAATACTAAAAGACAATAACACTCATAAGATCAAGCTAGAAATGTCAATGGGCCAAGTTGGGCCCGGGTTGCTCCTAGCTCATCCTGACCACAGGTTAGATGGCACGTGGTCGGGCTCGACGCACTTTATATTTAAAAAAGGTAAAAACTGATGTCGATTTTGACAAAATAACACCATCGTTTTTGAAGTCATGATTTGGCCACAGCCCGAGCCAGCCCGACCTTAGCCTGTGGTCCGGTTGGGTTGATTGTTTTTGGCCTGTAGCCTAGTTAACCCAAGTCAGACGAGCCGGGCCAAAATTAACTTCCCTAAATCCAAACGGGGAGGAAAAGTAAAGGAATCCAAAATAGAGGTCTATCTTGTTCTCAAACTACTATATCATAGCGTAGCAATGAAGTCTTTTTAGTCCCTCAAGTTTAGCTTAATTACACTTTAGTCTCACAAATTTATCATTACTACCTTTTAGTCCCTTATGTTTGTCATTATTACATTTTAACCCCTTAATTTTTTATAATTAAACTTTAATCCCTCAAGTTTGACATAATTTTATTTTGGTAACTCATTACATTTTAGTCCTTCAAGTTTGACATAATAACATTTTGTCCCTCAAATTTCACAAAATTACATTTTTGTCCCTCGCGTTTGTCATGATTACATTTTTTCCCTCAAATTTTGCATAATCACATTTTAGTCCCTCAATTTTGTCATAATTACATTTTAGTCTCTTAATTTTTCATTATTACATTTTAATCCCTCAATTTTACGTAATTACATTTTAGTCACTCAATTTTCACAATTACATTTTAGTCCCTCAAGTTTGTCATATTTACATTTTGTCCCTCAATTTTAACATAATTACATTTTAGTCCCTCAAATTTGTCATTATTACATTTTACTCCCCAAGGTTGTCATTATTACAATTTTGTCCCTCACTTTTTCCTGTATTTGTAATAAGTTTCCTAATTTTAATTCTTTTTGGTTAATTCTTGTTTGTATCTTTTAAAAAAAAATCATACGACAATTCTAATCAAAATTTATCTTGACAATTTATCTTTCTTTCATTTCACAAGTATCATAATAAAATACTTTTTAATTTTTAAATAGGATATTAAAATTACTCTTTGTTGTATGATGTTGTCTAAAAATTATTTATCTGAAAGTGAAAAAGGGAGTAGGAAAAGAAAACAAATAGAACAATTAATTGAATCCTAAACAATTAATAGACAAAAGCAAGCTAATGTAGCCAAAACATAAGTCCATCTTATTCTCAAACAATTATATCATAGTGTAGTGATATCGTCTTTCTAGTCCCTTAAGTTTGGCTTAATTACATTTTAGTTCCACAAGTTTATCATAATTACATTTTAGTCCCTTATTTTTGTCATTATTACATTTTAATCCCTTAATTTTTCATAATTACATTTTAGCTCCTCAAGTTTGACATAATTATATTTTGGTCCCTCATGTTTGTATAATTACATCTTGGTCCCTCAAGTTTGACATAATTACATTTTGTCCCTCAAATTTGACATAATTACATTTTAGTCCCTCAAGTTTGTCATAATTACATTTTGCCCCTCAAATTTTGCATAATTACATTTTAGTTCCTCAAATTTGTTATTATTACATTTTAGTCCCTTAATTTTGTCATAATTACATTATAGTCACTCAAGTTTTTCACAATTACATTTTAGTCCCTAAAGTTTGTCATAATTACATTTCGTCCCTCGATTTTGATATAATTACATTTTAGTCCCTCAAGTTTATTATTATTACATGTTAGTCCCTTAAGTTTGTCATTATTACATTTTCATCCCTCAAGTTTTCCTTTTAATATTTGTAATAAGTTTCCTAATTTAAAAAATTTTCAACTAATTCTTGTTAATGTGTTTTTATCATAAATCATATGATGATTCGAATCAAAATTTATCTTTTTTTTTATTTTGTTGATATCATAGTAAATTATTTTTTATTTTGTATATGATATTAAAAATTTCTTTTTGTTGTTTTCCTTGATCGTAGATATATCTTTGTAATATATGGTTGAGTTATTGTCGTTCTATTATATTTGTCTCCTTCCAGTTCTATATAGGTGCTTTAGTTTTTTTTAGTCCAATTGTGTTATTTGTTTTATATGATGTTGCCTAAAAACATTTATTTGGAAGTGAAAAAAGGAAAAAAGGAAAACAAATAAAATAATATAGAATCATAAACAGGAGTTATTAGGTGAAGGTAATTTTGAACAACATAAAAAAATTTTAAGTGATGAGATTTGTTGGACCAATGGTGGTTGAAAAATTAAATCCCGATTATGTTTTGATAATAATAAAATGTATAGAATTTGTTAAGAAATTATTTTAGGTGTTTTGGATTGAAATAAATCTAGAAAGCATTATAAATCATGGTGAAATCAAGAAGGAAGTAATCTTCAACGTAATAGAGACTTAAACATGAAGATTATGAGAAGATCCGAATAAATATATCCGTTGGAGTCAGCACAAGTCGACCAACATATCACAAGTCGACTAATAAATTAAGGATCATCAAACGGGGCTTGAAACAAGTCGACTAAAATGTTACAAGTCGACTACAAATCAAGTGGATAGGAGAACTAGTCAACTATCATGACACTAGTTGACTGATCGAAGAGCGGAGATGAAACCTGCAACGAAAAACGTTGATACTAGTCGACTATAATAACTCGACTAGTCAACAATCAGGTAGAACTGAATAAGATGTGTCCGAATCATTCCTAAATGGAAAGGAAGAAATCAAGCAACGTCCATAAGAAATCATGCAACGGCTAGAAGAGGATTTACAACGGCTATTTCATCTCTAGTCTACAGATAAATAGTGGAAAAACAAGGGATCAAAATATTGAAGTCCAAAAAGATAAAGAATTCCGCTATTGTTCCAAACTTGCTCTATATTGCTCATAGCTTGTTTCAAATCTGTATTAAGCATTGTTCTTTCATCTTTATCTCATTATTATTGTGAGTTGAGTGATTAGTGAAAAGTCACTTGTGAGGTAAGATTTGTGTTGGAAAACAAATCTACTGTAAGGGTAGCTTGAGCCGGAAATCAAGCAGTGTTGTAAAAGTTCACACTGAACTAAAAAGTGTGCAGTAAAGTAATTTGTCAAATCCTAAGTGGGAGATTAGGTAGAGGACGTAGGTCTTAGCACTGAACCTCTATAAAAATAGTGTTTGCTCTTCTTCCCTACTCATTTACATTTCAATTTAATCGATTAAATTATTGTGTTCTAATTCTTTGTTATTTGTAGCACTTTACGAAAAAGGTTCAAAGATCTATTCATCTCCCTTCTAGATCGTTTACAATTGGTATCAGAGTAGAAGTATCAAGGGATGGCACACAATAACCTAGCGGAAGAAGAAATCATAAATAGATTAGGAAACCTTGGAAAGCATATGACATATTGTAACACCCCACTCCCGCATGACCCAAACCCGACATCGATGGTAATATCTGAGTCCGTGCCCTGCGAGGGTGGCGTGTTACATCACTCAGTCAAAACTCAGTATAAATTTTTTTTGAAACATACACATACTTTACATATTATGCGGAAAACAATTTACATAAATAATTATCAGCGAGTTCAATGACCACGGGGTCCCTTTTGTAAATACAATTTCATTCAGTTTGTTGACTTTACAACAAGACCTAATCATTTGTACAAAAATTCCGAAAAACATAATTATTCTCAGACACTACTGTAGACGCGAACTGATCCTGACCTCTTATCTCTCTCATCTGTGGCTGCTATACGCCCGTTGCCTAGCGGGGTATTCTTCTGAGTCTTGAAAAATAATTGCAAATTTTGGGTGAGTTTTGCGAACTCAGTGAGGTAACCATCATCGATGGTTCACTCAATTCAT
>JANJEY010000003.1:6659175-6684069 GCA_024703695.1 Erythroxylum cataractarum
CTTTTAAAATTTTTCACCAAACACTTACTTTTTCCTTAAAACAGCTTTTGCTGTAGATAAAAGTGCTTTTGGACCTTTCAAAAGCTGAACCAAACGGAGGCGAAGACTAGTATATAAGTCTAGTGGGCTACTCTACCTATTACCAATTAGTTTTAGGATAAAACCTCACTTAGACTTATATGTAAATTCTAACATGGTGTGGCCAAGCGTAAGAATCCTTTGAGCAAGCTATACCAATGCGGTTTGCGTCTCCATAATCTGTTTCCAGAGCACAGGTTCATAACTTCTTAGTGTCAAAATCAAAGAATGAACCCCTGACCTAACACTCAGTTTCAGGGGTTAATTAAGAGACCTTTAACAAACTGAACTCATGCTAGGCCTAAAATCATCATCAAGGCTACTTCTAATTGTAAAACAATAATAGGATCGATTCGATTTTGAGTACCCGTGTCCATATCACTTCTTCGTTAAATGTTGATTGCTTTGAAAGAGTTTATTTCCTCCCGTCTTCTTTCATTTTGTTTTTTCTCAATGGTTAAGAATGATAATCGTTTTATAATTTTTTACAACTTATATACCATGACCAAAGGACGTGTCCTTTGGAAGTAGAAGAGAGAGGAAAAAGGACGGTGACCCATTTGAGACCCAGTCGGTAATACCCAATAACTATTATCTTGGGTGCGTTTCTTAGGACTCAATACAATAAAGTACATGGAATATAAAATAGTCTAACACTAATTCCATTTATCTGGCAAAGAGCACACTCAGACATGGATGGTAAAGGTTGCAGTTGTGGATAACAAGCATTAAGAGTAGTGATGTTTTCAATTTACCAGTAAACTGTAGAAGCTTTCTGGTTAACGGAGTGGCGTTTTCTTTGGAAAAGACTTATGTATTTGACAGACTTATATCTCATGAAAAATAGAAACAGCAGAGGGAGATGTGTATAATACCGAGAGGTTGAGTTAGCAGAGAACTGATAAACATCGTTACCACTTGAAGAAGAATACTATCATGAAGACATCTCCAACATCTAGCCATCCTTACCCTCCTGGAATTTATGTCTTTTAATAAACCTAGAGAAAGATAGTTCACAACAAATAAGCGACAATGTACACTTGCATGAACAGAACAAGGAGTTAAAGAACAAAAATCTGCAGAACCTTGAAGGTGGAATATAGTACTACTGTGCTAATACTACTGCTAAGACACAGGCGTGGGGTATAGATTTGCTCCAAGAGTTTCTGGTACCAACATATACAGAATGAAAGATATATATATATAAACAAGGGTTAAGGGTACACCACCAGCAAGAAAACTTATGGATGCAGTTGGCATTTATGGAACTGTTTATTAATGAATGTGAGAGGAACCCCCCGTTGCTTGCCTGGAAACATTAAGACTTGTTTCAGGCAATAGCTACACAATTATGAAAGCTAATTAAGATTCAAGAGTCAATCCTTACAGAAGCTTAGAATCTGCAAAATGGCCCACTAACAAATGAACGATACATAGAGTGATAGAACACAGGACAAAAGAATGAATCGAGAAATAGAACCATAATAAAAGCAAGCAAAGAACGAGCTATGTATATCATCCAGCTCCACTCTCACCGGTTAATCTTCCTCACTCACCCCTATAGTTACATGGTCTCTGCACTCTGCAACATTCAAGAATATACTTGTAGCAGTAGTTACTCTGGGCCGCCTGCAGCCTCCTCGTTAGCTTCAACAAAAGCTCAGATAGTTGCTCATATTTTCACAAACATGTGTGCTTCAATATCCTTACCCCATTGGTCTGTTTGCATGCAGCTATCTTCATTGATTTGGTTACATTTATGGGTTCATCTGGACCAACTGTCCCTTTCTTGCAAGAGAGTTGGTCTTAGATACGGGGTTTCAGATCAGTCTAGCATGTGAAAGAGATTGCGGTGTCTAGAAATATGCAATTTTGACATAGTTAGCTATTGGAACGTATTATAACTCAGGACCAACTTCATCAATTGAAGTGTTATCCACAGAATTTTGATCTTGATAGTGAGTTCGGGATGACTTAGGACCCATTGGAGGATTAGGTCAGGGGAATTGAGTTTTGAAGTGCGTGTCCATGCAGGACTCATCCAGAATCTCGAGCTCGATTTGACCATTTATTGCGTTCTTGGAATGGTCACGCATTTACACGATTTCAAATGTATGATTATGAAAATTGTTGAATAAATTAGAGTTAAACGTAAAAAAAACTATAAAAATTTACTCAAATATCGACCTAAATTTTTAATGTCATTTTAAAAAATAAGTAATCTCTTAATGCTATTTGTAAAGCATGAAATAAAAAATAAAAGTATATATTTTATTTGATTTACTTGTTTGAAAAACAAAAAACAAAAAACTAACAATTATTTTAGCATAAATGATATAAAATTAAGGACTTTCTTTTGTTAACGTGAATAATACGGCGAGCCATTTCAAATTAGTACTTTTGTTTTGGAACTCTCAAATATTATATTGTATTATATATTAATTTTATTATTTAAAATAAAAATATTAAACCTTAAAATAAAAATACATTCATTCATATGTTTTAAATTTATAATTACTTTAGTGCGAACTTATTAAGTAATAAAATTTATATATGGTATAAACACAATATTATATACTAATCTGATATGTTGATCGTAACGTCATCTACATCAATTTGCTAAAAATTAAAAGATGAAAATTTTTTAAAGTCACTTTTTAAAGTTCGAATTAGTATTGCAAAATTTGTAAATTTTTATAATTAAAGAATAAGTAATTTAGGTTGTGTAAGTTTAATTTGGACAAAAAAAAAATATTGCAGCTTGTAATTTAAAACATGCATATTACATTTGATGTCGTTTTTGGTTAGAAACTAGAATGCCTAATTATTGAGGCCTAAATTGGTATTTGAATGGGTTTGAACTCAAAGACGAGGCTCCGAGCAAAATGTGGCTGGGCCTTCAAAGTTCATGTTATTTTCTATACATAACTGTTTTTTTTTTATTTAAATACTTCGAAACTGGTAATCGTACAAATTAAGCAATAATTTCATGTAAAACTTTGAGTATATTTTTTTTTCTCTTTTTTGAATAAAGATGAAAATTTTATATCATTCATATTAAGTTTTAAAGAAAAACAATCTAATTAAACCTTGTAAAAATCAATTAGCGAGATTTTTACCGACACAATTAAAAAAATTGTTGACTTATGTTATAATTAGAAAAAAAAAGGTTAGAAATGACTTTATTTAAGAGAGTCGATCCCTTAAAGTATTGAGAAGCGGTGTAACATCAAATCTCAAAAATATAATTAGCCTTTTTTTAAATGGGATTTCTTTGAATTTTGCATATATCTACTAACCAATTCAACTATACATGCTATGTTGGGCCTTGTCAGCGTCAGGTAGATCAAACTCCCCGCTCCTACGTACCAAACAACAACTTAACAAAGCGAGTTCGGGTGAATCTAAACAATATATAATATTTTATAAATTATGTATAATTAAATGAAGAAATTCATACAATTAATATTGTTAGATTTTAACGTTTCTTAAGATAAAATATCACTTTCACAATTTTAATTTAGATTAATTGCGTTTTTGGGAAGAGTTGCTCCATTGATTATTCTTTTAGAGTTAGTCTTAGCCAACAGATCTGTTGAAGTTTGTAAAGTTGATACCATAGAATAATCACTTCAAAAAAATATTACATGAATTTCAGGAGCTTACAGCTGTTGCGTTGACAAACATCCTTAAAACATGTGTCCTATTGCAGACTCCTAAGGAGTATTCCCTAAATTCTGCTGCTTCTCATAACGTATAGACCTTATTGGCTAGATTGTTTCACTATCTCCACAATTTAAGTAATAATAGTAGTCAGGTCGGTTGTGCTACGTCCAGGTCTAACTCTAGGATGTCGTGTGGGCGGATCGATCCATCCTTAAGATGTTGAGTTAAACATGACAGGTATTTATTATATAAGGTCATTATCTCCTTATGATGTAGGTACGACTCTAATAACCCTGATATTCTTTGTTCATAGACACAAAACTTATAAAAAAGAGCTAACTTAGGCATCGAAGAGGCAAGCCGGCAATTAACCCCCGGCGTGTCTTTATTATTTTTGCAGGTATCTCTTAGTCCAAACTAATCCAGATCATGGATCCAAGCAACGACGTCCAGCCCCAACAGAATCAGACTAAACCAAATAGTTTAACATAATCCAAGAGTTCGTCCAAATGGTAGAACATGTTTTTCGTATATCTATCAACCTTATTAGGTTTTAGTCACTCACTTTATTTTTAATTATTTAAAAAATAATAAATTGAGAAGAATTAATTAAACTGAATTTATCAGTTAATTATATAATTATTTATTATTATCTGAATTTATGATTTATTTGATATAAAATTACAAATAATGATTATCAATTTCATAATTATAAAAGATAGAACTAATTACAAAATGGCATTTTCCTTAATGGAAGACAATTCCAGTTTCTCCTACTAAAACTTGATGCTAAAGCGACTCAACATTATTGGAAGATGGCATTAAGGACACGTAATTTAGACAATTTGGAGTCTTCAACTCAATCATGTTTGTCATGTCACATACGTTAAATGTCTCATTAACTAAGCAACCACTCACAACGTTCCAAATAATTAGATACATATAGATGATAATAACTTGAAGGATGCAGCCATCAAAGTTCAAACCACCTTATTTATTACCTCTATGTAATGAAATATCTTACGGTGTTCTAGACCTTGCTTCAGCCATGTAATCCGGAATTCCTGCCGTGTAATGAAGTTGCTGTGCCTATAAATATGAATGCAACCCTCTGGACCTTGATTTCCTCAAATCCAAATAAGCTCTTGGAAGGTGAAAGGTCTCTTTCTATATTGTTCACTAAACCACAGAGAGAGAGAGAGAGAGCTATGAAGATGGCTCTGAGATGGCTTGTTCATTCAGCTTGTCATGTTCTGGGAAACCCTAAGGAGGCTGACATGACAAGTAACCATGTTATGGGCAAAAACCCTACTGAGCATGCCATGAATGGAGGCTTCAAGGACCCTGGAGAAGAAAGAAATCCTTCAGGGTTTCAAATGCCTCTCCATTATCCGAGGTACACAAAGGATGATTACCAGAAGATGGAAGAGTGGAAGGTGGACATGTTGCTTAGGGAATATGGAATTGTTAGTTTCAAAGGAAATCTTGAAGAGAAGAGGAAATTTGCAATGGGGGCATTCTTGTGGCCTGACCAATATTGATTTTATATATATATATATCAACAGCTATATATGTTATGCTTCGACATCGCATTATCTATGGCTTGAAGAACTTGCAGCTCAATAAATGATCATGGAAATTCCTCTGAGAGGATGTTATAGAGCAAGCTTGGTTTGACACAAAAAGCAGTAAGAAGAACATGCATGGAGGAGTATATGTAGAGTACGAGAGACATGTAATGTGAGACCTCTGTCTTCTTATGAGAAGGAGAGTAGAAGAATTCCTTTCTTCAGACAGATTTAATTCCATACTTCGTTATTGCTATTGTTGTTTTCCTGTTAGCTTGAAGAAAAACCATGCTTAATTAGTAATGCCTCTTCTGTTAAATATCTTGGCGTGTAATCCGATTCCAAGGCCTCGAGTAGAGTTGTCTTTCAATAATGAAGCATTCTCTAATAGGACGATGGTTTTAGAAGTACTTGCCTCACAAATAATATATTGAAAACAAGAAGTACTTGTTAGAATTTTTGGAGGGTAGCAAGTTAAACAAGTAAAGCTGAATTTTAGAGATGACCAATTTTTGATTTGAAAGTTAAGTTCTTGCAAAAATTCTAACATTTTAGTTGAATTAGATTAAATAATTTAGGTCAATTTTAGTTAAATTTTGAGTAAATTTAATTTTGATTATATATTTTTTAAATCGTCCAAAAATTAATTTTAAATTTGATTAAATTATATTTCTTTTCTTAAATTTGACACATTTTGTTATTTCTACTATAAATCAAACCTCAACTTTTCCAACTTAATGTCCATAATATCTTTTCTTTCATAGACATCTCAACATAAAAAGGTTTGACACCATTTATGATTTATTTTGGCTTCTCATTGCTTGACGTGGGAGAGCATAGGGTCGAAGAAAGCTGTAATTTGTAGGCGTAATTTATTGTCTAATACTAATTAGAGGGCGTTGGATGCAATAGAAAGACAAATACATTTCTTAAAAAAAGTGAATGCAACTGATTGAAGAAGGTAGAATGATTTGTGGAAACATGGGATTCATTATACATGTGAAAGCATGACTTATGCCAAAAGAGAGAAACGCATGCATAATCACTAATAATCTGCTTTTAATAACGATCATTGTAAAAATGGCATTTTTATTTGCTGTAGATGATTCACTTGTACACCTGCATACTGTAAGTTTACTTTTGAAGAACTTTTGATGAGTATACAGAAACGTAAATCAATGACGAATTACAACTGGTCTCATAAATATGCCACCTAGAACTTACAGATAAGAAGCTTAGACAATCCTAGGCTGCAAGCCCTCATAGATCTTGTATGAAGTTGCTAGCTGATGAGCAGATGAGAAAATAGGTCATCCAACCCCTTCAAAGTTTCAATCCTGAATGAATAGCTACAACACCTCCGACCAGATTTTCATACTCGACCTTTCGAAATCCCGCATCTGCAATCATTGATGCGAATTTCTCCTGGATCGATTCATCAATTATGAACAATTATAAGCAACTACTTTTTGTTGAAATAGGCAAGATTGGCTGGTGTTCACAAATAGGAAAAGAAAAAAAGAAAAAGCTTTTTCACCATGGCAGCCAAGCTTGAAATACAAATTTAGAAGTTCAGAAATTTAAATGGTTTTTACACCCAAAGCAACTTCCAACAGAGTATGTACTGTTTGGTATAAACTGATAACGCCTCAATCCACGTTTGTTTTACCCATTAACATTTTCTGAACGTGCATTCGGTGGCATACACCTAATCGAGAAATAATGTGTTTTTGTGAGTAGGAGTGATTCATAGTTGTTCCTTATCTTCTCTGTCTTCCTTTCCCTAATTCCACTTAGCAAATTTTGAGCATCATATAATTTTCCATGACATTGAGCCTATTCTTACCTTAGCTCTAAAAGGGCACAGGACTGAGTTATTACCTGATTGGGAAAACGACGTATACTCTCAACCAAGTACTGATAGGATTCTCGATCACCTGCAACAAGCTCTCCTAAAGCTGGAATGATAGAGAATGAGTAGTAATCATACCTACATAAAAATAAAGCAACCTTTGTAACAGAACAATATAGAAATGCAAAGTACAGCATAAAGCTCTCGTGATATGAGAGGGTAGGCAAATACATTTTGTTTACACAGTTTCCCCTTAGGTGCAAATTTGCGCATGTCAGGAGTAAGAAGAAAGCATAAAAGCAGAAAACAAGTTTCTATGCTTAAGAAGCGTCAAGCAAAGTTGTGCAGGTGAATCTATATATAAATGATAAGCCGGTAATTGGAAACTTTTACTTTATATTTTTTCACTGTTACCTCTTCCTCAAAATTCTTTCATTAAGGCAGTTCACACTTCGTAAGTGGAACTGCAAATAGTTTTTCATCATGTTAATACCTATGGTTAAAGACCAGCTTACATCAGCAGTTTGCATCTTGTCCAGTTCATCAGTATATTCTCAGATTACTATAGCATTATATGCTCGTTCCATACCAAATGTTAAGTGATCCAACTTTCAAAATGATTTGTAGGTGAACCACATAAGGATACTGAATTTCTTGAAAAAGGTTGGAGATAAAAATTCATTTCACAAATTCCAGCTAGAGGAAAGACGTTTGTTCTATGACCTATCTCTATCCATTCAATCATGCCCAGTGCTGCTGACCAGCCCAATTTGAAAATATTGCAAACAGCTTATTTTGAGAAAACCAAATAGTTCTGTTGACCAATGCCAATAGTTCAGTATGAAAATGCGAGGACAAGCATCTATTTCTTACAAGAAAAAGGTCCTTCTTATAGCAAAAAGGTATACTATAAAGCATAAAGTTGGACAAATACCTACCATTCTTTGAAAACAGGCACTTCCACATGGCTCAGTTCAAGGCATAGGAATCTTCCTCCTCGTTTCAATACCCTAGTATCCCATAACGTACAAGTTTGTATTATTATCAGCTAAAGGTTTACCACAGAACACATAATAAAGAGAAACTTGAGGACACATGACAGGATATTAATAAAACAATCATAAATATTGTAACTTAAGGCAAATATTATTTACCAAGCAAAAAAAAGAATCACATACCAATAATTGGCATATCTAAATCCGCATCAATGTTTAGTATCTAAAGAATAAATTACAAACATGATCTGCTAAATGCAGCAACATTTAAACTACATTAGTCGTTACCTGATTTATTTCATGTTTCAATAACTTACTATAAAAGCACATAAAAGTAGGCATACTTCGTCGTTGCATATAATCTCAACATTTTCACAGTAAGGAGTACTTCTTAACTATATAACATAAAACTGATTTGCGTTCTTACCTTCTATTTCTGTTTTATTGTCTCAACTTTGAGTTATGATATGTAGTTCAAAATCATAGCAACAGTTCCACAATGCAATTACAAAAAGCGCTCAATTGGTAAATGGGTGCAATATCCCCCTATTCCCAAATTGAGATATCAATGAACACCCCCTTCCTAACTCTTTCCTCTCAACATTTTTAAATTGTTCACATGTTAAAATTGATTTGCAGAGGACTTATAAGCACACCTATGAGCCTCATCAAGAACCTTCTCTATGTGAGTAACATTTCTGATTCCAAAGGCTATCGTGTAACCATCCATTGAGTTATCTTGAAAAGTCAAAGCTTCAGCATTTCCTTCCACCCATATAAGGGACTTGTCTTTTCCAAGACCTACCAATTCCAAAGAAGAACAAACTTACGCATGCAGATAAGAATATTGAAAGCAATTAAGCAGTAGGAACGCAGGATATTTTAATTACTTCTGATTTCTCACCTCTCTCTATGGCCCTTTTTCTACCCACATTCAGCATGTTTGGGTTGATGTCACATACATAAATTTCAGTATCCTCCTGCAAAGGATCATAACAAGGATCTTGAAGTGCTCTACTTCTGATACTATTTACAGTTTCTAGGATCCTGAAGGCAATATCTCCTGCAAATAATGCATTGGGTTATGAAGTATCAGATAAAAGTTGTCAAAGTTACAATGATTAACACAGTATCGTATCCTTTCAGCACCTTATCTGTTATCTCACATTGCTATCTTTTTCTCAAAGACGGTAACAAAGGAATTGCAGTAGTAATAAATAGTCAAGCCAAGTCTCACTCATTGAACCTCTGTATAATCCAACTCATGACAGCAAGATTTTGCAATTATTTAAAGAAGCAAATCTTACCTGTCCCACCAGCTACATCAAGATGCTTCATTCCAGGGAATGGACTGAGTTTGGAAACTAATCTGGGTGATCCCATAAAATAATATGTCAACATGAAGATAATTGAACTCCATAAAAACTTCATGCATGCATTAAAAGTTCCTCAGTCTAACCTGTCCTTCCACAATCTATGTAATCCAACACTCATCAAATCATTCATGAGGTCATAATTTGATGCAACACTGCTGAAGACGTTACTGACCATTTGACTTTTTTCTTCTTCCTGCACTTCTTTAAAGCCTGATAAAAGAAAATGGAGAAAGCACCACTCTACATGAAACTAGCCATGTGCAACAAGATGATTGTTGTGCAGATGCAACATTAAATACACAACTTAAATCTTATTTCGTTTGATAAAGATTAGAACCAAAGCAAAAATAGGATAAGTGACTTCTAAATAAGTAATAACATTAACAAGAAAACATAGGAGAAATTTCATATGTACAGGGCACAGACTTTATGCTTCTTGCATTAACATGTTCTACCTGAACAAGAGGAAGCATGATTTACTACGGTAGATCAACTCCTCAGGCACACAACACTTCTAGGGAGACATGAATATTTAAAAGTTTCAATTCAAGAATCTCACTTCATATTTCATTCTAAGTTACAGCATGAGGGAAGAAATGCAATTTATTAACCCTGACATTCTGCATCCACACAAGTTATAAAAGTATCTCCAATATCTGCTCAGAAGGCTATTCTTGTAAGAACAAAAGGAAATACAAGTTTCGAATCACATAAACAAGGCCTACACTTTTAAGATAGAACCCAACGAATGCAGAAACCATTAACATTACTCAAAAAACCTACCAAAGCTTGTGGCATGTGAATGCAGCAGAGAGGCAGAAGAGCTGAGTGGCAATAAATTGAAACCTAGGTTCCTTTTTATCAATCTCAATGCCATTGCCATAGATGCTGCAACAATTGAAAAATCAATGTCCATAAATTTCAAACCACCCAAGGTTCATCTAAGACCATTCAATGGCAAGGTTGTAAAGGAGAAAAAAATTTTCACAAATGCGCGAACCACATGAGATAACCATTTCAGAGAGGGGAAAGAAACTTACGATCTAAACAATGCACGCAGTGAAATACTCAAAATTCATTGAAACAAACAATCGAACACTTGGCGAACAACTAAAACCAAAGGGCGCTAAAAGACAAAACCACACCAACTCGTTATTCTTATCCACCGAAAATACGATAAAGCAATAAAATTCCTGTAATAACTTACGGACAAACAAGCGAATTTATCCAAAATTCCTCAGAATAGTAGTTGGAGTTGAAGCGTACGTACCAATTACGAAGTAGAGGAGAGACCAGAGAGGACGGAAAATGGCAGTTTGGTAAATTTTGTGCTAACTGAGGGAAGAAACAAATGGTTTTATTGGGCCCAACATGTCCTACATCCTAGAATTAAGGGCCTAACCTAAGTTTGAGCTTCAAGTTGGATTTTCCAAGCCCATTCTTGGGCCCCCCAATCAATTAATCTTCAAGTTGGATATGCCTTGTCATTCGCCTGTCTTTTTTTTCTCAGATCCTTCTGATGCTTAGATTCGCAGTTCATTTTCAGGGCAACAATTAAATTACGACCAAGTTCGGATTTTTCTAGTTTAATTGAAGTTGCAAATTTGAATCGTTTTTATATATGTAGTTGTTTAAAATTTAAGGTCAGAGTTTTGTTTCTTGTAAGAAGCCTATCCGACTCAAGTATAGATTAATTTAAAAATGAATAATTTAGAGGTATCTCTTACGAGACCCTTTAAAGACACCTCATATAAAATATATATATATATACCCACGTTCGTTTTCAAGCTCTAAACGTACTTTCCTGATAATCTGACGTTTCAAGGTAACTAACATCATTCACGAAAGATTCATTGCAAATTTGTAACTCGTACGCTATAGCTAACCCTACAGAAGATAAAACCAATTCTATGCATGCCAAGGTCTTTAAATACCATTAGTAATCTTATGAATTCCATAAGCGGACTCAGTCTTCCCTGTTTCAGGATACCATATTGAATCGTTAAAAATGGTGGCAGTGAGCTTTATAGACTGTTACACTGTAAAACCAGCCAAACCAACATGGACAGGCACCTTGTCCTTGTCAGAATTGGACCAAATTGGCGTTCTAACTCATGTCCCCACCATTTACTTCTACAGACCACCACCAAACTGGCTTTCACCTAAAGCCATTGTAAATATTCTCAAAGAATCATTGAGCCATGCCCTGGTTGCGTTCTATCCGCTGGCAGGTCGTTTACGTTGGATTGGCAATGGCCGTCTTGAGCTTGATTGCAATGCAATGGGAGTCCAGCTAATTGAAGCTGAATCTGAGTCTAAGTTCGACGATTTCGGTGACTTCGAACCTTCTGCCAAGTACGAAAACCTAATCCCGGCGGTGAACTACAAGACGCCGATACACGAAATACCTTTGATGATAGCGCAACTGACCAAGTTCCGATGTGGTGGTGTTACCCTCAGTTTTATCGTGTCTCATGCGGTGGTTGATGGGCAAAGCGCACTTCATTTCATGTCCGAGTGGGCACGGATTGCCCGCGGGGAGCCATTAAAGACGGTGCCATTTCTTGACAGAAAGGTCTTGCGAGCCGGTGAGCCGGCAATTACACCACCGCGGTTTTTCCACACGGAGTTCGAACGACCACCGCTGTTGCTAGGTCAAACAGATGAGAAAGAGGAGAGGAGGAAGAAGACAACCTTAGCCATGTTGAAAGTAACCAAGTCCCAGATCGAGAAACTAAGGAACAGAGCTAATGAAACCAAAAGCGTCGCCACTGAACGTGGTTTCACAAGGTATGAGACCTTAGCAGGACATATATGGAGGTGCGCATGCAAAGCTCGCAAGCATAACCCTGAACAGCCAACTGGTTTTGGTGTTTGTGTAGATTCACGCAAACGCATGAACCCACCTCTTCCACAGGGTTACTTCGGAAACGCCACTTTCGATGTGGTCGCCACCAGTAGCTCCGGCGAGCTGATGTCCAATCCATTAGGCTATGCTTCGAGCAAGATAAGGGAAGCAATCGAGAGGGCAACAAGTGAGTATGTGGACTCTGCCATCGACTTCTTGAAAAGTCAAGTCGACTTGTCAACGTTCCAGGACGTGCATGCAACAAAAGGCACTGATGAAGAGCCTTTCCATGGAAACCCAAATCTTGGGGTGGTTAGTTGGGTGACATTACCGATCTACGGGCTGGATTTTGGGTGGGGAAAGGAGGTTTACATGGGTCCTGGAACTCATAACTTTGACGGGGACTCGTTGCTTTTGCCAAGTCCTGAAGGTGATGGATCGTTAACAGTTGCAATATGTCTGCAAGAGGCTAGTATGGATGACTTCAAGAAGTACTTCTATGAAGATGTTATGTAGACCATTAAATTTTAAAATTGTGTGCTCAGAGTCTAAAAATAATGAAGAAGAAAGTTAAGAAAATAATAAGAAAGCTAGGGAAAAGATTAAAAAATAGAGAGAGTAGAGAGGGGATACTTGATGCTATACTATACTTGCATGCATATTTGATATTAGGAGATGAATAAAAAAAAAAAAACAATTTGTATTTTTTGTCAATTTTTATATAAAATGAAATCAACTACATCCACGCCCTACAATAGAAAACAACACAAGTGAACCCTCTCATCTTGACACAGAGCCACTTTCATCTCCCATCAATGGCAGCATCACTTCAGAACCCAAAGCCTCGATCGGAAAATCCTACAAGAGAAGCAAATATCAACGATCTTCCCTCTCCAGCGTCCAGTAAATCAAGTTCCTTCTTAGAATGCAGCATTGCAGATGTTGACTGTGTTCCTGCTAGTAAAAGAAGATCCAGAAGCCCTCTTAGGGTCAGGAGTAATGATTATCTCCGCCTGGAACTTCAGGGATCTCAATTCCCCTGAGAAAAAGCTTTCGATGAAGGATTTCATTTTGGATAATAAGCATAGTATTCTTAGCATTTTGGAATCATGAATTAAGTAAGATAAGTGTAATGACATTCTTCATTTTGTTCCCATGGGTTGGCGGTTGATTCATAACTATGAGGAACACCACAATGACCAAATTCATTTCCATACTCACTCATATGGTCTCAGCTCAAATGATTCACCTTCAATCCCATTTGTTAACTTTGAACATTATTACTCATGTCACTTTCATCTATGCTTTTAACTATCCTTTCTAAAGATCCTCTCTTTGGAGCACCCCTCGACACCTTGCACCCCATATCCAAACATGTTGGCTCATTCTTGGAGACTTTAATGAAACTCATCCTTCTTCCGTAAGGTTATCAAATCTAGGAAAGCTTCAAACAAGATTGTCTCCATCAACCACCTAAATTCCAATCTAACCTTACAGCCACTAATCATCCGAGCAGATGATCATTTTTCAAAACTGCTAGGTTCTCATCCCAACTCCAAATCCTCCCCTAGCCTCAGCAGTGAAATTGTTCAAGACCGACTCTCTCGACATGAAGTTAGCTGTCTTTCTACACCTGTATCCTTTTAAGAGATTAACCATGCTCTCAAGTCAATCCACCCTAAGAAAGCACCAGGTCCTGTGGGTTTCAATGTCAATTTCTTCCTCAAGACCTGGCACATTACCAACCCAATGGTGGTCGATGCTGTCATGGAATTCTTCAATAATGATAAGCTTCTTACAGAGATCAACAGCACCTTCATCACTCTCATCCCCAAAGGTGTTAATCCCACTAGTTTTCGGGATTTTCGACCTTTACCCTGCTGCGATACTGTTTACAAGATAATCTCCAAGGTACTCTCGCTTAGACTAATTAAAACCACTTTGCTCAATCATATCAACTGCAATCAGGGGGCCTACATTCCTGGTCGATCTATTGGTGACAACATATCCATCGCTCAAGAGTTCTTTAAACAGTATGCAAGGAAAAGAAGTCCTAAGAACTGTGCCATGAAAATTGATTTTCAAAAAGCTTATGACATGCTGGATTAGTCGTTTCTTACTAGCACTTTCCAGGCTTATGGATTTCCTTCAAGATTCATCACTTCGATTCGTCAATTTATAAGCACCATGACCTTCAAGATCCTAGTAAATGGTGAACCTTCCAAGAGTATTAAAGCTGCAAGAGGTATCAGGCAGGGGACCCCATTTCTCCTACCTATTCGCATTAGTAATGGAGGCACTCAACAAACTTAGAGAGGTAGAGAAAGACCCCAAATTCAGATTTCATAGCAAATGTAAAAGGTTAAAGCTTATCAATTTAAGTTTTGCTAATGATCTTTTCCTTTTCTCTAATGTTGATTGCAATTTAATAGCTTCGGTCTCCAGTGCACTTAAGATGATTAACAAGCTTTCACGGCTCATCATCAACTACAAAAAGAGTGCTCTGTTCACTGCCAAACAAGTCTTGCCCCCATTCTAGCCTTAATGTCGAGTTTTAGACGTCAGCAACTTCCTGTTATCTTGGAGCGCCCGTTTCAGCAACCAATCCTACCCTTGGCGATTTCAGATCTCTCACATAAAATTCTCAACCGAATAAGTAGTTGGAGTCATAGAGAACTGTCCCTTGTTGGCAAAGGTCAACTAATTAACTCTGTTCTCTCTTCTATGGCAACTTATTGGGGCTCACATCTAGTTATTCCCAGCTATATTCACAAATGGACCGACCGAATCTTCAAGGATTTCTTATGGTCCGGTTGCAACATGCATACTAAATAGGCAGATGTATGTTTACCTCGTAGACAAGGAGGCCTTGGTCTCATTACCTCCAAATTGCTGAACCAAACCATGCTTACTAAGAAGGTATGGCGTTTGATCCAAGATCGACAATCTTTATGGGTTAAATGGGTCAATGCCTACTACATCAAGGAAAAATCCATATGTTGCTGCAACGTTCTCATGAAAGCTTCAACTCACTGCAACTGTCAACTCAGTAATGGAGAGACTATGAAGTTTTGGCTTGATCCGTGGCTCAGTTAATCTATATCCCGTTCAACCTACCTCAACTTCATACACTCAAAGGATTTATTCCTGCAAGCGCTAATGTAGTTCACGGTTTAACCATTTATCGACAACTCCAAAACAGGAATCCTCCTATAAGCAGCCCCTCACTTCTCAGTAACATCACCTTTACCAGATGACCTGACACGAATTTGTGGAGGCTAACATCTTCTGGTCAATTCACCACTTCCTCAGCTAGAAGCATACACAGAATGAAGTATCCCCAGGTACAATGGTTTCATGCAGTCTGAATTCAGAACTTCAATCCTAGACTTGCCCATCTACTTTGGCAAGCTTTCAAAATTAAAATTGCTACTTTAGACCGAATTGGTATAGGCTTCTAAGTTTCCTTAACTGGTGTGCCCTCTGCAAGAATAATTTCGAATTTCGAATCAAATAATCATCTCTTCTTTTCCTACACATTTTCGAATCAGATTTGGAGATTCATCATGATGAAATGAGATATCCCTAACCCCCCCGCAATCTAATCTGATGTCATGGATTGGAGTGTCCAACTCAAGCTCCCCCAAGAAGGTGATGTCTGGTTAATACTTTCAGCTCTAGTTTAATTATCTGCAGTTTTTCATCTGGCAGATTCGTTGGCAGCGCCTCCCAACGAACCTTTTACGATATAATCGTACCCTTTTGCCCACGTTGTGGTAAAGATCGGGAGAATAATGTTCATGCTTTACGTGATTGCTTATGGGCCAAAAAGGTATGGACTGCTATTTTGGGCAACTTAATTGCTTCTTTCTTCACTCTTGATATTGATGAATGGATTACCACCCATGTGTTTGATGTATCTTGTTCCCTTGATAATGTTATCAAATTCATTGTGGGAGCTTGGACTATCTGGTGTGCTAGAAACCGTGAGATTTTCCGATGTCAGAAAATGTCTGTTTTTGGACAACATCATAGCTATTTGAATCTTGTTGATGAGTGTTGGGCATGCCTGGGGGAGGATACGTTGATAACAAGGGAGAGTAGATGGGTCTCGTGGAAGGTCCTTTGGTTGACATATGTTAAAGTTAATGTTGATGGGAGCTCTCTTGGTAACCCCGGTCTTGCTGGTTTTGGTGGTTTATTGCGGGATGAGGCTGGTCGTTGGATTGTTAGCTTCTCAGGCTCTAGGGGTATTGCTACTCACCTTCTAACTGAACTCCAAGCTATTTCTCATTAGCATATGTTACCTTCTAGCTGAACTCCGATACCCGTGATCGTTAGCATGGGATCACGGGTATCGAAGGGTTCTTGTAGAGTCGGACTCTCTCGAAGCAATTCGTCTAGTAACTACTAACTGTTCTCATTCACACCTTTACATGGCTATCATTGATGATGTTAGATCTATTTTGAAGAGAGATTGAGATTGTTCGCTTCTTCACACTCTCAGATAAGAGAATCAACGTGCCAACTTATTAGTGAAATATGGGTCCACTTCGTTGCATCTTTGGCATATATGGGAGTCTCCAATGCTAGAACTTCATGAGTATTTACAGAATAATATTATTTCGGTCGTTTTTTTGAGACATTAAACCTCTTTTGTCTTTTTCCATTTTATCGGAAAAAAAAAGTTTAATTATCTGCTGCATTTGTAAGGAGAGGAACAACCATATATTTAGGTCTATTGCGTGCACATCACAACAACTATTGATAATCATTCAAGATCAAATCAAGATGCATCAGTTCCTTTACAAGTATAAGCATGTAGTAGTTAGCCAAGGAATG
Source organism: Erythroxylum cataractarum (assembly GCA_024703695.1). NCBI lineage: Eukaryota > Viridiplantae > Streptophyta > Magnoliopsida > Malpighiales > Erythroxylaceae > Erythroxylum > Erythroxylum cataractarum. The sequence goes on from JANJEY010000003.1 coordinate 6,676,401, forward strand.
ACCTCACGATGGCAGTTATAGTAATTCGACCGAGACAAGTTCAGATGAATGTCTGCTTATCACGCCCTAGTCTTGTCGACTTGTATTAGCTTTAAGAACAATGTTTTAAAAATCGGACCGGTTATTGAACCGGTGGCCTTACTGATTACCGGTTTGATCGGTTCGACCGGTTTAACTACCGGTCGAATCGGTGTGATGCAATAATTATATTTAATTATATATAATATTAAAAATATTTAAAAAATTCAAAAAAATAAAAAAAATAAAAAAAATAAAAAAATTAGCGAACTGGTCCAACCGGACCGGTTTTGACCGGTTCACACCGGTCCAATTGAAGACCGGTTTTAGGGTAGGAACCGGACCGGACCACCGACCGATCACCGGTCGGACCGGTCGGACCGGCCGGTCCAGTCCGGGTTTTAAAACCCTGTTTAAGAAGTTGCACGACTTTGTTCAATTAATGCATACACTCTTGCTTAACTAGGTTCTTTTTAAGGGTTAGCTAGGCCCCTGGTCCTCCAATTTTGTAAACTTCCTTACTTCACCTCGGCCAATTGATTTTATTTTATTTTTTAAAGGGAAGATTACAAAACTAATGTAACTCTCTTGGGGTCAGCGTGCCTAGCGCATCGCGCCGGAAGATCTCCTGAACACCGAAAGGGGGCTCGTGAAGGAAAGAAAGTCCTGGGCTGCACACCCCTGCAAAACGGGTGAACCTGTCTGCGCACTGGTTGTCTTCTCTGAACACATGCTTCCATTGGACCGTCCACTCCCGCTGTAACAGCTGGTATATACCTGTCACCAAAACAGAAACCTCTGTTAGTAAGACAATAGGGGAGGATAGAAGGTTAATGACCTCCAACGAATCGACTTCGAAGACAACTCGACAATAGCCCAACTCCCAGGCCAAAATGAGCCGTGATTGTGCCCCCCATAACTCCGTGATTAACGGCAAATCAGCCAATTGAATTTATTACAAAAAGCGTGTCCGTTAGATTTGGACACAAAGTGAACCTGATTTATAAAAGCAATTCCAAACATCATCAACAATATTTTCAGATATAAGAATTGGGAAGGTTCAAAAATAGTATAGAGTTTTATTTTAAACTAACAGAGAAATTGTTTTCAATAAACTTGTAGGATAAAAAAAGTTTTTAGAAAATGGTTTAAAGAAAGTAATAGTTAAATACATAAGTAAAAAATAAAAATAAATAAAACAATTAAAAGAGAAAAGAATAAAATAAAAAAAATAACAACCACAGATATGGGATATTAGGAAAAGAATATTGTGGACCCAATAAAAATAGGCCACGACAAACGATGTCGTCAGCGTGGGAGACAAAGGTTTATGTTCAATTCAAGCCTTGCAATCAATAAATCCATATGTTTAGAATGAGATTTTTGTATTAATATGGAATTATCGTAGTTTATTTACATTTTTAATAAAAAATAACTACTAATTTTAATACATGAAATGTTAAAAATAATTGATTATTCATAATTTTTTTGAAATCTTAAATTTTAATTTATTAAAAATTTATGTATTCCCTAACATTAAAAATCTCAAATGTATATGATAATAAACCTCTACAAAATTAATAGTAAGAGTTTATTGAAAGTTATGTTTATAATAAATGAAAAAAATATTAAAAATTTTAAATATAATCTAACCTAATCAAAATAAAAGTGACCGCACTGAACTCCCCTCGACAAAATTTAAATCTTTTGTTCGATTTTATAATGTTTTATTTTGTCTTATAAATTTTAAGTATTTATTTATGTGAGTTTTATATAAATAAATACAAGACCTACATAAATAAATTGTTAAAATTTATAACCATTTTTTTCAAAAATTGGCCAAACGCATCATAAATGCTGCCGACGTATACAAGGGTCATCCTAGTGTACTACTGTTGCCCATACATGGCGGGCCACCCGTGATGGCCTAGCGGGAGCCGTAGGAAACTTCAGAGAATCGTGTTAAAACCTAAATTTGGGTCTCTAGGATACTTCCGTGTAGCTTCCTTTTTGGAATTATGGACAATCTGACTTCGGTATAAATAGCAAGACCAGGAGAATATCGTTACGAGCACACACCAATACACCACACAGTAGACATGCTGTGTGCTCGTAATAAAAAATGGAGACTAGTCAGCAGGAACGAAAGTTCATAGCAGTCGTGAAAAGCAGCTTGCAGATTCTGGTCTCGTTCTTAATATTCTGTATGTTTCTTTATCTCCCGATTCCATCAACGTCACGATTCTTCACCGGCCTTTTTTGGTTGTTGTCACAAACCCTTGAAAGGAAACATTCGTTCCTCATCTGTACTGGGATTCTCGCTTTTCTTTCCTGGGAATCATCATCAGTTTCTTGTTTTCCTTCTTCTTCTAGTTCGTCTGATGATCTTGACCAGTTTTCTGATATAGAAACAACAGAAGCTGATGGTGATGAGGAGGAGGAATGCGGTCACGAAGCCTTGGAGTGTTTGGAGAATGATTTTGTTGATGATAACGAAACCGAAGAGAACCAAGAAACATCTTTACTAACATCACCACCACCTCCTCCTCTTCTTCCGGAAGAAAAAGAAGAAATTACATTTGGTATTGGACTAAAAGGTGAAGTTTTCACTGAAGAACAAATTGGGTTTATAGTGAAGGAGGAGGGAGACTATGGAGGTGAAGCAGCACCGTCAATGGAAGCAGACCAAGAGTTGGCAAATACAGAGGAACTGAACAGGAGGGTTGAAGAGTTTATAAGGGAAGTGATTGAAGAGTTTGTAAGGGAAGTGAAGGAAGAAATCAGGATTGATGCCCAACAACCACTCATAGCATTCTAAAAAGTTAGATAATATGCAGTTTGTGTTCTGTTCTCTTTGTGATCTTCAGTTAATTTTATCGTTCTTGTAAACTAGGATTTTGAACGACATGTAAGTAGTTATCATTTTGTCTAAATTTTGATCAAATTAACAATCCTTTTAACGAGAAAATATCTTCTTATGATCTCCAAATGACAAAGAAAATATTTATTCCTCCACTCTCTTTGAATGAATAAATTGGTTTTTGTTTAATTATTTGGGGAAAAAAAAGGATGAATCTTGTTTTATTCTTCGACTTGTTTGGTTTGGGCATTTAAAAAGGGTTGGTTGACATTTCACTTCCCAACATGTGTGGAAATTGGAAATTGGAAAAGTCCGCATACACACATAGACACGCGATTTTTAGATGTGACATCTAAATTTGATATTTGAGACAATATCTTCTGTCTAATTTTATAGTGTCTTATTATGTCTTATGAATCTCAATCATTCATTTATGTGGAGCCTATGTTTATTTATACTAGACCGAGACTCATATAAATAAATGATTGAGATTCATTGGAAATAATAAGACATCATAAAATTGGACAGAAATCTGAACTCCCGATCCTGACCCTGTCCAGTCTTTTTTTAGTTAAATATAAAGTTTTTAATGGGATAGAATAAGATATAATAAAATAATAAATAAAATAAATGAAAATATTATTGTTAGAAAAATGATATAATAAAATATTGTTTGAATAAAAAATTTATAATGTATTATAGTATAAAAATTGTTTATTATTTTACATTTTTTCATAAACTTTTAAATCGAAAACTTTTTATTTTTACTGTTTAGGACATAATAAGATGTAATATGAAACCTTTCTCTTTTATTCCATTCCATTCCATTTCTCTTTTATTCCATTCCATTCTATTCCATTTGTTTTATTATAAAATTTATTTAATAATATTACAATTTAAATATATTCTTAATGTTAACAGGTAGGCTCGAATTGACAGGACCTCGAGCTGATTTAATGTTAACAGCTCAGTTCATAAGAACTCGGGCTAAGTTCAGACTCAAACTACTTAGGACCGACGCGTATAACTTTTGTGAAAAACGACATCGATCATTTTCTCATTTTTAATTTAAAAATAAAAATAGCTCGAGTCGTCCTAACAGAAGCGATCGGCATCATTATTACATTTTAATTAAAAATTATTTTAAAAAACAGCTGGAGTAGGGGTGGAGTCGGACTTGAGCCCCGGCGGAAACGGTTTCGCCCGGCTTAGGGTTGGCTGAGCCATTGCCATCCCAAGCGGTTTTAGTCAAAACAATACATATGCACATGTCGCATGGATAACAATGATTTGTATCTCAGCTTTTAATGCTTGAAATGCAAATTTTTATGTCAAATCCAATTTTCACCAAAGACTTTTTAATTATTTGAACTCGTTTGAAATTTGGAATTTTTAAACAATTATTTATGTTGAATTTGTGATAATTAATTCAACATATATTTTGTTTTAAACATGTAATTTTTTAATTATTACCTATATATAAATACTTATTTAATATATTTAAATTATAATTACATTTCTTTACTAAATTTTTCGTTTAATTTGAATAATTCATTCTTGAAGTGATTTATCTCTTAAATATGATATAAATTATTACGTCTATCGAAAATTGAAATACATATTTATCTATTCCATATTTAAAAGATTATTAAATTGCATAATTATTAAAAAAAAGAAAAAGAAATCCTTACATAAATAACTCCTAAAATTACATTCATACGTATTAATTTAATGAATTCATATAAAGTTAATAAAAAACTTTTCCTGCATAAACTAACTCCGCCATGACATTCATGAACATTAATTTATATAAAGTGTAAATAAAAACAAATCTCAAGTGTAAAAAGTAATAGTTAAACTGCCAAGAAGCAATACATATGCTAATGTATAAACATGGCTACGGTTAACATGAATACATAATGTCCTCAAACAGTTGTCTTAATTGAAAGAGAATGATACACATTTTAAAATAGTTTTCAGCCCTTTAATTATAATAATTGAAGGATAAGTAAACTTCATTTTGGATAATAATAATAAGATTAATAAAAAATCAAACTTAATTTTACAGATTAAAGAGAATATATTCAAAAGTGTCTAAACTTTTAATATTTTTTAAATTAATGTTTAGGATTTTAAAATTGTCAGTTGAATAACTAATATTTTAAAATCTTAATAATTCAGTTCACTTATGACGTGACATATCTACTAAATATGACGTGACATATCTATTATTTACATCAACAAAAACTAAGTTATAAATTGAATTATTAAATTTTTAAAAGTTTATTCCTTCAATTAAAAATTTTAAAAACTTTGACACTCAATTGAAATTTTTTTAAAAAAGTTGAACAATTTAGATTGATGATTCTTATATATTAATGCAACAAAGGGTTTGCTTGATAAAAGTTAAAATTTTCATGTTCAATTATCAAACATAGAATGCCAAATTCCCCCATTGATAAAAGAGTGTTAAATATGCTATATTGAAGTGCATGCCCTAGCTATGGAGGAGCTTAACAAACTTAAAAGTCCACTGGTGTGGAGTAGATGAAAGCGAAAAGCCATTTTAATGATTAAAGTAAGATCGATTTCGGGCTCCATGAAAAGTGAAATCTACTTCAAAACTTATGAGAGTAGTACGAAAGAAAACAACTAACAACTTGGGCACTCTAGTAGTCAATTATTGCAAGTAAGGTAAGCAAGTACGAAGTTTTTAAGCATGGAAAGCATAGTTTGTGAAAAGTCAGTCGTCTTGGTAAATGGTCGGCTACCCACCCCAGATTGATATCAGGAGAATTTAATGTTCAAGTTGGCCCTTCATTATCTAAACACAATTGATTAGTTTTTATATAGCGATTTGAGTGACTTAGATATGGATGAAACATGTTGAACCTGGTTCGAATTTTATTTGACCTGATCTTAAGTAATTTTCTTTTAAAGTATGGAAAGCATAGTTTCGAATGGTCGGTCGTCTTGGTAAATGGTCGGCTACTGGATTCAGATAAGGAGAATCTAATGTTCAAAATGGCCCTTCACTATCTAAACATTATTATATATATATATATATGAAAATATGGTTAATTATAAAAATAAAGCTCAAATTTTGCTCAATTTTATAATTATAGTCCGAACTTTAAAAAGTGATAATTAAATACGCAAGTTTTTATTTTTTTTAATTGTAGCCCAACATTAGAATCTCTGTTAACATTATTGACGTGATGTATCACGTGTTTCAAAAATCTTTAATGCTTATACACATTGGACTTAATTAAGTTAACTTATCAAGTCTAATTAAATTACGTCGTTTAATTAAACTACAAAAAAAGGTGTGAAACGCTTACTATTGTGCTAGTGCTAGAAGAATATATCATACGAAGAGAAGTTGTTGTGTTAGTGCGAGAAGAATCTGTCATGCGAAGAGAAGTTGTTGTACTGGGGTGATCGAGAAGAATATGTCATGCGAGAACACTTTGTCATGGAGGTGAGAGATGACGATACTCTTTCATGTTGGTGCCCTCTCTTTCTATACAAGAATGAACTGAATTAAGTAGCAAATTTGATTTAAGGATTTCAGCGATTGGCAACGAGTTTAATGGTAGAACAAATTGAGGATGGTGTGATGCGATGATATGACTTGGATTATCCGATTATGAAGCAACAAGAGCCAAAAACCCACCGTCATGAATGAGTCTAAAAAGCAAAAAGAGCCCACTGTTGAAGTGAGCCTAAGGAATCAGCAACCTTACTCGCTAATATAAGAAGCAATAGAATAATAAATGGGGGAGGCTTATCTGTTATGCTATTGCGCAACTCTGTTTCTCATCTCCTAATTCTCCTTGTTTCTCATCTCTTTCTTCTCTATTATTTCTTGTTGTTTTCCTTTCACAAAGCTTGTAATCCTCACTGTTGAATCAATACAATCATCTATTTTGCCTTGTTACTATTTCATTGGTTATTTGCAAAAACTAGATCATTACATTGGTGCTTCATTGAGTTTCCGTTCAGATGACGGAAACCAATGCTCCGGTGACCATGGCTCACTTCTCCAGTTTCCATCCCGATCGGTGGTTGTTGCAAGCTGGTCGTTGTTTTGATTTTTATCAGATTCGTGAGGAGGATCATGTGCTCATCTCTTCCTTCTATTTTGATGGCGAAGCCGCTTATTGGTATGACTGAATGTACCGCAATCGTCAGTTGGCTGGTTGGGATCACTTCACGAGAGCTTTTCTTCTCCGTTTTCGGCCAAAAGATGTAGACCAACCAGAGGGACTTCACCGAGATAATGCGGTTCAATGAGGTTATTGTGATATTTCTTCTTCTCTGAGGGAGACTACGAGTCTTCTCCATCAGATTTTGAATCTCCTTCCTCAAATTCCAACCCGGAATTCCAGTGAAGCAACCCAAGTGATGAAACCGGATTCTGTGTTCGACGCAGATCAAGTGCTCGAGGAATTGTCCGAGACAATTTCTGATGCGCCATGCGTGCTTGGAATTGGAGACAATGACGAACTCGAGCTCGTCGATAAAGCACTTGAATCACAAGATCTTGCTGGACCTGATCTGCTCGATCAAATGCCGGACCGAATGGAACCCATCACAACAACTAGTTCGGAGGATGTTTATGGTCTCGTTGCTACAGTCAAGGTGTGTGATGAAATGTCGGCGTTGGAGATCACTCAAGCCGGGGAGTTTGAATATGTCCATACAACAACCCCGATTGAAGCCAATCAAATACAATCTCAATATATCTTTTCCGGCGTGATTGAGAGTGGTTACTTGATGAGTACGAAG
>JANJEY010000003.1:6684169-6705919 GCA_024703695.1 Erythroxylum cataractarum
ATGGCCATTGGACATTTATTTCAGTACTATAAAATCAATCAGTCCGTCACTCGAAAAATTTTCGGTTCGAACATTTCCTCCCAATTATTTCAAAAATTTTCGAAGAGTCACTAACAATTGACAACCACCCTAAACAGTTCCAATTCCAATTCTCAAGCACAATAATCTCAGAGATTACAAAACAGATCATATTCACCAATAAATACCGGGAAATGCCATAAATGCATGTACATATAAGTGCATGTGTCAAATGACTCATTCCTCTCAAATTAGAGGCCAAATATATGAACATAACAAAAATATGCAATATGACCTACTAGCCTGACCCACTTGACCAATTCACCCTTTTCCATCGAGAATGGGATGTTACAATCAAGGCTCAAGACGAGTATGACTTTAGTTTTATGTTCCAAATGTTAATGCCCTTTAGGAAGTGGGCATGAATATATTTAACCTAAAAGGACTCATTATCTATGTGTAACTTCCATATTTTCTTAGCAAGAAACATCTTGTTCATAGTTCTTAGTGCTTTCAATCCTAACTCTCCTTAATTCAAAAGGGACATTTAATTCTAGCTTTGTGACTAGATGTAGTGTTCCCACTCCATAAGAAGTTACATAGAAGTCTTTCAAACTCCTTAGTTAGCTCGACAGGTGGGAATAGATGAGCATGCTAGTGGACTTGCATAATGGATATGAGGGATTTTACAAATTATAATTTCCCTATTAAGTATTGAAACCTATTGTTCTAAGGACTTACACTTTTAGTAATGACTAATGGATAATAGCCCTTGAAATTGAGCTTAGAAGGAGCAATTAATACTCCTAGTACTTAAAAGGGGGTTTAGTCGATGGAATTCCTATACATCTTAAGATTTTAGTGGCTAAGGATTCACTTCCAATTGAGAATTGGAAACTATTCTTAATTCTATTGATGTATAGCCCTGAGTAAGCTTGGAAGGAGTTTAGAGAATAAATCTAATTATTAATTGAGTTCCTATTAACCTTACATAATAATAAGATATCATCAACAAATGTGTAGTTTTACTATTTTTTTTAATCTTAGCTTATTTTTATTTTTATTTTCTTTTATTTTAATTTATTTCATTTTTAAGTATTTTATGTGAGATGTAAGATGCAAAAGTGATAGCTTGGATTTGATTATTTAATTGATATTGAAATCAAACAAACGTGTAAGAAAACAAGCTATAAAGAGAGAAGAGATGGATTTACAACAAGATAACTTAGTTGTGGACATAATGCAATAACCACAAAGGATTCACAAGAGGGACATATAATTGGCAAAGTTTAATGTTAGTCCCTTATGTATTAAACCAAGTCAAAAGGTAATGCAATTTTTCATTAGAGGCCTGACATTCACATGTCAAACTTTAGTGGATAGTATGGCTCAAGGAACTATCTATACAAAAACTAACGAGAAAGTGAAGGAGATCATAAACATATTAAAAACAAATTCATAGACTAAAGTGTTAAGAGGAAAATTGTAGGTGTTCCTCTATAACGTGCAAGCATCTTCAAACTTAATAACAAAAAATTACAAATCTATTAAGTCAGATAAAGGTTATCTTAAATTATGGTATGAGGAATAGCGAGGTATACAACCAATGTGATATGTATTGGCACCTAGCCCATATGTTAATAAATATTACACCACCCTTGAAATATGATGAGGAAGCTAACTATATGGTTGAATAAAAAGGAAAGTAAACAACTTATAACAATCACTTCTCTATCACAGATAATATGGGGTAGAGGAATTATCTAAATTTTTATAGAAGGGATAGGAGTAAATGGAGAAAACAGAAGTATAGGACCACTTGAGTTCCAAGTTAGACCTCATTTTCAACAATAACTACAATAAGACAAAATGAAAGAGGAGATGTTGAAGAAATTCACATCTTCTATTAATGATCAGTTACAACAAGTAATACAAACACAAAGAGTAAGCATATAGGATTTCAGTGATAAAATGGCCAAAGTGGTATAGACATCTAATGCACTGAGGTGCAAGTAGATCATTAACTCAGGTGGCAGGAGAAAGAGGTCGAGGAAAGCTTCCAACTAACCCTAAGGTCAACCCAAGAGACCAATTATGTGCCATCATACTAAGGACTACAAAACATTTGAATATGACGTTGCTAAAGACATGAAAATGTTAAATTCGGGAAAAGATGGTGACGATCATATAAAAAAGAAGAAAGCATAAGAGAATCAATACCTATCTCACCTAAATCTAACATTGATTTTGTTTTGGAGAATGCAAGTAAAAGGAAAATAACTAAAACTAACACCAATTCCATCTACACCTAGAACCATCAAGAACAAAATCCAATCTATGTAAAGGTAACCAATTACATACCCTTAAAGGTTCAAGGTGAACAAATTTTTAGAGTTCTTTAAGAAATTAAACATCAACATAACCTTCACTAACTTAGATTCCTTCTATGTGAAGTCCTTAAAGGAGATTATATCTAATAAAAAGGAACCAAAGGAGTATGCTACGGTGTCTTTGACCAAAGAGTGCAGTGTTATCTTATATAACAAGTTACCTTTGAAGTTAAAGGATTTAGAGAATTTTTCTATCTCTTATAAATTTAGTGATTCAAAACCTATTAATAGTTTATGTGAATTAGGTGCTCTAATATCTTTTTATATTTTTAAGAATCTAGGGATAGGAGATATAAATCTAACAAATATGTCACTCCAATTGGTGGATCATTCCATCAAGTATCATATTAGGGCTATAGAAGACCTATTTATAAAAATAGGAAAATACATATGTTTAGTCAATTTTTTGGTGATGGACATGAAACAAACTGTTACTGTTCCTATCATCTTAAGGAGACCATTCTTAACTATTAGTGTGGTTGTTATATTAAAGAGAATCTTACATGTAGGGTGTGCAAAGAGAGAGCATAGTTCTAAATATTTCAAACAATAAAAGACCTTTAGCCTAGATGAAGATTATTATAGGATGGATGTACTTGACCATAATATGCATACAATTTCTAAGGCTAATGATGATAATTAAAAAAACCCATGCAAAGCTTTAGGAATTATAAAAAGAGAGAGAAGCACAATCTAAGTGATAATATTTATAAGGAAAAATTGAAAGGTGCTCAATTATTCACCTTATATCAAAGAAACACATGACCTAGAGTTAGTCTTTACCTCCTCATTAACGTTTTGCATGCTTAGGAGATACTTACATAAATCCTACAATTTTTTGTTCTCCTTTATGTTCTATGCTAGAATGAAGTCATGATCAACCCAATGGTGATTTAAGATGAGTAAAACGACTATTAGGATTCCAGTTAAACAAGGTATAAAGAAGAGCTTGTTGATAGGTAACACATGTTTCTATACTTTTCTTTCTTTGATTTATTTTGTTTACTAATGTTTTTAATTTTTAGAGATTAAGTTTTAAAAATTTTCTGAAGTGTTATCTAACCACGATTGTATAGAATTAGTGGAGAATTCTTAACCTTAATTAAAGCTTATAATTGATCTTAGCATCTTAATTGTTTGTCATAAGGACAATTTTATGTTTAAGTATAGAGGATTGGATTTAGATGTCCACCTCTTGCTTTTCTAATACCTAACTAATAAGACTGGAAATATAAAATTCTTGTCTGGCGACTTATGTTCAAACCACGTTGTTATAGAATAAGTATGAGAGATAAAAACCATAATAGTGGAGCATCACCTCAACCATTTAAGAGGTGGTCTAAAAGGTAAAAGTTAGAGGTCCAAATTTGGTTCAACCTACTAGACTAAGTCTAGATGTTCTCAATTTATACGCCACTAGTTAAGGTTGGATGGCTAGGTTCTTGCATAAGAAGGGAACCCATCCCCATTAAGTATGTAATATCTAACATAAACCTATGTAACCCTTTTCTCTACTCCCATTTATAATGCCCCAATAGGTTTCCATTATAAAAACTTAAATGCCTCCCCTTAGATGATAGCTTGAGTTATCCTCTATAGTATCCTCCGAAATAATCACCGTAGAGCAACAAATGTACAAGGTAAGGCCTATGGGTTTTGGTTTTTCCTTATCCTCTATGCTAGTGTAGAACTTCTTCACCAACTTTTGGATAATATCCGTAAAGAGTAAACAAGTAATCCTAATTAAAACTTTTCAATGCATTTTAAATCTTGAAACTCAATATCAACTATGATGGTCTTCTCTATGATCATATGGTTGTTGCTCCTCTTATTTCACCAATCCTCATTCTCTATCTTCGTAAATCTACAAGGATCCTTTAGAGATGATTATGTTGATGATGAGGATGGTGATATGAGAATCCCACTCCTCTTGGTAATCCTCTTATATCTTCACATCTTCCACATAACATAAAACAATCATAAGATAACTCTGACACAATGCTCAACTTCACTAAAGAAACTCCTTCCGCAACACTTATTCAACTCCATAACAAACAAATAACCAAAATGTATTTATAGAAACTCCACTCCTCTTGGTAATCCCATTCCTCTTGGTAATCCTCTTATATCTTCACATCCTTCCACTTAACATAAAATAATCATAAGATAACTATGACCCAATGCTCAACTTCACTAAACAAACTCCTTCCACAACACTTATTCAACTCCATAACAAACAAATAACCAAAATGTATTCATAGAAACTCCACATTATGTAATGTCAAGCCAGAATTAACATAATCACAAGAGTAGTAGTGTACACAATCCAACATTTATCAAACTAATTCCAACTTCAAATTTTAGTACATTTCTACTAAGAAAATTGATATAATAACTTTCTTGAACTCTTTAAAATGTGAAAGTCATGCTTCAAAACACAACCAAAACAATAGAAATCCCACTTTTTAGCTCCTATGCAAAACACTAGTGTTTGGAGGTTTAAATGATGGGTAAAGAATTTTTTGTAAATGAAAGATTTAGTATTTTAAAGATTAAAATTGACGCAAAAGGTTTACACTGGGTCAAAAATTTGAGGTTAAAGGAAAAAGGGAAGAGGGAATAGGGTTTTGGGGAGGAAAATTTATGTTTTGGCTATTTATATTGGTAGGATTTAGGAAGAGATTGACATCGAAAACACTTCACAACTAGTGAAATTTTTGTTTTAGAACTCCAAAGTTTTCCGTTCATCGTAAAACCAATACTGGACACACTTTCATAACTAGTGTATATTTTATTATGTTTCTAGACAATCCTAGCTATAGATAGTTATATTAGAATTAATTTAGGAGAACTCTAATAGACTTTTTAGACTTAGATTTTTGTTTGAATTTTATAAGATATATAGATAGTTATATTAGAATTAATTTAGGAGAACTCTAATAGACTTTTTAGACTTAGATTTTTGTTTGCATTTTATAAGATATATAGCCAACCTTAGTAGATTTTTATGAGGAGATTTTTGTTTGACTTGTATTAGATATATAACCAACCTTAGTAGATTTTGAAGAGGACTTATAATTCTCTTAATTTCCAACATACTTCTCTTAAATAGTTTTTCATAACTTTTATATCAAAAAGGAAGATTTGGAGCTCAGATTGAAGAAATTAGTGATAATTTCTCTTAACTCTTTCTTCTACTCTTTTTTTTTATATTTATTATGAGATTTATTTATATGTATTTTGTTGCTGTTATGTTTGGTAGCTAGAACTTTAATTAGGATTAAGGATGTAGCTTGTAAGTATATAATTAATTATTTATACATGATTTGATTATTCATTAGTTAAATTTATTCTCTTTGATCTTGATTATTGAATATATGATTAGCGACCACAGATTAGTCATAGTGATTGTATGAAAAAATCACTGGTAGTAGTGTTTGTGTAACTTCAATGGATTTTACAAAAATAATTCTTATTCTTTTAATCTTAATAGGCTAGTCAATAATTTCAAAATTTTAGAGGAAAAATAAAAATTAAACCACATAATTATCTAATTATCCATTATATATATATATATACACACACACAAATAAGATTGCGGGTTAAAGTTGTAACAATTTATGAATATATCATTATAAATGTTTAATTTTATAATTTATCAATGAGAACCAGTTGATAAATAATTATTAGTTTGAGAGATGGTTGAATATATTAGTAAAATGATAAAATATGTAATAATTTTTAGATTAATTAAATTACGGATTTGTTAATAATAGGTAAATATACTTGAAGCAAGCCTTACTTTTGTTATTGATGAATAAAATATTTTCATAAAAACAATTAAAATATTTTTTTTTGTTTTAAAATAATAGTTTTAAATATTTTTTGAAATTTATTAGCGGAAGTTAGTTTATATTTGGTATAGTAACTAATAATATTAATAATGGATAATACGTTAAAGTATTTCCCATTTACTCAATATTTAATTGGTCATGGTACTAATTCACTTTTGAATAATGAAATGTCACTCTGTAAAAATCTTGTTCTTGGTTATTCTAATATTCCTCTCAAGTTTACAGAACATTTTGAAAATGTAAGGAAAAGAAAAACAAAAATCACAAACAAAAAGCTCAACCAAATCATACAAATTGATTAAGAAACGAAATAAAAGAATCTATGACAAGAAAAAGGAAGGAAAGACATTGTAATTTGTAATTTTCTTTCTCGGTACTTAGCCCAAATGCATTCTATATTTTGTTTAATATCTAATTTCCTTGAACCTCCCATAACGGTTTACAACATCTTTCCCTTCAAGTAAAGCCTGCCAAGGTATACTATCCTTTCATGTTTCATATTGGTAACTTCCTAGTTGTGAAACTGGATTATCAATGTCCTATACCAAATCCTAAATCCGATCTATTGGCCCCTGTTAGCTTAAACTATCAAGGTAGTTATTCTCTGTACATGCGCACAATCAGGTTTGAGAGATGCATAATTGAAAGTCAGCAGATACAATTTATTTGCTCACATGAGCATTCTCCCCATTGAACTTGGAAGTCACAACACAGGCAATCAACACAACAATTTAAAGGGGCAAGCAAGTTGGGATTTCAGAGCACAAGAAATAGAATAAAACTCACCAGATTGCAACCATGGCACTATACATGACCTTTTATGTTACAGAATGTGCACGTGTGAAACTAGTACGAGGAGGAAAAAAAAAAAAATCTCAAATCCTAAAACCCAAGCCAGGCCACCTCCTTGTGGACTCTTTCTTTGTCCTCTTCGAGTTGGGATCTATAAGATTTTCCAGTGATTTTGCCTTCTTGTTGCGAGCTCTGCCAGCTTCTTTCAATAGCTCAGCTAGCCTACCCTTCTCATCCTCAAAATCAGGATTTGCAATTCCTAGCTTCTCCTCTCTCAACTTAAGAACATACTCCAATATCTCAATGGCATCTTCAACCCTGTAATCCGAAATGAATAAGAGTCAAATAAAGAATGGCCCAATTGGAGCAGTCAAACGCTTCTCATTTCTCAAGCCATGACGAACAAGAGTTGTATTGTATTAATAAAAACACAAAAATTTATCTCCATCACCAGTTAAACATCAAATTGGTTTAGTCATCTTGTTAACTCAGGAGAAGAGAGGTGAGACAAATGTGGAACCAAAAGATAGACTTCATGAAGAAAGAAAATTTAGTAATTATCTCCAGAGACCAAAAATATCCTTCCAAGCAGATAAACCAGAAACAATTACAATAGCTTTAAGGCCAAACATGAACTTATTCACATGAAGAATAATTACCTTCCCATAGCATCATAAGTTGCAGCAAGATTACTATAGACTCCAATTGTATCTTGATGACATGGGCCACACTCCTGTTCCAGTATGGCCCTCGCTTCCTCAAACAACTCAGCAGCCTCATCTATCTTGAACAATTGCACACAGGCTAATCCCATCTGGTTCAACACAACCCCAAAGAAGGCTGATTTCCTCTCTCCACTGGCCCTCAGTTTAGAAACAGCACTCTCAAAAGAGTTCCTTGCATCTTCATACCTTCCGACCATATAAAACATCACTCCCATCCGAGCTTCAATTCCTGCAATAGTGCTTTGCTGTCCAGGCTTATCTTCCAATAACTTAATTGCCTTCTGCAAGAGCTTCAATGCCTCTTCTGGCTCATCCACAGACTCATAAATGGCTGAAATCTCAGTTAATCCACAAGCAATTTCTTCCGCAGTTGTTCCAGGCACTGGTTTTGCATATATCCTCGAAGCATTTTCACAGTAAGACTTGGACTCTCGAAGCTTTCCAGTTTTGTGGTACAAATCCGCAAGCCGTACAAAGACAGACGCAACTGAGGGATGGTTGTCACCTTTTGATGACTTGAAAACAGTGAGAGCTTTCTGGTAGGAGAAGACAGCCTCATCAAAGCGGCATAGAGACATGTAAATATTTCCAATGCTGACATCAATTGCAGCAACCTCAATGTCTTGTCCATTTGCAATCATTGCCATGCTTGCAAGGACAAGGTGTTCAAGGGCAGCCTCATAATCTCCCTTTGCCTCACAAACGAGGGCCATCAGGCGACGGTCTGCTGCTTCTTCGATAGATGCTGGCTCGCTATGAGCACGGTGGATATCCAAAGTCTTCTTACACAATTCTTCAGCCCTATCGAAGTTCATGGCCTGAACATGTGCTTCTGCCAAGTACCTGCCATTTCCAAATTACGTGGTTAAATTGAGTTTGACAAACCAATTTAGACATAGCTAGGAAAACTAGACTTTGACGGAAGACACAGTTAAATTTCAATAATCCTTGGTGGCCCTATTCAACAAGAACTGAAGTCTCACATCATAAGAATAGGATTGTCCAATTTATTCATATTCCACAATAATGTTCGATTGGGATGAGTGAGAAATTGAATTCAAAACATATTTTATTAAGATCAATTGAGAGAAACTATTTCTATTTCTTTATTAAGAAAACAATCTAACATTTCAAAGTTTGCTTAACTAAGATGAAAACAATGAAGTCTCGATATACAAAAGTGTAACAGCAGAAGAACAAATAACTAAGTGCAGTTGTTAAATCTTTCAGAAGTCAACTCTCCGTAAAATTCTCGCCAGTGACAACAAATGCTAAATCTTTCGCTGAAAATATGGGCTCACATTGTTATCGTTAAGATCCTTTCCAGATCCCAACCTTAGTTTAACGGTCATACAGTTAAGACCGGACATTAAGTGACACGACCACCCAAACTCTAAGCAAATTAAGGTTAAAAATAAGAAAGAACCTGGAAGTCTCTCCAACTCTGGGATCAGTATCTCCCAAAGCGTCGATCTGAATCTTAAGCCCCTCCTCATAGGACGCAATCGATTTATCCAGCTGACCTATCATGGAGTAGGTGTCCCCCAGCTGCATGTGGCCCGAAAAAGCCGCGAGAGCGTGATCCATCCCTCTCTGCAAGTCTGGCACCGTGATCGCCCTCTCCAGCACCGGCACGGCCTCCTCGAACCTCCCCAGACTGCAGTAGATAGCGGCTAACACGTGTAAGCTCATGACGAGGTCGAGGCTAGGCTCTCCGTCGATGGCGCAGCGTTCAAAGGATTTGGAGGCGCGGATGGCGTAGTCGAGGGCCTTAGAGGGACCTTCCCCGGAGGCGATGGTGTCACGGGCGAGCTTCAGGAGGAAGGGCCCGAGATCGGGGTTGTCGAGGGAAGCATCTGAGAGGAGGGGGGAGTCGGGAGGCGGTTTTTTGGCGGAGCGGGTAGGGGAGGGCTTGGATCGGGAAGGCGATGGAGAAGGGGGTTTCTTGTTGGGAGTTCTAGGGACGGAGGATTCGGGTCGGGTTTGGGTTTGGATTTGGGCTTCAGGTACGGAAATGCTAAGCTGTGGAGCGTCAGGTGGAGTTTTGACGGAGACGAGACCTGGCATGCTTAGGATATTTCACGACTGCTACTTGGCGGTGAGAGTGTGAGTGTGAGTGTGCTGAGCTATGGCATGAAATGGTAAAGGTAAGATTAGGAAGGAAAAAAATAGAAGAGGAAGGTGACAAGGGGCAGGACAGGATACCAATATGGAAGTGACAGGAAGGTGAAGGTTAGTTAACTTTATTTCTGGATCTCATCTCATCTCATCTGTGTCGAAGGCCAGGCTGGGCTACCCTAACCTAACTTAACCTAACACGAGATGGGAATGGAAGGCAAATTGCTCCGTGCTATTTAATATTGCTATTAAAAACGAAACTTTGTTTGCATAGATTTACTCTTGTACCCTCTTCACTGCACGCTCGACAAAATTTGCTTTCTACTCGTTGCGTCTCTCGCTCGCTGCCGCTGCCGCTGCAGCTGGCTCTCCACTTTCTCAAACCAAACTTGCGTCCGGATGCCCCTTGTCGACCACTGCTGAATCACAGATACTACGGGGGTGGGTGGTCGCTGTTGTTTGGTTTTGTAAGCCTTGATTTTATTTTATTTTTTGCTTCATTTAGTCATTGAATAGTTTTTATATTGGCTGTGATTTTCCCTCCTTTGGTTTTCCCATCGATGCCCTCATTTATTTTGTTGGGAGGGTATGCTCACAAGTTTCACAGGTACTCTGTTAATATTGGCCCATTATGGTTAGAGAAAAATAGGATCTATAAGTAAAAGTTCTTTTATGTGGCAACTTGTTGATTACGGAAATAAACAAAATAATATCCTTTCGGGGGACCAATTTTGTGATCCCACGTTACCCTCGCATCTCTAACAATGATGAAACACAAGAAAAAATTGGGAACTTTCTCAAGAAAAGAATGGAAATGAGAAAGACAAGCTTCTAGTGAACTAGATAATAATAATAGGAAGTGTCAAAGTACCAAAAGAGGGAGCATAAGATAAAAGGAAGACAAATAGGGCAACTTATTTTGGACTTCCAAATACAAACAAACATCATGTTTGTATTACTAGTTACTTCTTCTACATAAGATGTGATTGTTATGACTTGGATTATGAAGCAACAAGAGCCAAAAGTCCACAGTCATGAATGAGTCTAAGAAACAAAAAGAGCCCATTGTTGAAGTGAGCCAAAAGAATTAGCAACCTTACTCGGCTAATATAAGGAGCAATAGAATAGAAAATGGGGGATGCTTATCTGTTATGCTATTGCGCAAATCTGTTTTTCATCTCCTATATTTCTCTATTTCTCATCTCTTTCTCTGTTTCTGTCTCCCATCCCTTTCTTCTTCTTCTCTGTTTCTTCAGCTTTTGTAATTCCATTTTTGTCGAATATCAATGAACTTTTCCTCTTGACTCCTACATTTGTTATTCGGTTACTGTTATTTGCTGCTTGACAACTACTAAGTTGTAGGGATCACAACATTGGTCCTTTCATTGAGTTTCCATTCAGATGACGGAACCCAATACTCATTTGAACATGGCTCGCTTCTCCGGTCTCCATCTCGATCGGTGGGTGCTGCAAGTTGGTCGTTATTTTGATTTTTATCAGATCCGTGAGGAGGATCGTGTGCTCATCTCCTCCTTTTATTTTGACAACGACGCCGCTTACTGGTACGATTGGATGTCCTGTAATCATCAGTTGGGTGGTTGGGATGCCTTCACGAGTGCTCTTCTTCTCTGTTTCCGTCCAAAATATTTACACCGAGAGTTACCTTCGATCACTTCTTTGGCTGCGGAGAATACTCGTCTTCTTCGACAGATCTTGGATCAACTCACTTCACGTCTGAATCAGAGTCCACCAAGTAAGATTCCTTGTGTTCTCGAGGGACCGACGAGCTTCTGGACTTCATGTGAGAACGACACGAGCAACCTTGGTGTCACTCAAGTGATAAAACAAGAATGTGTACCAGGCATAGATCAAGTGTACGAGGAAATACCCAAGACAGTTTCCGAAGCGTTTGAATCCCAAGCCATTGATGAAGCTGAAGTGTTCGATGATATGCCAGTGTTTGATATCCCTAAAACTGATGCCACCGTTGATACCGAACCTGTGATTTCTTCACCAGTGGAGACCGAACCTGTTCGTGCAAACAAGGATTTGATCCCAAAACACAGTCCGAGTTTCGTGTTTAGTAGTTCTACATCTAGAGAATATGGTGCTCCAGCTGCAGAGTTTGTATCGATTTGCGAAACAAACCATTTCGAAGACAATCAACTACAGTCTCAAGAGATATTTTTGAGTAAGCTTGAGAGTGGTTACTTGCTGAGTATGGAGGATCCTTTAATTGATTGTCTTTCGATCCGGGTATTTCCTTTGCTGCAACCCAATTGCCTCAATGTTGTGTTTGACTTGGTGTTGGAGGGGGACAAAGTCAAAATGGCTCATATGTGTATGAAGTTTTTGGCGGCTCATTACCAACATGAAGTGGATGGGGTTTGTGTGCAGTTGCAGCTTGTGAGAAAGCATGCTCCTTTCATGATCAAGCAGTGGTTGATTCCATGGGATTGGTGCTACTTTAATGCCTTCAACCTTGAGGACAAGGTTGTTTTGATGGGGATGGTAATGTTATGACTTGGATTATGAAGCAACAAGATCCAAAAGTCCACTGTCATGAATGAGTCTAAGAAGCAAAAAGAGTCCATTGTTGAAGTGAGCCTAAGGAATCAGCAACTTTACTCGGCTAATATAAGGAGCAATAGCATAGTAAATGGGGGAGGCTTATCTGTTATGCTATTGCGCAACTCTGTTTCTCATCTCCTAATTCTCCTTGTTTCTCATCCCTTTCTTCTCTATTATTTCTTGTTGTTTTCCTTTCACAAAGCTCGTAATCTTCACTGTTGAATCAATACAATCATCTATTTTTCCTTGTTACTATTTCATTGGTTATTTGCAAAAACTAGATCATTACATGCGATGCGAGAACAAACTGAGGAGCTTCAGGCAAGAATAAACTGAGCGACAAATGTTAGTGTGAAAACGAAGAGTATCGACTTTGGTTTAGGGATTTCAATCAAAAAAAGAAGTAATTTAGCTATGTTTAATCAGTAGTTTAATTAAACAGTTAATTAATTAGTTTAATTAAGATAGACATGCATAAAGGTTTAAGATTTTTAAAACACGTGGTAATTCATGTTAGTAATGTTAACGGAGATTTTAACATGAGATTATAATTAAAAATTAAATTTTATGTATTTAATTGTCATTTTTTAAAGTTTGATATATAATTGCAAAATTGAGTAAAGTTTCAGATTTTTTATAATTAAACCATGAAGCTATATCGAATCTTATATTTTTTATTTTAATTTTTTAAAATTCAAATTAAGTCTAAGACTTGATTGAATTTGAATTATCATATTTAAATTTAGTTTGATTAAAATTTGAATTTTTTGAAAATTTAAGTCGATTTTGATCAAAAATTTGATGACTATTAATTTTATTTACTAACTTTGAATTAAGTTAAATTTAGACAAAAATGCTTAACTCTAAACTATACTTATTATAGTATCGGTATTTGATAAATTTACATTGGATTGTCTGATAAGGTCATGAGATTATGAAAAAAGAGTACTCACATTGCTGATTAGTTTATTAAATTTCAGAAATTGAAAAAGTTCAAATATCTTTTTGCAATTTTATTTTGATACTCCTTAAGTAATAATAGTCTATTTCTGTGACCCTACCATGATCCTTTTCTAAGCTTCGGTGAAAGTTACCACGTCCTGATTAATTCTTGTTCAACCACTTCTTAGGAATAAAAAATATTTCAGACAAGACTCAGAATTCCTTGTAAATAAATCTACACCTATAATTTCAATTTTTGCGTTAGTTGGTGATTGCATATGTGTAGGGTTTTTTTTTGCAGATTCTGTCTTCCTCTGATTGATTGGAGACAAAACAGAATATTTTGTGTGACATCTTATGTCACGTGAACAAGAATTATAATGATAAAATATAAGGTTAATTATATAGAATTTCTGTAGGTTTGATTTATTTAATTTCAATATATATTTTTAAGCAATTATGTCTTATTTCTTTGTAGTATCACTTAATCATAATGTAATTTTTTGTTATTTGTATTAATTTTTAATTACTTAATATATAATTCTCTCATTTATAGGCAATCTTAGGATTAATCGTTAAAGTTCCTCCTTCTTAATAGTTTGCGGTTATTCGTCAATCAGGTAACTCGTCCAACCCAATTAGAAATATCATTTGTCCAAATAGTTGCAACTGTTGTAAATGCGAATTAGTAGTAACCATTATTGTTAATGCGAATTAGTAGTATTCATTGCATTTGAAATGGTTTGTTAATTAATTGTTTTATATATCAATAGGCATTTCATTATGATGTATATATTTAACGTAATTAATGCTTACGAATTGACAACACAAATTGAATGGATAGTAAATCCATTGATGTGTATTCAATAAAAACAAGATATTGTCACGCCAATTTATAGCCATTTTTTGAGAAAAGCGTTTTGAAATTGAATCACCATGTAGTTTAAGAACATAAAATTAGAACCTTAATTTCCTTCTTTTGCCAACGACATTTAAAATAATAGCTTCAATGCAAATAATAAAAATTAATACAAAATTAGTAGTTAACCTCATACAATGTAATTAATTTTTGTACTAAATTGTTATTATCATAACGACATCCAACACATCAAACAATGAATATAACATGTTCAAGTACATTATACACTAATGTAAATGATATAATTTATATATTGACAAACTTTTGAAAGAACAATAAGTGTTATACAGGAAATAGGTAAAGGTAAATTTACCAAAAATTTTAAAAAGAAAAAATTGGAACCTTAATTTTGTTTCTTTTGCCAATGACATTTAAAATAATAGCTTCAATGTAAACTTAAAAACCTAATACAAAATTAGTAGTTAACCTCATATAATGTAATTAATTTTTGTAATAAATAATTGGTACCATAACAACATCCAACACATCTGAATATAACATGTTCAATTACATTATACATTAATGTAAATTATATAATTTATATATTGAAAAATTGGAAAGAACAATAGGTGTTATAGAGGAAATAGGTAAAGATAATTTCACCAACAATTTTAAAAAAATAAAAATTGAAACCTTAATTTCTTTCTTTTGCCAATGACATTTAAAATAATAGCTTCAATGTAAATAACAACAATTAATACAAAAATTAACCAATTACAATGTCATACATACATTGCGAGAAAGTCGATACATATATTCCTTTTCATTCAAGCAATCATTTTACAATTTTCTTCATTCACTCTGAGATCTTATTATCATTGTCTTTTTTAAACAGAGAGCACAAAGATACAATATGCAGCAAAGAGATTATTAATGTTTAAGAAAGACATAGGTAGAAGTTTGTATCATAGTTTAGAAATTGAGTAAGTTTCATATTGATTACATATTATAAAAATATGAGAATATGTCTCATCCTCATATTTATTTTCAATTTGTCATCCAGATGATATACCGTAACATGCAAGAAGTGACAACAACATTATATAGTTTGGTGTGTGGGCTTTATATTTGTGGGAAGAAATACACGGGTTGCGTTGTTAATGGGGTGAGATTTCATATACAAGATCGAGATAGTTGAGTTAGAAGTCAAAATAGTGGGGTTGTCATTGAAGGATGTCATAATGACGAAATAATTGATTTCTATAGTGTCGCTTCTGAAATAATAGAGTTGCACTACATCAAGGATAAGAAAGTTGTTTTACTTAAATACAAATGGTTTGATCTAACTGACATGAAAGTTAACAGGCATATTACTATCATAAATGTTAGTAAGACATGGTATGATAATGATCCTTTTATCCTTGCAAGTCAAGTCAAACAAGTTTTCTACGTCGACAATATTGTATTGGGTAGCAAGTGGAAGGTTGTTCAAAAGTTTCAACAAATGTATGTCTTCGATTTTTATGAAAGGGATATTGGTCAATTTGATGGGGATGTAGATGAAGTCTATCAAGATATTGGATTGGAGTTTAATAACGAAAGCATTTCAGTAAAATATGCAGATATATCATCATTTCCTAGGAGAGATGTTGATCCCAACATAGTTCAACTAGATGAAATCCAAGCTCATCTTATTTTACAAACAGAAAAAGACTATACTTAGGATGACTTAAATGATAATGACAATACTTTGCTCGAATATATTAGTGATGCAGAATCCAATGATAATGTACTTAATGATGATGACTTTCAAAATCTTGATCATGATTATTAAATGTAAATAAATTGTTTTTAATGTTTGAAATGTTATGATCATAATTGCCTTATGTTGTTGATGTTTTACTTATGTTAATTTTCATTGACTAGATGCATATTTTTAATGTTTCACTTATGTTTTTGCATAATGTTATACTGAATGTTTAGTATTTGACTACTGATCTCCTTATATTCATGTGGAATATTGATGTTTGAGTTAAGATTATGTGCTATGTTCATATTTTGTTTTACACAGGTTCCATATAATAGCACCTAATAGAAACAAGGAAAAGAGGATAGTAATGTCTGAATAATTTCCTCCCACACAACAACCAACTCAATCTGACCCTATCGTTCAACAACTAACAATTGCATCATCGAATAAAGACAAACAACAACAACCATTACCAACATCATCTATTAATGTTAAGGGATCTTCAGGTATGTTATTGTTAACCAAACATATTTATATTAATATGAAATTACTCATTACATGTTTAGTGTGTTTTTCTTATTATGATTTTTTGTTTTTAGGTTCCAATACTGGCATTAGAAAATGAGATAGAGGTATCACAAAAGGAGTTGAGTTGCAACGGATGAATGTTGCAATGAATAGCAAGTTCTGTGACCATTGACTCCACGCAACGTTGCCCTCTGGATAAGATCTAATCTGCAAAATTGTCCAGTGAGTTAGGTATCGTTGTGAGGAATGATTTGCCTTGCTTTCAACATACCAGGCAGTTAAAGAAAGACAACTTGCTCCAAAATATTTTGGACAAAGTTTCGGTAATATTTCAATTCATTTGATTATAGGTATTGTGATTTTATTTAACAAAAACCGTAACTTAACTTATACGTGTTCTTCACAAATGAAGCTCAATATTATTGATATCGACAAGCCTAAGGTTTCAAGCTGTGTTAGTTCATTGTTGAAACAAAAGGAGAAGGATCATCGATATAGACTTCATAAATGTTACCAGTCCCTTCCAATGAAGAGCCAAGGAGATATGTTTCGAAACCCGTGACTCTAAAAAATTGGAGTAAAATATGTGATTATTGGGCATCAGCAAAAGTTCAGGTTTTTTTTTTTCTCTTCATATTTCCTTCCATTAATTTTGTTTATATATTTCATGATTACTTCTCTTAATTTAGGAAAAGTATGAGAAAGCCAAGGTGAATAGAGCAAAAATGAAGATTCCTCATAACACCGACTCCAAATCATTTGTTGTCATCTGACAAGAATTTGTAAATGTGACGTTTTTAACTTATTATTCCATTTCTTAATACAATAAATTCTATTATCTTCTAATTTTTTAAATTCGTATAATAGAATCAAACTCAACTCCAAAGACAAGAGTGTGATAGGATTGCACTCTACAAGCTAAAACATTACAAGGAAGGTAAAGTTGAATGTCTGAAGAGGCACAAAGTAATTATGTAACTACAAACAAATTAATATTACATTTTATTTTTCTATGTAATACTAAGTAATAATTTTTTAGTTAACTTGATTTTGTACTTTAAATTGTAAGACAAGATGCAAGAGTTGTTACAGATATCATTATCTGAGGGAAATAACTCAATGTCAATTATATTTGCAATAATATCCTTGATACAAGATCAGGGTATGTTAAAGGTCTTGGGTATGACCTTAAGCCTGTTGGTGCATCTTCGTTACGACTAACATATGTCACGGTATTTCAAGAGGAAAACTAGGCATTGAAGACTAACTTACAATGTACAGAAGAGAAGTTAGACAGTAATGTAAAAGAAGTAAACAAGCTTAAAAAAGATGGTCAAACAATTACTTGGCTCAAACTATGTATCCGTAGGAGTAATGACAATGAGGAGCCTTAGTTTGTATATGACCTGTATTTTTTTTTTAATAAAACACATTCCTTTTTTAATGTTTATTTTATTCCAATTTGTTATTATTTAAAAAACATTTCACCAAGATTAATTATAAAATGTAACTAATTTATATTTCAAAATATCTTTAAAATTGTAATGAATTAAATTAAAATTTTTAACAATTATAAAAAAATTTAAATTTAAAAATAAAATTTTGTCACTAAAAAGTATTAGCTATTAAAACAAAACCGTCAAAAAATGTTATTACTTATGTTTACAAAAACATCTCTAAAAATATTTACCTACAATAAGAAATTAGTAGCAAAAACTATTATGTTACAAAAACATAATCATCACTAAAAAGTATTAGCTACCAAAACAAAATCGTTACAAAATATTGTTACCTACATTTACAAGAACGTCTCTAAAATATTTATCTATAATAAATAATTAGTAGCTAAAACTATTCTGTTACAAAAAAACGTCAGTAAAAATAATTAATTATGACTACGGTTTAGTAGGTAAAAACCTTTATTTATGAAACATATACGCCACAAAATAATATGTACGACATTCTTCGTTATTGTTGGTTATATATTTTACCAACAAAATTATTGTGTATACAAAACATTTTTTGAGTATTGTTTTGATATCGAGATTCAGTGACCCTTAGGCCAACGATTTTGTAATATTTAGCTACGTTTGGTTTGCCCTTCATCATCTGCATGAGATGGTCGCAAATAATATTATTTTTATGTATCTTCGAAGTCATTATATATGTATCTTCGAACATCATATTAAAATAAATAATTCTCATAACAATTTATTTATACAACATAAAATTTTTAGTTGTGCACTAATGTTTTATTTAAATTTTGATATAATATAGATTAAAATTTTCACATAACATCATTTTAGAGTTCTAAATAGATGTAAAATTAATAAATATTGAGAGAAGAAGTTATTTGATCAGCAAAACAATATTATATAAAATAAATATATATTTTAAAATATGATAGTTTAAAAAATTAAAGCACTGAAAATTAAATGTAATTAATCTTTCAAATTTCATACACAAACTTTTTAATATTTTGATTTTGGATTTTATTTTTACTAAATACTTATAAATTGATCTTTAGCATATTAATATTTAGTAATATATCTCTTAAAACAAAAGAAAATGAAAATAAAAATTTAGTCTACGGCCGTTTGATTTCATCGCTGATATTTTGCTGTAAATTTTAGTCTTTGTTTTCCTATTATTAGTTAATGTTTTCAAATAAAAATAACAATATATTTGATTGTCAATGTCTAAGAATTAAATATTTTATAAAATAAACAAACTATATAATTTTTTTATTTTTATATAATATATATTGATAAATTAATTATAAAATTTAAATTATTCATAATTTTTATTAATAATTAATATTAAATAATATATATTTAATTAATAATAAATAATATTATGAAAAATAAAAATAAAAACACTTTTCATAATTTTCAAAAATTATGAAAACTAGAAAAAATTTAAAAAAAAAGAAATCAAAATCAAAATCAAAATCTTAAATAAACAAAATTTCTCTTTTTGTTGAATTTAAAAATAAAAATAACTAGGCCTTAAGTTTCAGGAAAAAGTAAACGACAGGCCTGTTGTCGGGGGGATAATCATGTTAACCCAGTTTCTTATGAGCCGAAATGTGAAGTGGGCTCACTTTGTTTTGATCCGTAACAGAAATGTTTTATCAATTTCTACACCATTTAATTTCCAAATTGAAACAAATATTCCAAATTAAATGTATAATAACGGATATACTAGTTCTAACTTTTGACATATATTCTTATAAGTTTAAAATATAATTAATTCTATTAAATCTCCTATATTTTATTTTTGTTTTGATTAACAATCATGAAATTAAATCAATAAAACTTTATTTCACTTTCAATTAGTGATCAAAATAAAAAAAAAATTAATTCATAGACATTGAAATACCTTTAAATGATTTAAAATAAAAATTTGAAAATTATTATTTTAATTATTAAATTTCTTTACAAGTGTATTAATATTTAGTAAACTATTTTATAAATAACTATAGGAATCTGGAGTAAATGTTACATGGATTATTAGTTTGAGATAAAGTTAAGTATTACTTGTAAAACATTTATAGGATCGATTCGTTTTGCACGTACCTGTATTCATGCTTTTGTTTCGTTAAATGTTGATATCGTTAAAAGAGTTTTATTTCCTCTCGTCTTCTTTCGTTAATGATTTTCTCAATGGTTAAGAATGATACATTCAATAAGTTTTTGCAACATATATATTATCACCAAAGGACGTGTCCTTTGGTAAGTGGAAGAGATAGGAAAATGGTTTGTGACAAAGTTGAGACCCATTCAATAATACCCAATAACTATTATCTTGGGTGCGTTTCATAGGACTCAATACGATAAATTACATGGGGCATAAAATAGTCTAACAATCTCCTACTTGGCTTATGTTACGACTTGGTGATCCAATAACTTGAAGTGCGCACAATACATGGAATCGATCAAGTCATCCTTAACTGAATTAAGCTGATGGGATCATGGCGGTCACAAGTTATATAACTTGATTCCTTCTATGTATCACAAAATCAACTCAACTCAACAAACTTTAAGTGGGTAATTCGGTAATTGTTATCTCACAAATAATAATTATTGTATACAACATAATGTGGATAACCAATAAGTGAGCAAAAACATAAGACTGTAATTGAATTCAACAAGTGTCATAACAATTCGAGCAAGACAATGATATGTATATATACATGTCTGAATACTATACTAACAAGGACTTATCTATAAGGCCCATACGTTCAACATGACCAATAAATGTTTTGGGCGGTAAGCCTTTCGTTAACGGATCCGCTATCATGAGATCGGTACCAATATGCTCAATTGACACTTTATATTTTTGCACTTCTTCTTTCACAGATAAATATTTCAAATCCATGTGTTTTGCACCCTTGAAATATTTGTCATCCTTAGAGAAGAATACGGCTGCGGAATTGTCACAATAAATTCTTAACGGTCTGGCAATACTGTCGACAAGACCAAGGCCCAAGAAAAAGTTCCGAATCCACAATCCATAAACTGTAGCCTCAAAACATGCTACAAATTCTGCCTCCATAGTGGGAGTCAATGTTCTGAAACCCGGACCGGTCATCGAATCGGTGACCTTATTGGTCACCGGTTTGACCGGTTCAACCACCGGTCGAACCGGTGTGACGTAATAATTATGCAATAATTATATTTAATTATTTATAATATTAAAAATATTAAAAAAAAAATAAAAAAAAATTGTTGAACCGGTCAGATCGGACCGGTCCGATCGGTCAAAAATTGGTCAATTGACCGGTTTTGACCGGTTCAGACTGGATCAATTGAATACCAGTTTTGAGGGATAAATCGGACCGGACCACCAACCGGTTACAGGTCGGACCGGTCGGTCCGGTCCGGTTTTAAAAACAAAGGTGGAAGTAGCAATGACGGACTGCTTTCTACTTTTCTATGAAACTGCTCCTCCAGCTAATAGGAACATGTAGCCGAATGTAGATTTTCGTGAGTCTATACAACCAACATAGTCTGAATCCGAGTAAGATATCACTTCAAGATGAGTTGATTTTCTATATGCAAGCATATAGTCCTTAGTGCTTTGTAAGTATCTAAGGACTTTCTTTGCAGCTTTCCAGTGATCCTGTCCAGGATTACTTTGATATCGTCCTAGCATTCCAACAGCAAAACTGATATCTGGCCTAGTGCATGTTTGAGCATAC
>JANJEY010000003.1:6718024-6732968 GCA_024703695.1 Erythroxylum cataractarum
ACTTAT
Source organism: Erythroxylum cataractarum (assembly GCA_024703695.1). Taxonomy (NCBI): domain Eukaryota; kingdom Viridiplantae; phylum Streptophyta; class Magnoliopsida; order Malpighiales; family Erythroxylaceae; genus Erythroxylum; species Erythroxylum cataractarum. The sequence continues at coordinate 6,718,031 of JANJEY010000003.1, forward strand.
CAAGTAAGTTCTAACTTGTGGCGTTAATTCAATTCCTACAATCTTATACTCTTTGTTACCAATTCCTTGCTATTTTGGGGGTGAAGGGTCTTGTTAGATTGATTGAATTTAGGTTTAGGAACAATAATTGAAACGGAGGTTATCTATACATTGATTCTAGGTTGTTGTCGTATCACAATCAAACAAACAAAACACAATCATTCAAAAATGATACATGGTAGAATACAAATCATGCAATACCGTGACTCTGATACCAATTGTAAAATATTTATAGGATCGATTCGTTTTGCACGTACCTGTATCCATGCTTTTGTTTCGTTAAATGTTGATATCGTTGAAAGAGTTTTATTTCCTCTCGTCTTCTTTCGTTAATGATTTTCTCAATGGTTAAAAATGATACATTCAATAAGTTTTTACAACTTATATATTATCACCAAATGACGTGTCCTTTGGTAAGTGGAAAAGAGAGGAAAATGATCTGTGACCTAGTTGAAACTTATTCAATAATACTCAATAACCATTATCTTGGGTGCGTTTCATAGGACTCAATACAAATTATAGGGGACATAAAATAGTCTAACATTACTAGATCTATGTGATAGCAATATTTCTGTTGGATGTTATTGTTGTTATTTTATGTTAATATAATTTTCATCAAATTAGATTGATTTATAAAATTTTAAAAATTCTTTTAAATATATTCAAATTTTAAGTTTTTTTTTTCAAATTATTCATTTTATCTTAAATTACAAATCTCGACATTCTATATGGTAACCAAGGATTGTTTTGTGTGTGTATATATATATATATATATAATTTAATGAATATAATTTTTAAAGTTAATTTCAAATATAATAAAGAATTTTCAATTGAATAATGTTTCACATATTTGAATGGCAATTCTTTTTTTGTGGAAGTTTCGAACTTTCACTTGATAAGGTCTCCGAGGCCATAACGTTAAAAGCCTGCCGCACACTTGAGAAGAAGAAGAAGATTGGGGGGCTGTGAAGAGAGCCATGGCTTACAATCTCTGTTCTTCGTCTTGCTCTCTCTATCAGCCCCTCTGCAACCCTCTATCCTCATCATCTCGGGACCCAAAGCCGAAAAATATGTACCAATCTTTTAAGCTCTCTTCAGTGTTGTTACATCAGCCAAGAACCTCACTTTACGTTACCCATGTCTCTTTGCAAGACCCAATTCAACAGGAAGCTGAAAAAGAGAACAATCTTCAATACCCAGATGGCAAAGTTAGCGTTTCCTCAAAATCCTATATCTGGGTGAATCCCAATAGCCCCAGAGCTTCACGTCTTAGGAAAAGTTCCTATGATTCTAAGTATACTTCTCTTGTCAAAGTTGCAGAGATGTTGAATTCGTGTAACCCAAACGAAGAAGAAGTTTCGAGAGTTTTGAGTGAGTTTGGTGATAACGTTTTGGAGCAAGATGCTGTTGTTATTATCAATAATATGTCAAACCCGGAAAATGCGGTTCTTGTTCTCAATTATTTTCGAGGGAAGATGGAGTTCAATAGAGAGGTTATTCTTTATAATGTGGTTTTGAAAGTGTTTAGAAAGTGCAGGGATTTGAATGGAGCAGGGAAACTGTTTGAGGAAATGCTTGGTAGAGGGATTAAACCTGATAACGCTACTTTTTCGACTATAATTAGCTGCGCTAGGTTGTCAGGTTTGTATGATAAGGCAGTAGAATGGTTTGAGAAAATTCCCAGTTTCGGGTTGAGTCCTGACGATGTTACTTTCTCGGCAATGATTGATGTTTATGGTCGGGCTGGTAAGGTTGAAATGGCTTTGAGCTTGTATGACCGAGCTAGGACTGAGAAATGGCGGCTTGATGCAGTTACTTTTGCAACATTGATAAAAATTTATGGGGTGTCAGGGAATTTTGACGGGTGCTTGAATGTTTATGAGGAAATGAAAGCTCTAGGAGTAAAGGCGAATTTAGTGACTTATAACACTTTGTTTGATGCTATGGGAAGAGCCAAGAGACCATGGCAAGCAAAGAAAATCTACAAGGATATGATTGACAATGGGGTTTCACCAAGTTATTTGACTTATGCAGCTCTATTGCGTGCTTATGGTAGAGCACGTTACGGTGAGGATGCTCTTAAAGTTTATAAAGAGATGAAGGAGAAGGGGTTGGAGTTAAATGTGATTCTTTACAATACACTATTGTCTATGTGTGCTGATCTTGGCTATGTGGATGAAGGAGTTGAGATTTACAAAGACATGAAGATTTCTGGGACCAAGCCTGATAGCTGGAGTTTTTCATCTTTGATTACCATGTTCTCATGTAGTGGTAAGGTGTCCGAGGCTGAGAATGTTTTGAATGAGATGAATGAAACTGGTTTTGAGCCAGATATTTTTGTTTTGACGTCACTTATTCAGTGCTATGGGAAAGCACAGCTTACTAGTGATGTTGTACGCACAGTCGATCAAGTTTTAGAATTGGGTATAACTCCAGATGATCGGTTTTGTGGGTGTCTTTTAAATGTAATGACTCAAACCCCAAATGAAGAACTTAACAAGCTTGTTGAATGTATTGACAGAGTCAATACGAAGCTTGGTTTTGTTGTAAAAGTTCTGGTGGATGACCACAGCAATAGGGAAAATCTCAGGAAGGAAGCAGATGAACTTTTTAGTTCTATTGGTTCGGATGTGAAGAAGGCTTACTGTAATTGTTTGATTGACCTCTGCGTCAACCTCAATATGTTGGAGAAAGCCTGTGAACTACTGGAGCTAGGGCTTGCTATTGGAATTTATAGAGATATACAATCCAAGTCTTCAACTCAGTGGTCTCTTCATTTGAAAAGTCTGTCTCTTGGGGCAGCTCTAACGGCATTACATGCTTGGATAAATGAATTGTCTAAGGCATTCGAATCTGGAGAAGAGCTTCCACCTGTCCTTGGAATCAACACTGGGCATGGGAAGCATAAGTATTCAAGTCGAGGTTTAGCCAGTGTGTTTGAGTCTCATCTGAAAGAAATGGATGCTCCATTTCATGAGGCCCCAGATAAGGTGGGCTGGTTCTTGACCACGAAGATAGCAGCTGAATCATGGCTTAGGTCTAGAAGCTCTACTGTGGTAGTTGCTGCATAGCTAGTATGCTCATACAGATTCTGCTGTTTAAATGTGCATGGAGCCATGGACTCTATGCTTTTGTTGATTTCTCCACTTGTGTTGCTGATGTTGTCTCCTCTGCTGGAGAGTTTTTGTACTATCAGAAACAAAAATCTGTGAAGGAAGCCATGGCTGGGTTACTGTTTTTAAGCATCTCTTGAGATAAAGCTACAATTCCTCCATTACCTCTAAAGATAAGAAATTTTTATCCATTTTATCCAATATAGGCTATTTTCTAATGCTTCTATGATTAGTAAGAAGTTATTACTAGTCTCTAGTTCTAGTGGAGGGCATGACACGACTGTCTCAAAAATGCCATGTATACCTTAATAACTCATCAATGTATAAACGAAACAATAGCATTTCATGCTCAGGCAATATATATATGAAAACTGGTGTACTTCTCTGTTTCTCTTCCGAGGGCAAAAGAGTTGATAAGATATTAATATATTCTGAGGTTAAGCACCATAAAAGCAGGAAGATAAGTTACAGTTCTGTTAAGTCATTCTTTAACAAGTTGGTGTCAAATTCATAAATTGATACAAGTGCTTTAAGCATAGGCCATATGATTAAGTTTCCATGTGTTAATTGCTGTTCCCATATTACGAAACAAACTCTGGGTGCAAGGCTGAGAGGTGTTATCTTTCTTTGCTTGCTTGAAATGGAAAGTGTTCAGGAGCTAAAATATAGAGAAAAAAAAAAAAGCAGTTTAATCAACCATTGCAGAGCTTATATATTTGTATAGCTGTGAGTCATTCATACTTTAGGCTTATAGCATGTATGTTGTATGGTTCTTGGCCGACATAAGAAGGAAAAAGAAGAAAAGATTATCAAATTGCTGACAAGAAAGATTTTAAAAAAGAGGATTGTAGGTAGAAGCATAAAAAAGAAATCCAAAGCTCCAAGAAACTTTTAATCTGGTTAATATAGAAATGATTGACTTCAACATCATATTCTATATTATTTCCTCTAAGCCTTTGAGAACGTTCAAATCACATACAGTTTTGACCTTCTTCAGAAAGTAGTAATAAGAGTGGGATGTATCTCTTCTTCTCTTATAAAAATAACGGAGTCAACAATCAGAGGATGCAATACTGTGATGGGTTGCACGTTGAATTGCCTCCAACGTGAAGTCAATTAAAAGAGCATTCTATAAATCCATGCACACCATTCTCTTGTTGATAGGGTTAGTGCTACATGGGGAACTGCATACGTGCACCTTGCTTCTGGCAGACAGAGAAGAGCAGAGTCCTCATCTACAATGGCGGAGAAGCGGAGTTCAAAGCCTCAACAAGTGTAGAAAACATCACTTCAGGTTATTTCTCTGGTTATGTACTGGTTCATCATAACCTGCCTTTTGCACCGTTGCCACCCAAAACCAAGCTAGAGCCTGGAGAGGTTTATTATCTCATGCCACCCATCAAGCATCCAGTTTGCAGGCAAATTGCTGCATCAAAGCTTGGCAAGCCAGAGACTTGTCGAAAGCAGAAACTGAGAATAGTGTTAACTAGGCAGCAGCTGGAGTTGCTGTTGGGAAATGAAAAGAAGTGCAAACCTAAAGCAGATAGAAAATGGCAACCATCTTTAGCTACCATTCCGGAGGTGCAGAAGTTTTAAACGAAATGCATATTCCAAGAGTTTTTCATTGCTGGTTCGATTTCAACCATAATTTCCCTTCTGAAAGCTTGTAACTCTATAATGGATGGTCGAGGAAAAGTTCTGAGGGACAGAAACCAGGGAGGTTTTAGAGTTGTTGATTGTAAATTTTACCTGTAAGCAAATACTAGAGATCTTTGCTCTTCCTGTGCCTTTTAAGCCATACCAGGATGACTACTACCTGTATATTTCAAATGTTTTGGGTGTCATGATCCGTTCCAGTTGGAAATCAGGATTCAGTATGATGCTTTTTAAGTCGTAACTCAAAAATCTAAGACAGGATCATCATTTTTTTTTTGTCTTCAAGATCTTTTCCAAATGGTATAATAGAATTTTTGACTACTTAGATTCTTGGAACTTAAGCTCAGATCAATCAAATTTTCTTCAATAAAATTCACAATTCGACTCGATCCATTGTTATAATCGCCAAAGAACTTCAAGGTGATCATGCTGCTGCACCTGCAAAATATGTATGCAAAAACTTAATTACAGGCTTAAACTGCTGTAAGGTTTTATTAGCCAACTTAACAGGGTTTTTGTGACAGATAACAATAACATACAGAGGAAGAGTCCGTCTGTTCAGTAAATTGACCCAAAGAGAGGGTTTGGAGCTTCCCCTGTTGCTAAGCAAAATCCAAAGACACGTTTCCTTAGCCAGCTTTTTACTTTATGGGGTTTGATATAACTGAAATTAATAAATTTATATATTTTTTGCAAAATTAAAAATTAATGATTAGTAATTCAAAACTAAATAATTAATTTAATTTAATTAATAAATTTCAATAACTTAAAATAAGATTAAAGAAAGATACTGTTTTTATCTTTCGAAAGGTTTCAAGTTAAAATAAAAATAAATATTAACAAATGAAAATTTATTTAAAAATGGTTAATTTTTAGTTAATTAATAAATCAATCCATTTTTAATAAAATAGTTATTAAAATAAACTGAAATAATAAATTAAATAGTTCTAAATTTTTTGGAATAAATTAATGATTTTTTTAATTGATATTAGTACAACATGATTAGATGTAATCTTGTTTTGCAAAAGGGGGCTGAATTTCGAGCAAGACGACACTTAATCATGTTATCTTCCATGTCATCGGTTTAACTTTTTCTTAACACCCACCATTAAGTGATGATCACATGGAGGAAAAAGCCAATTATTCCTTGCCCAAGTGCTAATCTTTCGGTTTAATTGGTTGTGAAGTTGCCATTTGAAAAGCAACCGACCCATGTAAGGTATGGACAAAGCACATATACCTATTACATTCCTTTGGCTTTCCTATACAATGACTCCTATGCCCCTTAAGGTTATTAATTTTTGAATTAAAGCATGTTTAAAAATTCTTTTCATCTTTAAAATTTTCGAAAAATTGTTGTAATTCTAAAATTTTCAAAACAACCCTTTTTTCATTTTAGTTAAAAAAAATAAGAAAACATATGCGATATCAATATCCCATGAAACAAATTAATTAAAATTGATTTAAATTAATAATTTATTATAATTATTTTAAATTATTAAATTTAATATAATTTAATTAATTCATATTAAATTTAAGAACTGAGTTGAATTATCATGCTAGTAATATTTGATTAGTTCACAAATGACACTCATACTTGTGTTAATTTAAGGGAAGAGATTTCCTTAAAAATTAAGAATTATAAAAAAATTCAAAACTTTTAAAGATCAATTTTTAAAAAATTAAATACAAATATGAAAAGAATTGTAAGAGCAGGAGGGCACTAGTGTAATTGAACATATGAGCAGAACTGCAGAAGAGAATAGATGGAGAATCTACGCGAAGATAAGATAACCCAAGGATTATTAATTTGAAGGAAAAGAAGCAAACCTTTGGATTCAACTCTTTAAAATAGATATCTAATATCCATTTTCTATCTTCCCAATCCTCTCCTTACCTTCTTCTTCTTCTTCTTCTTCATTTTCTGTTTCCTTGAGGTCATGTGGAACTGGGAAAAGCTGTTGCAGTACAGGCAACAGTTTGGTATAGCAGTCGTTGCTTCACTTGTCATTTCCTTACTGTTATATGCAGCTCCTAGGATGCTCAACATTGTTGCATACTTTTGGCCTCTTTTTGCCTCAACAGGTGTGTTCTTGGTCTTGATAATAGCCTTTGGTGGTGGTGTTTCGCAGTTTGCAACCGATCAGGTTCATGGTGACAAAGCTGGGGAAGGGCTTCTTGATTATGTCTCAGGGCGGCCAGAGCACTTCCAGGAGCCTAGAGAATATGACTCATAGCAGAGGAGGTTCAAGAACTCGCAATCTCAATGCACATAAAAAACTTGGAGAGAAGAAATAAACATGAAGTTAGATGTAAATTTCACCAACAATCATATCCTGTCTGTGTTTGTTTCCTTGAACATTGTTAATATCAGGCCTGAACTGAACCTCAATAAATTCTCCCGTCACTCGATCTCATGAACTTATTTCCAGTATATTTCATTTTATTTACTTCTGGTTCATGTGCCAAACTGCTTCCAAATTAACAAACATAAATAGGAAAAGATCATAAGTTTCTTCAGAGCTTAACATGCACTTAGTCCAAGTGAACCAAAAGAACATGCTATGCTATTCAACGTAGGGAAAGAAGATTTATTACAAGAAAATAAGAAGCAACCTACACGCACAGTTTCCATTGTTAATTCCCAGTGAAAGGAAAAGAGAAAAAGGTCGTTTACTTTTTCATCAATGAAAGAACAAGATGTGAATCTGTGGATTTAAAGAGGAAAAAATCTTAGTTTCCACCTGTTTTGAAATGTTATATGAACATGGAGGAATTCACTTTACTTTGGTGGTGTTAATGTGAGATTTTTACTTAAATTTCATTGAGAAGGCACAATATCTGATTCTGTCAATGTTCCCGATTGATCCACATCCAGCTTTTTGAATCTTTCCATTCCCATTGAGATATCTTCCTGACTGATCTTCCCCATCTCCTTCAATGTGTGCAGAATGAACTCTGCAGCACTACAAAGTAATAATGGAAGAAAATAAAGCAGATAAGGGTAAGTATAGATTATATTAAAATAACTCAAGAGTATGATCAGGTAATCTCACCTGACAACTTTGTCATGATCAAGGTCTGCTGCCTCAAGATCTGAGGATGTCAGGTTTCGGGATAGAATGTCTTTAACAAGCGATCTTTGCCTCTTTTCAGTGCATAATTCAGCAAGGTAGAGAAAGAATTGAGCTAAGCAAACTGTGCTGCTCAATATCCAGAATGCACCAAATATGCGACCAGTGCTGGATGAGAAGCTCTGATCTCCATAGCCAAGTGTGGTGATGGTAGAACATACACAATAAAACGCATCAACAAGTTCCAGATTCTCAGCCAGGTATAAGAACAAAGTTCCTAGAACTACAAGCACTGCAAGAAGAGCTGTGACAAAAAGAAACTTGAACTTGACTTTAGATGTTTCAGCCTCCTTCATTAGGATCTCAGATGTACCAATCTTTTCATGCTTGTGAATGGCTCTAACAAAAAGGATCTCTTGCTTTTCTACTATATAATCTGCTGCCTTACTTAGAACTATCCCACAAAGAGCCATGCCTGAAAAGACGTAAACACAAGAGAGCAGCTTTGCCCATGTACTGTGAGGCACTAGGTCTCCATATCCAACAGTGGTCATAGTCACAACACAGAAGTAGATGGCATCAAAAAAACCGTTGGTTTTCTTGCCTTCGAGCTGGTTCCTGATAAGGAAGAAAACAAGAGTTCCTATGCCTAGATAAAATGCCAACAATACAGAAACTTGTTTGAATGTAAACTTTTCTTTCCCAAAGAATGTTTCAATCCACTGTAAATATCGCCACTCATTTTGCTCTTGATATCTGATGTCTGATTCATTAGAACTCGTTAGCGGTCGACATCTTCTTCTTTGAAGGGCATGATTATCATAGGCATTTTGGGGACTATTTGCATCTGGAAGCAAACACTGGGTAGAGTCATCATTGGCCATCAAAATCTGATGAAAGTTGCATATGCTTCCAACCAGCCTGCATGAACTCGATGAATTTTTCAGGAGGTCAACTTCATGCATTTAGTTTACAGATTTAAGTCTAAAGTGATATAACAATCACTTTTGAACTAGGAAATGTCAGGTTCGTAAATCTGTCACAACGTCATCATGTTCTTTAAAGCTTTTGTCAGAAATCAAGATATTCAGGAAAAAAAAAACCATAAAATTACATTGATGTAAAGAACTAGAAAAAAATTATGAACAGTTTATTCAATCCTATCCCAAAATTGCTGACTGGCAATTAGACAGCACCAAAAATTCGAATTGAAAAAGAAGCATTATTTCTTACCTATGGAATCTCTCAGTTTTCTGGGTATTGACGTAGTCTTTAATTGTTCCATTTCCTACATGCAGGAATCCTAAAAGACAGGACTAAGTTGTAACAGCACAATCTTTTATTAGTAAATTGATTACAGGTATGAAATCATAAGGGTCACTTTTGAATTTCTTTTTAATTTCCTAGAGGCTAGAAATTTTAATTAAATATTGTTAAATTGTAGGTTACTTAAAGATGCTTTGTTTTTAAGTAATGAATAAAAAACTCAACCAATTCGACTGATTTAAACTGTAAAAACCTTGAATTGTCCAACTTTTTTATTCAGTTTTTAACTTTCTGGTTCGATTTATTTTAATAATTCTTTTTGTTAAAAATTAATCAATTTATTAATTAATCAGTCAATTTTTATAAATTAATAAATTCTTCTAAATCAATTAATATTTATTTAATATTTTTTCAATTAAACTTCAAATTCTTTGGTAGATAATGATAATTTTTCAATCATATTTCAAATTTTTTAATTTTATTAATTTTTAATCAATTTCATGACAATCGTTGAATATTTTAAACCTCAAACTTCTTGTCTCATTGGTTTAACTTTAGCTTTAGTTTTTAAAATATTGAAGAGAAAGATAATTTAGTATGTTCTATTAGAATGTTACAACTTAATCCATCTTCGCAACTCATAAATGTTATGGTTGTATTGCTTCTATTGTATAATAATCATCATCATCAACAACACTTAATTAAAATTTTTGTTGAAAAGGCAGAGTTTAAAAAGATCCGATAATAATAATAGCAACTACTGATTCTACCGATCTTTTACAATTTTATAGGATATAAGACAAATGATGTTATATATGTTATTAATTTGTTACTCTTCTCATAGTCTTGATTAGATCTGGACGTTAGAATTAGGTTATATGTCAACAAAAAATTAAAACCATTCCTCAGATTATTAAACTCAAACACAAGAACATACATGCAAACTGAGTAGGACAAAACAGGTTAAGAGGATCCTTCTACCTAATAAATATTTTTATATTTGTTTTTATTCTGTATGCATAGTTCATACAATAGGGTTTATTGACATTGTGTCATGAAGTCCTAAATGCCAGGTTTGGGCTAAGAGTTTTTCGGGTCTAGTCATTTTAACTTGATTCTGGAGAAAGGCTCAGGTCATAGCCCAAATTGCTGTTAGGCAAGGGTTTGCTGACTTGCACTTGAGTTAGGTTAATCCGTGTTTAACAAACAAAATCAAGTGAAAAATGATGATGATATCTTGAGTTTACTCATTAAGAAAAAATAAAAGTAATTTTAATTGTACTTTATATAGTCATAACGAGGTTAACTAAGAGAGGATTCGAGTTTGTCTTATCTAATTAATCTATTGTCAAGTTTAGATTTGGTATTTAATTTCACCTATCAGCAATTTATACCTTATTTTTCTTGCCCCTTTATTAAAATTTTGAGCATGTACATCACATATTCCTAGCATCATCCGCTTCCTTATCTTCTACTAAGTCTATGCTTTCGTCAGGCTTACCGATCGACGCCCACCAATGTGGAAATATTCCTTCTGGTGAACATCAAAGTTGGTGTGGTTCAATGATTCCCCTTTCTCCATTCAGTGATTATCGTATTCAAGTCGTCCATTTCGATATGTGAAAGTCCCTTTGTCTTCAGTTTTTTCTCCAATTATTTCTTACATTTGACAGATTCCTTGCTTATGTAATAGGTACATGAGTTGTATGACATATTTAGAAAATGGGACGAGTTTTAAAAATTAAATCATTAAAAATTTTGAATTAATCAATATTTTAGTTTAGTTTATTTTAATAACTTGTGTTATTAAAATCAACCAATTTATTAATTAACAGCTAATTTTATAAATTAACATATTTTTCTTGACTAAAAAATAAACCAAATATTTTCATTTAATAATTTATTTTTAATTAAACTTCAACTTTTTTTAACAGACAAGAATAGTTTCCTTCTTTAATCTTATTCTAAATTCTTCAGTATATATCAAATTTATGATTATGATAGTTTAACACCAGTTGAATCTTTAAATCTTAAATTTATTATCTTATCTATCGGTTTAATTTTTGATTTAATTTTTAAAACATTGCATGCCATCTAAACTATAAAAAAATTCAAGAGGTGATTCAAATCATGAAAAGGTTTTTTATTGATTTAATATTTTAATAAAATAATAAGTCAAAAATAAAATATATTAAAGTTTGAAAACATAATTTAAATTCAGCATATTATTTAATTTTAAATTATTAACTCAAAATAATTTATAACTAATAAATTATTATATATGTTCAACAATTTATTTAGGCCTTGTTTGGTAAATAATTTATTAGTTATCTTTTGGCTAATTGAAAGGTATTTAGCTCTTTGATCATGTCAAACCACTGATAATCATATTTGGTAATCAACTGATTGAGTTTGCAGATTCACCTGCTATTTTTGAAACTTTTGCTCTAATAATTGAGAAATTAAAGGACGAAAAAGACAATTATATCCAAAAATAATTATAAATTAGTATAAAGATGGGAATGGGGATAGAAATAAAGATAGAGATAGAGATAGGGCTAGAGGTGGAGATAGAGATAGATAAGCATAAAGTGTTTATTCAATTTACTCGAAGTAAAAAAAAAACTCTGATTTATTCCAAAATTAAACTAAGTTGAAATTTTTTCTTCAATAAAATTTTACGATTCATATATCAATGTTTTTAAAAATTATTCCTTTTTTTAGTAAATAAAATAAGTATAATTTGATTTGGTATTCTAGAATACAAAAACCACTACCAAATTATTTTATGCTAACCAAAATTTTGTAATTAAGAAGAATTAAATCATTAAATTAAAAAATATTTTTAAAACATAAAAATGTTTCTACAAATATTTATTATGTCTAAAAAATTATTCCAATGTTAATTTTAATAGATAAATAATTAAAACTTTTTAGTTTTAATTGTAAGATAAGACTAATTTTATTAAAGAATTACATTGTTATAAAATTAAAAATAAGTTTTTATGTTTGTTAAAAACTACATTTTTTCAGTTTAGTTTCTAAAATTAATTTGAATAATTATTTTTACTTTGAATATAAGCAAATAGGTTTTAATTTTGATTGATTTTCTGAAACAAATTGAAATGTAAACAAAAATTGAAATTGAATCAATAACTTTCAATTTTAATTCAACCATGTAATACGAATGCATTCATAATGAAAGAAAAAACAAACTTTTAAAAGGATTTCAATTGCTTGTTTTAAAGGTATACTTAAGAAAAATCAAATTAAATAACGTTCATTAAATTTACTTACTAATCTTAAAAATTCAATCAATTGTTGTCGATTAAGAACATTTAAGCAAACAAGTTGATGTTACATTTCCTGTGTAGTTTTTTTTTTTTTTTTGCATGTCTTAAGACCACTATACTATAAAACGAATGCCTAGACTATTTTCAAACAATAAACCGATAATGTTTGAACGTAAAATTCAGAACTATTAGGTCCGAGTTATCAGTATACATTAAAGCTTTTTTTTTTTTTTGAAAAAGTTTACATAAGTTGATGCCAAATAATAGACAAAGAATATATAACAATAAACATTCACAAGAAACTATAGTTGACTTCCTATCTAAGAGAAGAACTCATGTCTTTATTTTTTAAGTTATTTTATAAATAAATAACTAATACTAAGATGTTGAATTCATCAAATATTTTTAAATAAACAATTGATATTATTTATTAGTCAAATCAATTATAATAATTTATTATCAACTAATTACTGATAAAATTAAGTAATACAATATTCAATCACCTAATTACCAAAAATGACGTTAATATATATGAAAAAATAAGCATGCAATTTCACTAATATCAGAAGAAATGGGGGGAGGACAGATGGGTGTCACGGCAGATATTAAAAGACAGCAAGTACATAGCTTATTTATTGAGAAAGAGACGTCGTGGTTACGAGAGGATCTACCTTACCCAATTCTATTCTGTATAATATGTATAATATAAAAACGATAACGTTTTTGCTTAAAATTGGCGAAACTCCCGATGCTCTGTCACTTCTTCTTTTACTAATTCAAAAGCCAAGCCAGTGTTCACAAACACGAAGAAACTTGGCTTTGGCAAAGAAGCTTTTCATTATTATAATAATCAAAATGTTATAACAAATATTGAGAATTTAATTAATTTGATTATTAATAATTTAATTAATTAATTAATTATATTTCACAAACACGAAGCTTGGCTTTGGCAAAGATCATTTTCATTATTATAATAATTTAATTGTTATAACAACAATTGACAATTTAATTAATTTGATTTTTTTAATTTAATCAATTAATTATTTTTATTTCCATTATTATAAGAACAGTTAAATTGTTATTATTAAATCAATAATTAACTATAATTATATTTTTTGCAGATTAATTATTGAACTTATTATTTTTATAATTATTAAATTTCTTATTAATAATAATGTTAATTTTTATTTATTTATTATTATTATTATTCGTAAATTTATTAATTAATTTTTTTCTATTATTATAATTACTGTTAAATATTATTATTAAATTTATTGCAGAGTATTTATGAAATTTATTATTATTATTATTATTACTAAATTTCTTCTTCTTATTATTATTGTTACTGTTATTATTATTATTATTACTATTATTATTATTATTATCAATCATAAATTTACTAATTAATTTTAGTTCTATTATTATAATTACTATTAAATATTATTATTAAATTATTGTGCAGTGTTTATAAAATTTTTACTATTATTATGATTAAATTCCTTATTAATATTATTACTGTTATTTTGATTTTTAGTATTATTATTATTATTATTATTATTATTATTATTAAAAATATTTATTATTATTCATAACATATTATTAATATAAATAAATAAAAGCAAACGGAGGAAAGATAAAGAAAATAAGAAAAGTGGTTTAATTTAATAATCTTGAAACATCATAAATTAATATAAATAAATAAATAAAGTAAATTAAATTCAAAAACAAACATATACTCCAACTGGTTGTTAATAAAATTTCATTTGAAGGTAAAGCACGAGAAAAAAAAGTCTCAAATTTAGGCGTAGGTGACCTACTAAAGAGCGCTATTGGTTGAAGTGAAATTATAGATTTAAATCATTCTAATGTCCTTCAACGTCGGGAATTTCATATCCGCTGTGGTTGGTTACGCCGCTGGCTGTTTTTTGATTAAGGCTCGTGCTCTCGCCGTCGTCTAGCTACGCATCCGCAATGGTCATGTCGCCAGAATCTGGTAGAGACAGTAACTAACTGATCTACAATTTATGTGTCTTTCTGTTAAAATATTTTTCCAAATTGTAATAATTATTAAATGGAACTATTTAGACAGGTGATCCGGACTCCAATTCTGCTAGAGTTCCAATTTTGATAGCTTTATGAGCCAAGCTGTTGCCATCAGTGATGAAACACCCACTTTTTGATGACTTATTTTTTTTTTGCTTCCAACAAAGTATAATACAATAATAATAATAAAAATTAATTAAATTTTAGATTAATTAAATTTTTTATAATTTATAAATTAATTAAACAATTTAAATAAATTATCAAATTTTGAAATTTAAATTTTTTATTAAAAATTTAATTGTGTTACAAAAATCATATTTTAAAAATTAATCTTTTATCTTAAAACTTTTATTTACAAATTAAGATTAAAATATCAAAAAAATTCTAAATATGTGTCACAAATAAAATCAATTTTTAAATTTTAATTTTATCTTTAAAATTTTATTTAAAAAAT
>JANJEY010000003.1:6743309-6759790 GCA_024703695.1 Erythroxylum cataractarum
CAAATGACTTTGTCAAATGAGTTAATGTCATCAATTGAAATATTAGAATTTGTTCAAGCTACAGATTGTTATCCAAATGTTTCAATTGCTTATCGAATTCTATTGACTATACCTGTGACTGTAGCATCAGCTGAGAGAAGTTTTTCAAAGTTAAAATTATTGAAAACCTATTTGAGTTCATCAATGTCACAAGAAAGATTGAATGGTTTAGCTATGTTATATATTGAGAATGATATGTTGGACAATATTGATCTTGATAATATTATTAATGATTTTGCATCTAGAATACACGGGGAAATTGTTTTTAATAAATCATGATCCTCTATGTAATTGTTAGTATTATGATCATTTAATATTTAGTTGGTTATGTAAACTTATAAATTGAGTCATTTATGTTTCATACAAATATGCAAACTTAAGCATATTGTCAATTTATTGGGGCCCTTTTTTTTAATTTCACCCAGGGCCTATAAAACTATAAGAACGACCCTGCTTCCAGGTCAACTGGAACGGTGAGCACAGTGCCTCCTTTGCTCCCACTAGAGGCATTCGCTAGGGCGATTCTTTCTCTCCCTACCTTTTTGTCCTTTGCATGGAACGTCTAGGCCATGCCATTACTCAAGCAGTGACTCATCGCCGGTGGAAGCCTATTCAATTAAGCAGATCTAGCCCGCCACTCTCCCATTTATTCTTTGCTGATGATCTCATCCTTTTTGCAGAAGCTGACTCTGACCAAGTCCTCGTTATTCGCGACACTTTACAATCCTTCAGTTCAACTTCTGGACAATGTCTTAGCTCGGCGAAATCGCGCAGCTACTTTTCTCCGATTATTTCTTCGTCGACGCGTCATTCTTTGAGCAATGAGTTGGGCTTCCAAGTGACGACCGATCTTGGACGTTATCTTGGAGTCCCTATTCTGCATCAACGGGTCGGCAAATGCACTTACCAGTACATTCTCGATAGGGTCCAGCAGCGCCTGTCGGGCTGGGCAAGCCGGACGCTTTCTTTCGTCGGTAGACTCACTTTGCTACATTCTGTTTTAGCAGTTCTCTCGAGCTACACCATGCAGACCGTCCGATTGCCTCGCAACCTATGTGACACGCTGGAGACCTTGATGTGCCAGTTTCTGTGGGGATCAACTGGTGGCCAGCATAAGATTCCTTTAGTCCGTTGGGATGATGTGTGCAAACCGAAGGCTTTAGGGGGACTAGGCATTCAGCGGATTCGTGTGCTAAATGACGCCTTCCTCACTAAACTTGGATGGTTGTTAATTGCCAAACCTGAGGCGTTATGGGTCCAAGTCCTCTCAGCCAAATATCACTTCGACGCCAACGCCTTACCCACCACCATTGCCACTATTGGAGGCCCCATGGTTTGGCATAACATCAAATCTATCTAGCACATTGTGGCCTCAGGCCTGAAGTGGAGGATCGACGATGGCACTCCGACACGTCTTTGGATCGACTCTTGGCTAGCCAGTATTGGCCCGCTTATAGCCCATGCCACCGATCCCGTTCCAGCTCATTTCCTTCCCCTCAGTGCCCACCACTTTGTGGATACCACCGGAAATTGGGACCTGGACACTCTCCACTCTTATCTCCCTATGCCGGTTTGCCGGCTTATTGCGGGAACGTTTCCTCCTAGGCCTTATCTTGGCCAGGATAAATTGACCTGGGGAGCCTCCGACATTGGGCTCTTCACCATTGGGTCTACCTATTCCCTGATTATGGGCCACGACGCCCTTCCTTCAGATGGAGTTTGGACTGCCATATAGCAGTGGCCAGGTCCTCAACAAGTTCGATCTTTCTTGTGCTTACTTTCCCAGGACCGACTCCTCACCAACCAATACTGTGCTCGCCGCCACCTTACGACTGACAACACCTATCCTCACTGTCACTTGGGGCAATCCCCCCTTCATGCTGTCCGGGACTGCCTAAAAGCTCGTCTAGTGTGGGCTACCTTTCCAGTAGACCTCACCCCTCCGATTTTCTATGCTATGTCGACTCGTCAATGGGTCCTCACGAACCTTCATCACCATCGATGCGTCTTGGGACATGATTGGGTGATTCTTTTCGGCACGACCTGCTGGTTCCTTCGGTCGTGGCAGAATAAGTCCCTCTTTGATGCTGCCTTCTCTTGGCCTATGTCTCCTAACTGTATCTTTTTGTCTTTTACAGGTCAGATCCTCCAAGCCTCCCAGTGGGCCAGCCAGACAGCTACTGGCCCTCGACCGCGTTACCAGCGACTCATTAGTTGGTCCAAACTGCCTCCTAGTTGGGTCAAACTCAACATAGAAGGAGCATGTAATCGCTTCTCAGCTTCCGCGGGTGGCCTTTTGCGTGATAGTGATGGACACTGGCTTGGCGGCTTCTCCCATAATCTCGGTTGATGCGATATGGTGTCGGCTGAGCTCTGGGGCGTTTATATCGGGCTTACATTAGCATGGGATCTGGGCTTCCACCGTGTAGAGCTCGAGCTGGATTTTCTCGCAATGCATCTTCTCCTCTCTTCCGCGGATTGTCGTTCCTAGGCACTCAACCCCATTGCCTTGGGAGTCCATGAGCTTCTTACACGGAATTGGATTGTTGCACATTGGCATGTTTACCGAGAGAGCAACAGATGCGCTGACTGACTTGCTACTCACGCAGATTCTACTACAGTCGGTCTCACAGTTTTTGATACCACCCCTATCGGGTGCCAACGTCTCCTTTACGAGGACCTTTCGGGGATTTGCTTTCCTCGACTCGTTATGTAATCTATGTTATTTCTTTTTCCCTTCATACAACAAAAAGTCACCATCTTCGTAGCTCCTAGTATTGGAAAAAAAAATTAAAAAGAAGAAGAAAACACAAAAACGAAGCATGAGATATATGGTGTCGGCGGCTGAACGATCCTTGATATTCTTAGTATGAGTAATCGAATATTAAATTATTTAAATTTTAAAGTGTTTAAATAAAATAATTTTATTTTAATTGGTGCTTGTGAAAAATTGAAAGTACCGCTTAATAATTATTGTGTGTAAATGAGATTTATTCAGGTGAGCACTTAAAAAAATTATAGTTGCAAATTTTATCTTTGTAAAGAAAAAATATATTCATATAAAAGAATCAAATATTACTAATGTAATTTTTAAATTTAATTTGAGTTTACTAAACTTAACTTGAACTAATTATTATGATAATTATAATAAATTATTTCTTTTAGTTATATTTAATTGGTGAGGTTTAAATATGAAAGTTATACACAATAATTAAAAAATCACATATATCAAATAAATAAAATATTAAATTAACAATTCAAAATTAAAACAATAATTTTAATTTAAATAATCATTTGAATATTTAAAAATTTTACTAAGTTCACTGACGGACATTATTACTTGCCAATTTAATAAATATCGGCCTGCAATGGGGCAAAATTTCAAATCGGCTAGGATTTGAAAAATTTAGTTGAGGGAGATTGTTTGTTTGTTTTTCTTCTTAATATCATAAGGAGAATTACACACATGTTAAGCTACTAGTATGAGAAAGGACACTCCGGCTATATCTTCTAAAAAGATATCAAAGCAACCCACAGGTGGGTTTCGATACTAATAGATATCAAGGTCTAGGAACCTGACATAGTTTACTAATCAGTCCGCAGCTTGATTAGCCTCTCAGTAGATATGCCTATCTTCTACAATCCATTCAAGGTGTAGTAATTGTTAGATCCCCATAATTAAATTGGTGTGTGGCGTATATGATGTATCCGATACCAATAAACTATTAATGACAGTTAGTAAATCCACTTCGAATTCTACTCTCCAATACCCCTCATTTTATGCAAGGGTCAGACCTGAAAATGCCCCCATAGCTTAGCACAAACTGATGTGCAGTAACCAATATTATGCCCAAAACTCCCTAACTAATTTCTTGTGCTATCCCTAAGAAGGCCTCCTGCTGAAGCCTGTAAAGTCAAGGATTGATAGCCTCCGTCCGTATTAAGGCATATCCAGTCCGGTGGTGGGTTTAATATCAAAACAAAATATGGTGCATGCGACGCAAGTTTTCAAAAGCCTATTAGGTTAGGATAGCCTTTTCAAAGAATAGTTAGCACTAGGTCAGGTTCACTCATAATTTAGATAGTTGGCCCAAGCTAGAGCTAGATAGGGCTTAAGAAGGCTTGAGCCTAAGCTTCAGCCAGGTTCAGCTCAATTTTTTTAAATTTTTTCGTAAAATTACATTATTTTGTTTATAAAAATTTTGGTTTTTTTAATAATAAATTTTGAGTTAACACCCGACCAACTTAAGCCTGGCTTGTTGATTTTAGACCAGGCCAACCTCGAACAGTATTTATCCATAAATGAATGGTAGATGATTTAAGCAAATTTATATTTTGATTAACCAGAATATACTTCTTTAATCTTAAGTTAAACCAGATTAGATTGTAACATCAAGACAACATTTTCTATTTTTGTGCTGCATCTCATATAATATTATACGAACTCTTATAATTTAAGATGTAAAGACTTTCTTAAAATTTTAATTTGTTATAAAACAAGGTATTCATATAGGATTCGTGAAAGAACAAAATAATAGAGTATTTAAAACGCAGCGTTTTAAAAAATGGAAATTGCTCTTACAATATTTAAAACGCTACATTTTGGGACATATTCTACGTTTAGATGAAAGTGAGTCCTCCTCCATTTAAACGCAGCGTTTTGATTCTCCCTATTAAGCAGCGTATGATGCTTATATGCTGTTTATGAATAAAAATTCATAAACGCAACATTTCCTTCTTGAATTTTGGACTCTTAAATGAAGCATATGATGCCTTAACCTACCATATCGTTTTCCTTCTTCACACATTGTGTTGAAGCTTAATCTACCGCATCGTTTTCCTTGTTCCTGAATCTAATCTCTTATTGTGTTCTTCTTCACAATTCGTGTTTGATTAGTCCGTAAATATTCTTGAGACAATTTCAATCTCAAATTCTATTCAGTTCAATCCCTGATATGTGTTCTTCCTTCTCCCTTAATCCCAAAATTATGTTCAGTTCGATCCCTAGTTTGTAGCGTTAGTCCTCTTCTTTTTCAATGAACAACAATTTAGGAGCATCGCCAACTTGTTTAGAACGATTGATGTTCTTGTATCACGACCACCATCTCCACATTTGCCATCAAAATGACATTGTCCACCATCCCCTAAAAACTAAGGATCAACGCCACCATTACGATGAATTAGAGGTAACATCTCTTGTATCTTCATCATTTGTTCCATTTTTTCTCTTTAAGTGCAGCTGCAGCTATGAGACAATGATATAGAGTTAAATCTTTTAATTTACACTTCTTCATAGCCTTATCTACTATGTCTTCAATTTCTCTTTGAATGTGAATGGAAGTTGAAATTGTGAATGTTTATGATTGGTATGAGCATGGAAGTTGAATTCGATTATTGGTTTAAGCTTGGAATGTGAATGTAAATAGAAGTTGAATTCACTTTGAATGTTAATGGAAGTTGAATTCGATGATTGCTTTGAGCAATGATTTAAAGGGTAATTGCTACTGGCAAGGAGAATATTGGGTGAATATACAATAATAACATTGTTTCAAAAACATCTGATTGTGTGTTGTCTTTATTGAATTTTAATGATTGTGAAGGAAGTTAGTTGATAACAAATAATTCAGACATTTTGTAAATGGTTGAGAAGTTTTTTTTTTGGTGTGAAACAAGACCTTTTATACTTGGCTTTCACAATAGGAGTTAAGAAAAAGAATGCATATTTTAGGAAGAAACAATGATGCCTTTTAGACCAAATTCTTGACTCAAGAAGCTACAAAGGTAAACAAAAAAGGAATACAATGGTCAAATGTATAAACTATTTATGTGTAACAACATTAATGCTTAAAATTAGCAACAGAGAAGGAAATATTGTAATGTAAGTTGATACAACTTAACTATACTCCTGATAGAGGATTCATCTAAGGGAATTCAACTAGTTAAGGAATAAGACTCAGGCCATAGGCATATCTTTAAGAAAATTAAGAGAACTAACTCTAGAACTTGCTTGAAATTATTTAGGAATTAACATAGTCCACACAGTATGGCACTACATTATTAAATGTAGAGCTTAACTAATTTTTTTGCCTATACACTTCTGTTTTCACTAGTATTAAGCTAATTAACAAGCTTAATCAGGCATCACAAAAGCGTAAATATAGAACTTAATAACACATACATAGCCATTTCTCCCAGTAGCTAACTTAAGCAAAATTCAAGGTTTTGTCATTCACTCTTCATAAAAAGAATCTCTCGTATGCAATTAGCTTGTAGACATGAGGAAGAAAGATAACACTTTAGTTAAGATGAAAGGATAAAAAAGAATCAACATAATTTTGTTGTTAAAATGTTCTTTGAGCTTGTTGTAGATGATGCTTGCACTAATTCATTCTGAGAGAAATTAACTCTAATGCTAATCTATGACTAAACTTTTTACTTGAGGAATTACCAATTCAAGTTGGAATTATCTAGAATGATTAGGCGTAAACTATTTATAGGTGGTTTTTTAAGTTCGTAAAGTGATTATAACTTGAATTGCCAACACAAATTACTTGAGAAGTCTTTATAAGAATTTTAGTTCAAGATCTCCCAACACATAAGAGCAATCTAGGAAGTTCTATCAACCCTTTTAGATAACCTCTAAAGGGACACTGTTTGAGAATTTTGGCATATTTTTTCCACCTTTGATTAGGAGTACTAAGGGTATCAATATAATTTTGCAACGATTACCCAAAGATATGAACGTGACCTCTTCAACTAACACTACATTGAATTCAAATAATGATTATTTAGTGCGTTATTGTGGTTTAATAGCTCCGTTGAGAACTTCATAGAATGATAAAAGATTTTATGAATGTTCTAAATATCGTGTAAGTTTATGTTTCGATAAGTTAAAATTGTTTGTATATATGTTTAATATTTTTGTTGTTAATTATTAATTTTCTTTCAAGATGGAAGATATGACTTTTTAAAAGTGGTACGACAACAAATTTAGCAAGAGAGCCATTGAAGTAATTCATAACCTGAAGAAAGAAATACATAGTTTGACGCAGGAGGCTCAACAAATCACAATTGATTCACATTCAAAATTGAAAATTGAGGTGCAACTAAAGTTAATGAAAGAATACATTGTTTTGCTGAAAAAAGTGAAAAATGAGTTTAAATTTATTGTACTGATTATCGCAATAAGCGTTTTTGTACTTATGGTGAGTTGTATAATATAGTTTGTTGTAAACAAGTAGAGCTAAATTGTACTATTTTGTTTAAAACTTGAATTATGAAAAAATTAAAAATCAACATTTGAACTAATATGTTCTGCATCGTGTTTTGTCTTTATTATTTTGTTATTCATGAAGTTACCTTAATAATGCCTAATTAATAGTTGTAAAATCATTAACAACTAAATACCAAAGTGATATCATAATAAACAATTGGAGCAGGTACAATTGTGATTATATAATAATAAATAATTGGAGCAATATATATAAAGGTGATTATATCAGTAAAGTGATTGTATCATAATGCATTTATATACTAAAGTGATTGTATCTATCCGTCCATGTAAAAAAGAATCTCTAAGGATGTATTAACTAAATTTCGAACAACACACAGTTAACATTAATGTAAAGTCTGCGAATCAACTTAGTTGCTTCTCTCATTTGTATTTGACTGAGAAGGTTGATCTAATACTGGTTGATTCATTGATGATCTCCTCCTTATTACTTCAGTTTTTAACTATTGAGAAGTGATGCTAGGTTGTCCTTTGAACCTTAGTGTAACATCTCGTTACTCATGTTAAGACTATAATTGTGAACTATGGGAAATAATGAGAAATTAGGAAAATGCACTTCATGCATAATTATTAGTGACATACACATTTATTTTGCACATTCATATGATTGTATATGCATTCATTGACATTTCCGGATAAATTGGTTTATAAATAGAAATTGTGGATTTATTTGGAATGTATTAACTGTAATTTGGCAATTTTTGTACATTTTGGATATTTTAGAAATTTTTGGTGAATTATTTTTTAGTTGAAAATTTATTTGGAGACTATTAGTAATATTTTGGATTTTTGGTGAATTTTTTGAAAATTTGGGTATTTTTTCATATTAAGAAAAATAAAAATAACTAAATAAATAGACTAGTTAAATGGTGACAAGTGGTAGCATTATTTAGTGACACTTTTCAACCATGCAAAATGCCATGGGGAAATTCTCCTCTACTGTTGTTTATTCACAAGGAAAGGTTTTGACAAAAGCAAAAACTCTTCTTGCTTATACATCACCGAAACCAGTCCATAGATCTTGTTTTATCATTCATTCTTGTTGTTTGCTTGACCCACTGAAAGCTTTGTCTACTCTTACTATTGGAGTTTTTGTTGGAAACAAGTAAGTTGTGTTTTCATTTTTATGGTTAAATTAAGGATAAATGATAAAGAGATGATGTTTTCATGCTTGTGGATGGGTGCATGCGTGAACGTTTTAGGGCTGTAAATTGATGTTAGAAAAATGTAGAAAAGATGTAGAAAGTGATGAAAAGCCGTGAGTGATGTTATGTTTTTTTGGGTGTTGTATTTCATTTTGCATTCGAGATGAAAAGCATGGAACTATATGATTAACTAAAGAGTTGGATGAGGTTATTGTTGGATTTTAAAACACATGCAAAACTATATGTGCAGAAAAGTTGATAAACCCATGCTGTGTTTTTCACATTATATGCGTAAATGTTTGGGTATTGTTAGAGGTGGATTTAAATGAGGTTAGAGTTAAAAAGGATATAGAGCATAATGAGGTGTTGTGTTTTAAGGAGTAAAATAAAAAAAACGTGGGCTGATGTGACAAAAGAAGAAGAGAATGTTGCAGAAGCTATATAATTACAGTAGAGGGAGAAAGTGAAAGTGAGATTTTTGATTTTTGATGATTAAGTATAAACCATGGATTTTTGATTTGTTATAAGTTATTGAGCTGAAGGAAGAGTAGGAAAGGTGATTTATGTAATGGATGTAGTAGATATGAAGTGTAAAAGTAGACAAAAATAAGGAAATTTCGGTGGAGAAGATGAAGTTTGCGTGCTAGAGTGAGAAAAGGTGATAGTTTATATATGTGGGTTAAAAACTAGAGGTTTTCAATGAGCAACCCTCAATCTTTTGCCTATAAATTTTTCATCCAAGCTCCAAATAACTTGAAACTTAGACCATTAGATTTCTAAGACATTTTTCTTTCTCTCCATAAAAATTTAGAGTTATCTGAATTGATTTGGAAGTGATTGATATGATGAAAGTGTGGAAGTCTATTGGAATGTTATGAATAGGAAATTTTCATTATCATGCTTCGGTTTTCTAATTATAACTTGAGTTATAGATTTTTGAATGAGTTCATTTTTTATTCATATTAAACTAGATACATATTTCTACAATTTTTGTGAAGAGATCAAATTTTAATTCTGTCTCTTTGATTTTCAAAATTGGCATGGAACTGAGTTTTAGCTTAGGCCGTAGCACTACCAGGGATAGAAATCATATCTTGTGATTATTGAATAAACTGTATTGATTTGGGCCTAATTAGGCTTAGTTGTCTTCATTAAAGTTGTAACTTATTCTTTTAGATTTAAATTGATATAAAGTTTGAAATTTTTGGATGTCTGAGCTGAAAGATATTAGTTGAACAATTAGAGGGTATGATCATTTGCTAGCCAAAAGTTCAAATTTGCACAATCTGAGGTATTTTGTGTATAACTCATTGAATACTAAATCAAATTGGATAATCTTAGAGATTTTAGAAACTTAAGATACTGTAGAACAACTTTACAGAAGGAAGTATTGCCTAATTTTGTCATTTACCCTACCAGATTAATTATGCAAAGTTGACCCGAAATCTTATGGGTAGAAAATTTGAAGTGGTCAATTAGGTTATCAAATTGATTTCACCTTGTTTTATTTTGGTCCAAATTATAAGTACCATATGATATTAATGAGGGCTTTGATATCTAATCAATTTGATGATGAAAATTACAATAAGATACTTGAAATTGTCATTGAACATGCATTATACATACTTTCTATCTATTGATGTGCATAAAAGAAACAATTGTATATTTGAGCAAAAATGTGATATTTGTGAATGTGTTACGTATGTTTTAGAGCAGCCAAGTAGGCGCCAGACAGAAATTACTGGACCATCTAGTCAATAGCATATTGGAACGTTCTGTCAGTCAACCTATATGATTTTCTAGGATTGATTTGATTTGAATTTTACTTAATTTATTACACTTCCAATATTATTGAACTGTTTGTGAGTTGTTTCTGGATTCCAGACCTGAGGTCTAAGGAGTTTAATAGTTGGGCATGTATTGGGAGTGTTTTGATTTGATATGAATTTTGACATTTGCTTCTTAACAAAAGTTGAATGCCGGACTTAAGTCTGATGACTGTGAAATCTTGCCTGAAGATTTGTATAAGATTGTGATATATAAGATTTTCTAAAATTATTACATTTCATAAAATGCATGCTCAGATAAAGGCATTGTGACTTGAGTTGCCAGTATAAAGCGCTTCCACGTAGAGCTTTGCTCTGTGATTTCTGATTTTGCGCGTAGAGCTATGCTCCGTGATTCTGTTTGACTGAGCCCTATAGGTCAGTATTTGTATAAATTTGTGATAGGCACTCTGTCACAACAAAAAGAAAGAATGTGATTCTCATGCATATAACATTATAAGATTGAATTTCTTTTAATGATTTGCAAAGCTGAAACGAATGATAAATTGTTGTGATCTATTTGTTATACTTGGCTATGTGGATTGTGAGATTATATGATATATCATGTTGTGCGACTATTTGGAGTGTATACATGATCTGAATGAATATATGTGAAATATGTGGTATGTGTGTGTATCCGGTGAAATCATCAATGATGGTTCACTCATTGAGTTCGCAAAACTCATAAAAATTGCAACGTGATTTTTCAGGTACGAGACAGGAGATTTAGTTCTTAGGCAGGACTAAAGGACCCTTTGGATTTTTTTATGGATCAGAGGTATGTCAGCTGACTCTAGGAGTATCGTGTTTTGTATTTATTTTTTTGTATTTTCGTTAGAACCTATATGAGGTCATGTAAATATTGTCTAAAGGAAATAGTGTAAACTTGTGTGGAGTCGTGTAATGAATGGTTTTAAAATTTGGTGATTTCCGATTATGTTAGATGATGCCATGTATAATTTGGTTCTGCTTTTTCTCTAACATACCATTATCATAGGATATGTACTTAAATATGCTTGAATGTTTAGGTATGTATCATGTGGTAGTGGGATGTTGCACAATCAACTTATAGATTCTGAAACACTGTACACTGGTCCAATTCAAGAACAATGGTCACATGCTTCCTGTTTCTTTTACTGGTAATTTTACTCTTTATACTTCACTCCATCCACTTCATTTTACTAATGTTTTAGTTTTTCCTCAACATACTACTAATTTATTCTTGGTTGAAAATTTTGTCAAAGACAATTCACGTCTTAATGAGTTTAACCTATTTGCCAATGTTGTAAAGGATCTTACCACCAAGACACCACTCATCGTCGGTTCTATGCATAATAATCTCTATCCTATAAAGATTTCTCTGCATTTTGGAAATCATGTCAACTTCACTGTCACTCTTGCTCCACCCAACCTTTGGCATCAGCGCCTTGGTCATCCCTGTTCAGCAACACTTTTTAGTTTGCCATTTTTTTCTTTCCCATCCAATTTAAAAAATAAATGTATCTCTTGTGTTAAAGGAAAAAGTACCAGACTTCCATTTCAGTTGACTTCTTGTGCCTCCACTACTCCTTTACAACTTGTTTATTGTGATATTTAAGGACCTTCCCCCTTTCTCTTTATGTTTGCCTTTAATTATTTTATTATCTTTGTTAATGATTTCAGTCACTAAACATGGATATTTTTCTAAACTCTGAAATCTGATGCTCTCTCTCACTTTCAAACTTTTAAATCATTAGCTGAAAATCTTTTTTACCACTATTAAAGCCTTTCAATGTGATAGAGCTTTTGAACTCATCAAATGTGCCCTTAATTGCTTTCTTACTTCTCACGACATTACATATCATATCTCTTGTCCTATTACTCCATAACAAAATGACCTTGTTGAGCAAAGGATTCTTCACATTATTGATACTAGTCTTACTCTTCTTATCTGTGTCTCTCTTCCTAAATCATTTTGGTATGATGCATCTTTTCATTGTTATTTATCTTATTCATCTTTTAGCACCCCTATTATTCACTGTAAATCAACTCATGAGCTGCTATTTTTCAATAAACCTAACTTATCTTATCTTCACGTTTTTAGATGTGCTTGTTTATCCTTTTTAGTCCTTTTTGTACCGAAAAACTTACACCCAAATCTACTTAATGTGTTTTTCTTAGATATTCCTCTTTATAAGCATACTTTATATTATGGATGATTCTATTATGAAAATTATTTAATTTAAGATCTTGTATCTTATTTTATATTTATGCACAATTAGGATTTAATTTTGATAATTGAACTCTCGTCTTATATACATTATGTCATTGGACATCAAAGTATTCTCGTAATTAAGTTATAGCAAAAGACATGCAATTTGCATTTCAAAGTTTTTATCATACTACATATTGAGCTTTAATATTTCAAAGCGTTTAAATTCAACTATAAAATTTTGAAAATATTTAAAATAGACCCTCAATAGATAGAAAATTTAATGGGATCAAACTTTTATTATTTACATAAAGTATATTTTATAAATTTATTAACGGATCTCAAGCTATTAGTAGACTATTTTATGTCATTTAGGCCCCATCAATTTAAAAAAAAATGAAGTACTTGTATTTACTAAAATAAATAAAAATAACAAAGTGTTAAAAAAATTTAACCTGTTAGTGGTAGTATCATGTCAATTAATTTAAAACATTAAAGTTTAAATTATATTTTAATGAAAATTTTGATGATGAAATTACGCATTTGATCACTAATTTATTGACATTAATATCGGAAGTATTATTTAATAATTGCATTGAAAGATATGAACCAACCTATTACAAAATTTTGATCTTAGCAAGTATGATATGTAGTTGTAATAAAACTTTCTACTTATTCTTATTAGTGAAGTGTGCTCATCAACACTGAGAGATTACTAATTCTTCCATCCTTTGGATGATACAAAGCTTCTCATTATTCATAGAGCTAGGGACATAAGAGCTTCCCATTCTTCATAGAGCTAGGGATGCAAAATCAAATTTAAGCAATCCTTATCACAACTAATATGCTTGTTTATGTTGATAGAATAACTCCCCACAGTAGTTATATATTGGACAATATGATCCTTCGTCTCCAAAATTTGTCAAATGGCAAAAAATTGATCCATTGGTTTGTTACTTCCTTACAACTTCCCGTTCCACCTCCCTGCCCAACTTGCATTTGATCACCACATAGCACATGATCTCTATGTTGGATTGGAAAGATATTTCATGCAACAATTGAATTCCCACCAAAGGACAGGACAATAATAGAGGTCGAAGAGGCTAATCCTCTTAGCCCTTAAATAGCCGTAATTTTCTTGGTTGAACCTTTTCCTCCAATGGGTCGATGGACTTTACTAATGGCCTAAAAGGGAAAACATCCTTTTCTAGACCAATTTCCTCAAATGGACTAATGCTTTCCTTTGATCCCCTTTCCCTGCTCCAATTATAATAATAAACCATCATCTCAATGCCAAGTTTGTTTCAAATAGGGCCATATTGTAGCCTACTATCATTTTTTGTACTTTAAATCTCAAAACCATCCTCTCAAACCTTCAATTAATTGCTGAAATCTTCCTACAGCCTTTACTACCCTAAATATTCAAAATCCTTCCAGAAGTCCCCAATTCTCTTCAAGCACTCTCGCCAAATGCCTACCTGACACATTAAAGCTACCGTTCATATGACATCCAATCCTCAACTTATGGAATCTAAAATATCGTATGATGGTCCAAACCAAGCCATTGTTAGCAATGGTCATGAGGTTCCTATTTCCTTTATTGATAATTTTACTATGTATACTTCACTCTGCCCACTTTATCTTGTTAATGTTTTATTTTTCCTCAACTTACTACTAAACTGCTCTCATTTGACAAATTTGTTAAAGACAATTTATGTCTCATTAGGTTTAACTCATTTGCCTATGTTGTGAAGGATTTGACTAACAAAACACTACACATCTTAAGTTTCAACATTATCCTATGTCAGTTTCATCTTTATCCTATGAAGATTCCTCTGCACTTTAAAACCCTGTTGCATTCACTGTCACTCCTGCTTCACCTAACCTCTGTCATTTGACTTCTCGTGCCTCCACTATTCCTTTACAACTTATTCATTTTGATATTCAAGGACTCTTCCCCTCTCTCTCTATTTCTGACTTTTGTTATTCTATTGACTTTACTGTTGATTTCAGTTGCTATACATAGATATCTCCCTTAACTCTAAAATCTCAAGCTCTCTCTCACTTTCAAACTTTTAAATCAACAACTAAAAATCTTTTCCCACCACTATTAAAACCTTTTAATGTGATAGAGATCCTAACCTCATCAAATGTGCCTTTGCTCGCTTTCTTACTTCTCACGATATTACATGTTGTATCTCTTGTCCTAGTACTTCACAACAAAATGGTTTTGCTGAGTGAAAAATTTATTACATTACCGATATTTGTCTTACTCTCCTTTTCCCTGCCTCTCTTCCTAAATCATTTGGTGTGATGCCTTTTCTATCACTATTTATCTTATCAATCATTTTTCCACCCCTATTCTCCACCATAAATTACTTCATTAGCTGCTCTTTCTCAATAAACCTATCTCATCTCATCTTCGTGTTTTTAGATGTTCATGTTTTCCATTTTTAGGTCTTTTTCGTTTGGAAAAACTTACACCGCAAACTATTTCATGTGTTTTTCTTGGATATTCCTCTTTTTAAGTATATTTTATATGGTGAATGATTTTAATGTGAAAATTATTTAATTTTAAGATCTTGTATCTTATATTATGTTTATGTAGGATTAAGATTTAATTTCAATAATTGAACTCTCATCTTGTATATAGTTTATTATTGGACACAAAAAGGCTTTCGTAATTAATTTTTAGCAGAAAAGTACAATTTGAACTTCATATTTTTTTAATAAAGATTAAATTCTAATGTTTTAGAGTGT
This sequence comes from Erythroxylum cataractarum, assembly GCA_024703695.1. Lineage (NCBI taxonomy): Eukaryota > Viridiplantae > Streptophyta > Magnoliopsida > Malpighiales > Erythroxylaceae > Erythroxylum > Erythroxylum cataractarum. Next base: position 6,758,562 of record JANJEY010000003.1, read on the forward strand.
TTAAGTATAATTTTAATATTTTCAAATATTCAAAATAAACCAGCAATAGATGAATTTTTAACATAATGAAATGAGTTAGGTGTCACATTATTATTAAGGTGATTTTTTTAATATTTTTTAAAAATCTATTGATTGATCTCACTATTATGTGTAGGCCACATTGTGTCATTTAGGCCCTACCAATATATTTAGAAAATAAATTATGTGTATTTATTAAAAATTAAATAAAAATTTAAAAAACTGTTAATATATTTTTCTAGCTTGTTTGTGGTACTCTTTATAATATATCATATGACCTAGATAGTGAGATCCATCAATATTTTTTCAAACTTGCTATTTATTCATACGAGCGAAGTGTGCTCATGAACACCTTACTAATATTTTTGTTCCCTTCGACTATACAAAGCTCCTCATCATTCATAGAGCTGCGGACGCAAACGTGGTGCGACAAGAACATCAAGTGGGGTAGCTTTCATGTTGGTCAGTCCTGTGCTCTCCGACATATCAACAAGGGCACTTCCTGGAGTCGAGTACTAGAATGCTTGCAAGTAAGTAGCCAATACCAGGTGAAGCATTTGAAGTCCAAATGAAATTCCACGACACACTCTTCGACCACTTCCAAATGGCATCAACTCATAATTGTGTCCCCTCACATCAATATCCTTATGTGTTGTCAGAAACCTTTCAAGCTTGAACTCCAACGGATCTTCCCACACTCTCGGGTCTCTGTGAATCTTCCAGAGGTTCACCATCAACCATGTGCCTCTCGAAACATGGTAGCCACCGACGGTGCAGTCTTCGATGAACTCGCGTGGCGCTGAGAGCGGTGCAGGTGGGTGTAATCTCAGTGTTTCCTTCACTATGGCTTGCATATAGACCATGTTGCCAATATCAGAGTCTGTCACTCGTCGCTCTCTTCCCACGCAATGGTCTAGTTCTTCTTGTGCCTTTTTGAGTACATGTGGGTTGTTTAACAATTCTGAGAACGCCGATACTAATGAAATCAAGGAAGTGTCACCGCCACCTGCGATTAAATTCTGTACAAAAAACATACTACGTTATATCGGGCTAGTGGTTAGAAATTCTGATTCAAGAGGAGACAAGATTTCAGTTTTTATTGGAGGGGACAAGGCACAGCTTGCCCTTGCCCTGTCTTGTTAGTGAATGAGTCATCAAGCCTAATTTCTGTGTGTTGATCACAGATAATGTATAGATAAGTTGGGTTTGTG
>JANJEY010000003.1:6759890-6778989 GCA_024703695.1 Erythroxylum cataractarum
CATACACAAATCACATCAAATCATATGACAATTCACATTCAATTGAAATTCAACAATTTAATCACGTACCAATCCAATGCATAAAAATGAATGCAATTTATTTCTTTCAAACATTTATCAAAACGTATACAATTTCATAAAGCACATTGTTCCAATTGTTTAGATAATTCAAAAATCATTTGGAACTCATAATTTCAAACATTAATCGACATTTTTTTAAAAACATTTACAAAAACAATAATTTATCAAACATCCCATTTTTGCTTTCTTGCATTGTCGAAACTTCGTATAATGCTTACAAATCAAAATATAAATATTCTACCCACCTCGAATTATTGCCAGAAACTTGTTTTGAGCTCCACATTGACCATTTCCTCTTTCCTTCTTCCAATTAAATTTTCCCTAAACCAATATCATCAAAATTTCACCTCATAAATAACATAATTCTTAAAATTGATGTCATAATTCATCAATTCATACTAATTACAAGATATTTAAATCACCAATTTCTAAAATCCCCAAATTCCAAATTTGACCTAAACCAATTCACTCAAATTAAACATCATAAATTCCATAATCTTCAAAATCAATATCATATTCCACAAACTCATACTGTTGTTTATAATTCTACACCAATAATTCACAAAATCCTCAAACACAAAATTAAACCTAAACCTTAAACAAATTTCCATCCAAAATTAAACATAACCTATGGCATAAATATCAAAATCGACTTCATAAATCACAAACCCAAGTTAATTTCCATATTGCTAAACCAAAAACTCATCAAAAACTCAAAATCCAAAATTTTCTCTTACCTCTTTCTCCTTTTATTTTCAGATTTTCTTGGTTCCCAAAGCAAGCTTTCTTCATTTTCCATCCTTCTTCCTTGAAATCAACTCAAAAGCATGCTAAAAACTCTCAAAAATTCGAAAATCCTCACTTCTCCCTCTTCTTCTCCATAGCCGACTCTTCTCTCATCTTCTCACTTCTTATTTTCTTCATCTTTGTTCTGATTTTTCCAGCCCATTTCGTGGCTTTTATTAGCTTAAAACGACATCTCCTTATGTGTTTAAAGGCCATGTCATTAATGAAGGTCAAATGACCATATTGCCCCTCCATTCAAAACTTAAAGTCATGCTTACTTGCGGATATGATTCGCACTACCAGTTTGAAGGAATTTGCCAAAACTTCCTTCTAGAAAATTGTTCCTCTATTTTTTCATTTCATAATGCCACAAAAATCATCTAATTCGGAGCACTACGTCCAAAGTTATGCTCAAAACATTTCGGGTATATTCATATTCTAACACATTTTCCAGCACGTTATTTCCATCTAGAAATTCACATTCTTAATCCCAAAATTGACATTCGATGTCTTCATAACAATTGTAGCTCTATTTCTCTAGTTTAATGCAAAACAAGAATCGCCTCATTTCGATTACCAGAACAAAAGTTATGCTCAAAATATTTTCAGATTTTCCTAATCCAAAACTGCACACTAATCCGAATTTCCGTTCATAAATTGAAAATCTTAGGGGCAAAATTGAAATTTACTTTCTTCATATGACTTGTATCCCCATGTCCTAACTTTATTTTGCCTTAAGAATCACTTCAATCGGATCTCCACAGATCCCAAATTTCTCAAAATACTGAACTATGTTCAGAAAATTAGTCAACTCACTTTGATTTGATTAATCACCCTTAATTAAATCTCAAAAATTCATAATTTTCCATGAGGATGTAGATAATTGTCTTAGGAATCCAACGCCGCAAGAATCAAGTAAATCGGATGTCGTACGGAAAAAAATATAAGCAAAATAGTGAACAAAGGTCGGATGGGAGGAGGAAGCAACGAGGAAATCAAAACGGCGTCGCATGAAGGGGTTTGAAAACGGCGTCGTATGAAGCAAAAACGCGCGTACTGAGGAGGCGAAACAAGAAACGACATTGCAACAAGAACGGAGGAATGACGTCGCACTGGGCGCTCGCGAGGGCGAGCGGCTCGCATCCAGCGAGCCCGCATGGGTGCGACGGGTGAGTGCGAGCTTAAACCTTTTTTTTTCATAAGTGAATATCAAATTTTTAACATTCATAACTCTTGATCCCGAACTCCAAATACGACAAATTTGCTCTTAATAGAAAGCTTGAAAGAAGCTCTACAATTTTCATGAAGAACTCAAAAATCAATTTCATCTCTAAACTGACCACTTTTCTAGTCAAAGATTTTGTCCAAATTAATATTTCCTAAACCATAACTCAACTTTGAAAATTCATATCTTTCAACTCCAAAACCCAATCATGTCACATTTTATATTGATGCGAAGATCAGAAAGTCACCTACAACTTTTATGAAGAACACAAAAATCAATTTGACCTCTAAATAAGTCAAGTTTTCAGTCAAACGTTCTGTCATCTAATAATCATGCTAAAATCATATCATAAACTTGGAAAAAATCATAACTTAGTATTGCTTGATCGAAAAATTACATACTTTATAGCAACATAAAGATCAAATCAAATCCTTCAACTTTGATGAAGAACTTAAAGGCTAATTTCACCTCTAACTAGGTAAATTTTTCAGTCAAAGCTTCAGTCATAACATAAGTCAAAAGTCAACCCTATCACACATAAACTTTGACTGATCATAACTTTCACTCCCCATATCAAAAAATTGCAGACTTTATGGCTACAAAAAGCTCTTAACATAATCTACAAGTTTTATGTAGATCATTTTCTCAAATCTTACCTAAATCAAAAGTCAACCCTCAAAGATCAAAACGTCAAACTTTTCACAATTTTTCATTTTCTCACACTTTCTCTCTTTATTTCTTGATTTTCAACTTAATTTTCAATTAACTCATTCACTTTAACATTCACAAACCATCCTAATTTATTCAAATCCCCAAAGATATCAAAATCAAACAATTTCTTTTCTTATCAAGATCCTTTAAGTATTAAGTCATCTATTACACAATACATACACAAAACACTCCTTAAATTTCAATTTACTTATTATAATTTTCACTCAAAGATTGGGGTCCAATAGGAAGGCTCCGAAAGATGTAAATGTTGTATAGTGTAAAAGTAACGTGGAATGAAATATCTCTTTGGTGGTTTCACCTTCAACATCACATTTAGACGAGTGGATTTTGGATTTAGGTTGCTCCTACCATATGTCTCCCATCCGGGAGTGGTTCTTTGATTTTGAAGAACTCGATGGCAAGGTTGTTTACATGGGTAATGATAATCCATGTAAAACAGCCGGCATAGGTTCAATCAAGCTGCGGAATCATGATGAATCCACCAGAATTTTGAGGGATGTACGATACGTGCCGAAGTTAAAGAAGAATCTCATCTCTTTAGGGACTTTAGAATCAAAAGGTCTAGTTGTAATGATGCGAGATGAAATTCTTAAAGCAACTTCAGGAGCATTGATAATGTTTAAAGGCGTTAGGAAGGACAATTTGTATTATTACCAAGGTAGTACAGTGATTAGGATGGTAGCAACAGTAACTTCAAGCAGTAAGAAGGATGTAGAGGCAACAAAGTTATGGTATATGCATGTTTGGGACATGCTGGTGAAAAATCCTTACAAACCCTTGCCAAGCAAGGATTGTTGAAAGGTACGAAGACTTGCAAATTAGAATTTTGTGAGCATTGTATTCTAAGAAAACAAAAAAGAGTAAAATTTGGTATTGCTATCCATAATACCAAGGGAATTCTAGATTATGTGCACTCAGATTTATAGGGACCTTCCAAGACTCTGTCAGTTGAAGGTAGGAATTATTTTGTCACTTTTGTTGGTGATTTTTTCAGAAGAGTGTGGGTGTTTACTATGAAGAACAAAGATGATGTTCTTGGGGTTTTCCTTAGATGGAAAGCTCAGGTTAAAAACTAGACTAGAGGGAAGATCAAAGTTCTCCGAACAAACAATGGTGGAGAATATAAGAGTGATCATTTTCTAGAAGTATGCCAAGAGTGTAGCATAGTTTGGCACTTCACAGTTAGAAAAATACCACAACAAAATGGATTGTCGGAGCGTATGAACAAGAAACTAGTGGATAAAATTCATTGCATGTTGTCAAATATCGGGTTAGGAAAAAAATTTTGGGCTGAGGCTGTGACATACGCTCAATATCTTGTAAATCGCTTGCCTTCATCTACTATAGGTGGCAAGACTCCTTTAGAGGTATGGTTCGGGAAACTTGCAACAGATTACGATTCTTTGCGTATTTTTGGTTCTACTGCATATTATCGTGTAAATGAATCAAAGTTTGACCCACGAGTAAAAAAGGCTCTATTTATGGGCTTTAATGCTGAAATTAAGGGATACTGTTTATGGTGTTTAGAGTCAAAGAAGACAATTGTCAGCAGGGATGTTACCTTTGATAAATCCGCCATGTTAAATAAGGTGACTCCAGAAGGGGCTGATGGTACTTCCCAGTAGGTGGAGAGCATGCCGAAGTAGGTGGAGTTTGAACAGACAGTGGTGATCCCAGCAAAAAACACTACTATTGACTCTCCTATGCCAGAAGAAGAGTCAGATGAGGAAGAGGTTCCGACCAAAGAACCTCTGTAGCAATCAGATTCAATTGTCGCTAGAAGGACGAGATCAAAAACCTGCTCGTTTTACTGATATGGTAGCTTATGCACTTCCAGTTGTTGATGATGTTCCATCTACCTTCCCAGAAGCAATCCAAAGTTCAGAAAGTGGCAGATGGGCAGGCGCAATGGAAGAGGAAATGCAATCTCTTGAGAAGAATAAGACATAGAAGCTGACATAATTATCGAAAGGAAAGAAGGCAATTGGATGCAAATGGTATTTGCAAAGAAAGAAGGATTTCCTGACAAAGATGATATTTGCTATAAGGCAAGGTTGGTAGTTAAAGGCTACGCTCGAAAGGAAGGAATTGATTATATTGAGGTATTTTCTCCGATAGTTAAACATTTTTCCATTAGAATTTTGTTATCCTTGGTAGCGCAGTTGAATTTGGAGCTAGCTCAACTTGATGTGAAGACCGCATTCTTATACGATGACTTGAAAGAGGAAATCTATATGTCTCAGACAGATGGATACAAGGTTGCTAGTAAAGAAAACTAGGTTTGCAAACTGAATAAATTGTTGTATGGACAGAAACAATCTCCAAGGCAGTGGTACAAACAATTTAACAAGTTTATGAAAGGGTCAAAAATACACAAGAAGTAAATACGATCATTGTGTGTATTCGCGTAGACTTCAAGATGGGTCCTACATCTACCTACTCTTATATGTTGATGATATGCTGATTGCGACAAAGAACCAAAATGAAATTGACATACTAAAGGCTCAGTTGAGTAAAGAGTTCGAGATGAAGGATTTGAGGGAAACTAAAAAGATTCTCAACATGGAGAAAAGCAGGGACAGAGAGAGAGGCAAGCTTTGGTTGTCACAGAAGTAGTATTTGCAAAAGGTATTACAATGTTTTGGTATACATGAAGATTCAAAAACCTGTTAGTACCCACTTGCTCCTTATTTGAAACTAAGTAGCCAGTTATCTCCAAAGTCGTATGAAGAGCGAGAATACATGGCAAAAGTCTCATATGCTAATGCAGTTGGAAGCTTGATGTATGCAATGGTGTGTATAAGACCAGATATTTCACAGGCTGTTAGTGTTGTAAGCAGGTACATGTATGATTCAGGTAAGGTTTATTGGCAAGCAGTGAAATGGATTCTACGGTATAAGAGGTAAGGTTCATTGGCAAGCTATGAAATAGATTCTACGGTATATTATAGATACCGTAGATGTTGGTTTAGTATTTAAGCAGGATGAATTACTTGGTCAACCCGTAGTTGGATATTGCGATTCTGACTATGCAAGTGACTTAAATAAGCGACGATCTACAACTGACTATTTGTTCACTTTAGTGAAGGGGCCAATTAGTTGGAAGTCTACTTTGCAGTTAACGGTGGCTTTATCTACAACAAAGACAGAGTATATGGCTATTACAGAAGCTGTGAAAGAGGCAATTTGGCTTCATGGGTTGCTTAAAGACTTGGAAGTTGGTCAAAAACAACTTAAGGTATATACTGACAGTCAGAATGCTACTCATTTAGCAAAGAATCAAGTCTTTCATGCAAGAACAAAGCACATTGATGTTTATCAAATGTACAAGAAATTTTGGAAGAAGAGGAGATATTTATTCAGAAGATTCGGACTACAAAGAATCCTGCAGACATGCTGACCAAGGTAGTTACAAGAGTCAAGTTTGAACATTGTTTAGACTTGGAAAATATCCTGCACATTGTTTAGACTTGAAAAATATCCTGCACATTTGAGTCAACGCGTGACGACGCAAATTTGGAAACACTACAAGGACCGTTTTACTTTTTGATTGAGAAGATTTGTATTTGGTGGGGCCAAAAATTGTGTCAAGGTGGAGATTTGTTATCTTTTGGCATCAATTTTTTGATCCCACATTGGTGGGTTACTAGTATCATTTTTATCCCATATTGATAGATTATCAAATGTTTAGGAGTTTGAGAGCTATAAAAGAAGGGTCTCCCCTCCCATTGATATCTATCCCAAATTTATATCTCTTCTCCCCTATTTAAATAAAAGCGGGCCATTTAAGAGTTGCTCGGAAACTAGGTGCATTTGACCAAACTCCGTCATCAAATTTTCGGGTGTGTTCTTTCTTATTGGTTTTATTATTCTGCATTATTGTTTTGTTTCTTTTCAAGTTGTAGTGTAGTATTCAATATTATTTGTCGGGTATATTTGTAGTATTGTGTTCAATTTATTTAGGTGTATTTAATGTTCGTGTGTGTACACGGGTTAGGTTGTGATAAATTAATACATCGTATACATAATTTCTATCTAAGAGGCAGAGTTTTAAGTGGGACCGTTTGTGACCCCTCCGCCCTTTCCTGAAATTTTATGTGGAATGATAATACTGTCTCAAAAGTTCATTTAACGGTCTTTCCTGGATATTATCGAATTGGTTCACTTCACTAGTTGTTTACCTTAGAGGAAAAAATTATCCAATTTTTCCAACATTTATATTATCTACTCATCTATAAAACATTATACCTTGCCCATACAACATGTCAACACAATTTTATCAAACAACCCCAAGTGATGTGTCATATCTGTTTTGATAAATATGTTGTATCATATCTTGCAGTGCAAAAGTGACAAGGAAATTGTAGAAGACATTGCTTATGAATTAGGGGAAATTGTAGAAGACATTGCTTATGAATTAGGGCATTAATAATCAATTTCATTAATAATGAAGACTAATCTTTTTTCTATCAGGAATTGTTTACATAAGTTCGTTTCATTTAACTCTCTTCAGGTGAGGAGTAGAGCAAATACTTCATGCTTCTTAGTAAAAATGTCTGCAATATTGGATTTTAGTTCTCCTATTTAAGGTGCACCTTACTTCTAATATATTAATTAGAGATAATAAAAAAATGAGTTGATCTAATTTTGTTCAACTCAATTTAATCTTAAATTAATGGGTCAAATTTAAATTAATCAAGTCTCAAATCAAATTTGAGCTTGAAACAATCGTTACATTCGATTTGATCTAACATGAATTAATCTAGATAAATGAGAAATTTTAATCTCAATTCAATTAAATTTTAAATTGTTCAAAAATAATAAAATTAAGTTTAAATAAGAATAAAATTAGGCGACTGATCGAATGCACTCTTATCTTTAAGAAATCAGTAATCCTAAAGTGTCCAACTTTTAAAGATTTTTTCAATTTAAACTTAAAAATGTTTCAATTGATTGACTTAAATTTTAAAATCTTAATAGTTTAGTACAAAACGTTAGTTTCATCTATAATTTGTTGATTTGGTGATTTGGTTAACGAATCTTTGTTGTTCACACTATTTTTTAAAATGGACATTTATATGTCATAAACAACAAAATTTAGTTAATTAAATCAACAAATTACTAATAGAATTATCTACTAAAGTTTTAAAATTTAATTACTCAATTTTAAAATTTTAAAATTGAAAATTTGAATAGGTTAGTTAACCTATCCCTGAAACTAACTTATTATGATGCAAAAGTAAATCTTATTCAACGATAGGATTTACTTTTTTTGCCAGAAAATAGATAATAGATTAGATCAATGAAGGAAAAATAACTGAGAAAGTTAATGAAAAGGATACCGATTATGACTGTACAATAATAGAAAGTGAAAACTTTTTTTAATTGAAAATTTGGCACATAAGAAGCATTGAAAACTTTTAGCACATACTTAATGAAAGTACATAAAAATTTTAGCTGCCAAATCGAATTATGTGCTTCTTATGTACTTTTAGCACATTATTTTAATTAAGACTTTTTGTACGCCCTCAGTACAAAACAACTATTATTCAGGTCACACGTTGCTTATTAATCTTTCCTTAGAACAGAATCTTCCAAAACAACTATTATCCCATAACCTAACTGGAATTGCCAACTAGCCACATCAACATCACATGACAAGAACAATGACCATGCATGGTTTGTGCAACAATTATTAGTTCCAGTTCCGTTGTTCAGCTTTACATGATTGTGCAAGCCGTGGGATTCTCTTCAGAAATCACGTAACATATCGAGCAACCACTGCCCCTGCAGCCACACAATGACTTCCTCGAGCATCCACTGCCCCTGCAGTCACACCCTGGCTTTCTATGGCAACCGTGACAAGAACAATAACACGGTGGCCACGGATAATATGGCCCCCACACATGAACAACATAACATTCCTTACAACAATCCTTTGGTGGGCAGGCTAAAACCGGGGCTGGATCAGGCTTTGTCGGGTTAGGAGCAGGCTCTGGCGGTTTAGGATCAGACTCTGGCGGTTTAGGTTTTTCTGGCTTCAGGATCTTAATTTCCTTAATTTTATCACGACCTTTGCAGAATATCTTTTTCTTAATCTTCTCGGGTTTGCAACACACCACAGTGATAGTCACCTTATTGTTCTTTTTATCATACTCCTGATTCTCAATTTCTTTTGTTCATAAATCCAAAATTCCAGCCGAACAAAACTTAAGTTACTTTGTCCATCTTCGTGCTCAAACTGTATTTAAAAGCAATTGGATGCTATAAAAGGAAAAGAGACACTCACCAGGAATTTGGCATAGCACTTTCTTGATCTTCTTCTTGCATTTCTCGCATGTCAGATCAACCTCAACCTCAACCTCCATTTTTGTTACCTGTAAAACAGTGCAACACTTGTATGTAGACAACTCTTACAAAATCCAGCATCATGTCTCAGTTCAGGAAACAAAGCACTGCAATTAGCATGCAAGAAACAGTGTTGGAAGATTCTGAAACATGGTACTGCAGTTAGCAGACAAGAAACAGTGGTGGAAGAATCTGAAACGTGGTACGGACATGTAAGAATAAGCATTGGGCAGAGTGTACATCAGTACATGTAAAAGTGAAGAAAATCAATAAGACTGGGCCACAAGTGCAAGTTAACAGTCTTCTAAAAGTACATAAGAAGCACATAATCGGAAGGAAAAGTTCAAATGGGTGTTTGGCAGATAAACGAAACAGAGAAATATCATAAAAGCTCCTCACATCCGCCATGGCTGTTGTTGCAGAGAATGTTGCTTACTCGGGAAAAGCTTGTAAGAAATACAAGTGTAACGGAAGGGTTAATAACAAGAGCCTTAAAGTTTGCACGTATGATCGTGGTTGTCCCTTTTAATTGATTGATTGCCGACTCCTCGAGCCTCTCTTTGGTTTGCATGCATGTGCCTGTTTTGATTGACCCACTTCACCTTCCGCATATATATGAATTAGCAATTCAATACTTGTTTTCCGGATAGGAACTGTTCGAATGTTTGGTCGGATTCGATACTGAGCCATGTCAGCCCGCATGAAAACCGTACACGTGTCCCAAGATCTAGGGTCACGCATCTTTGCATCGCCCTTAAGTTATGGCCTGAGAAGGGGCCACTCTGGGGCCCTTAACATCATTGTAGCTCCTAGTGCTTTAAGAAAACTCGAAACATGGGATGTTTGGCGGACAGCTCAACAGATTCCAGCGATCCGACTTTGAGCTCAGGGTCAATTTCCACTTTTCTGATCCGAACAAGTTTGAAGGTTAAAATTAAATAAAATATAATTCTTTTAAATAAAATGATATTTTTAATTGTTAAAAATTAAAAATTAAAAATTATATTTAATTGACTCAACTCAAATTTAAACACATATTTTAAAGTTAAAATTAGAATTGAATACCAAACCTAACAAAAAATAAACATTTTAAGAATAAAATTAATTTAATTCTATTTGTAATAATTTATAATCAAATGAAAAGCTCCATTTAAATAGGTGTTTAAAGGTTCAAATTTGTTAGATATTTATATTTTAATATTAATCGTAAATTTTAATTTAAATATCTCAAAATAATAAAACTCAAGTTTAATTTTTATGATATTCCTCCTTCCATTATTTTTGATACATTACATAATGTTTTATTCAAAATAACGCTATTTTGTTAATAAAAATTTCAAGCTTAACCTAAATTCAGTTAATTTAAATCAAACTTGTTGTTTTCGAACTGAATTGGAGTGAGTTTTTTAAAACCATTATTAATATTTAAGGAACTCCCTCTCTATTTTAGAGACTTACTCCAAATTGGAAGAGAGAGGCTTTTCATTATCTACTTATTAACACCTAAGTTTTATTAGGTTACACGTGAGAAGATAGTTTCAAATGTCTTCCTTGACAGGAGAGAGCACCGTGGGCTTCAAGATTTGCCCAAGACAGTAAGCTTTTGAAAGCAAAGTAAAGCCTAACTTCAAAGCCCTAACTAGTTCTGCTGGGTTGTTGTTGTTCAAGCCCAAGGGGTTGTGTCCAACTAGGTCCACTGTATTTATATCAACGAAACTATAGTAATCTGGTTGAATGGATGCTGATGAATACTAAAACTACGGCGTAAGAATTATTCCGTGTAAATGAGATTTATTTAGGGGTCGTTTGATTCCACTTCTGTTTTTTTTTTGTTTTTAGTTTTTGATTTCTGTTTCCTGTTTTTAATTTTTATTTTTTTCCTTAAAAAAATAAAAACTTGTTTGGTTGAGATTTGTAATATAAAAATTGAAAATAAAAACCTAGTTGGTTGAAATTTCTAATAAAATACTGAAAACAAAAATACGTTTGATTTTATTATTATTTTTCTTTTTTTTTTAAATTATATTATTATGTGTAATAAAATACCCAGAAAAAATGGAGGAAGAGAAAGGCCGATGAGTGTTGACGTGAAAGTTGGAAGCTTTACAACGATTATGTTGGAAGATAGACAATGGTATCAGATAAAGGTGAAGAACAATACGTGATAGTTGGGTTTTGGGATTTGCATTGATGGATCCATCCTGAAAAACAGAGCTTTATGTTCAAGGAAGGCTCTGTCCCTGTTCGCCCTTGTCCCTGTTCGCCCCTGTTTACCATTCCACGTTCAACCATCATCAATCAAATCACTTCTATGCCTAACCCACTCTCTGTCACTCTCTCGCTCTAGAAACAAAACCCTTTTCAGGTCTTTCTCTCTCAACACATTACGAACCAATCCCAAGGCCAATGGAGTTCATAGGAATGGAAAAGGTGGCAAAAGAAGAGATAGATGAAGACTACAGGCCCGAGCATGACATAGGTGAGAGTAGCAGCTCGGTCTCAGCTTATTGTAAGCAATAGATTCAACACTAGCAAGATCTGAACTGAGAAGGTTTTACCATTCAAACTCATGTACACTATTAAACTGTAATACTGATAATAAACAGAGCATGCACTAACAGCCATATCCACATACCGAAAGTGAAAACGAAAGAAACAAATGTAGATAATATTAACACTAACCTAGAGTCAATCGAAGAGGAGGATGTAAGTCAGCGCAAAGAGGAAAAAAAAATAATAGTTGAAGATGCAAGTCCGCGAGAAAAATATACTTTAGAAGAAACGAAAACTGCTGTGAAATATTAGGGAAACGTAATTTTTTTGTTTCCTTAATATGGTTGTAGTTTTTTTGTTTTTTAAAACACGGCAACGCAGTAATAAGAATCAAAGATGTTTCAAAGTTAAGTTTTATTTTTAATAAAAACTACAACTAAAAACAGAAAAAAGAAAAAGAAAACAAACACAACCTAAATTAACGCTATGGGGTATATTGCGCCTTGCACATCTCAGTGGAGGAGCTCCTGGACTCCAAAAGAGGGCTCTTGTTGCCTTCCCTGAAAACGTGTTGGATCTGAACTGTCCACTCCCGTCGTAACAGCTGACGGATACCTGTCATAAAAATAAAAACCTTTCTCAGTACCACTAGCGGAGTAACAAGAATATGTAACATACTACACAATTGTAACTTGTGGACTATCACTTATATAGCCAATTAATGTTTTGCTTCTCATAAAATTTGAAAATTATATTTCCAAAATACAATAAATCTGAAGAACTTCACTAAAAATAACTAATTATAGTATCGACCACCCAAATTACATATATCCCTATTGAAGGTGGCTTCTTAAAACTTGGATAAAACATACGCAAATCTTAAATATGCAATTTTATAATTTTAAATTAAACCTTAATTTACCTTTTAATTCTAAGAACTAGAACTCACCTAAACCTAACATAAGAATAAATCAAATTTTAATAAAAGTAAAGCAAGTAACATAAATTTCTAATCTTCGTTGCATTTTGACGAAGGACTTGAATTTCTACTTTTACGTGTGGTTTAAAATATTAGTACTACTAATATTTATTAGTTATATATATATGTTTTACAAACCTATTAATTACAAAAATGGGAAAGATTTTCTTATTATTTGTTGTGTTTAAGACTTCAAAATTGTTAATTTCAATACCATTATTAATTATCAAAAAAAATTAGTGTTCTTATTCATCACTCAACATACTTTTCACTATATTTAAAATGACATAAGAATTGAAATTACAAATTTAATTCCATCATTAATACACAAATCAAGATAGTGGATCTTGAAGCAATCAGTAAAGTTATCCTTTTATTAGAATAAGGTTACATATTTAAGTAACAGAATAAATCTCTTTTATAAAAATTCAATACAAAGAAAAAGTTGTAGATATTATGACCCTTCTCAGACTCTGCCTTATTCATTATGACCCTTTTCAAAACTCTGACCTTGTTCAGGGGGTATGTTAGAATTTGTTAATACACAAATCAAAGTGAATTCTTGATTCTTGATTCTTGATTCTTGATTCGACATATCTTGTCTCAACAACCAAGTTAGCCAAAAGTCGGAATTTTCAATATTTTCAGGAGTAAAAAGAAATATTTAATTATTTAAGGAGATAAGATTAGGTGCACTTGTATAGATTTTTCAAAGGTATAGTCCTTCCAAACACTTAGATCTCTCGTAAAAAGTAAAAACTATCATTTAGAAACCAGTAGCGAATATGGAACTGAAATGAGAGTAAACGTAACTTGTCGCATTATTTAATTTTCGCACTTTAGGACTTAAAACTAATTTAATATAAGTGAAGTAGGATGTTTTATAACCTTGCGAATAAGTTACAACTAAACTTGAAATAGTAAACAATAAAATAGATTAAGAGTGCCTGTGGAACATTTTCATAGATATCTTATATTCATTCATTTTAGGAGCGATTTGATATCAAAATAAATGAACAGAGAACAAAAACGATGAAGAAGTTTTTATTAATATATCCGTATTACATACATATATAAAAGAGAGTAATTGAAAGTGCTTCACAACAGTAACACCCGATTACTGGATGCAAAATTGTCATAACCGATATAATTAATAATAATTGTCAAAATATAACTACCAATATTTGGAAGTAAAGTGAGTATTTGTTTGTCCAGAGTTTATGTCTCGGACTGATAATGTTATCACAGGGTAATTGAATAACATCCACAATCTAGATGCAGTCTTCCCACCGAAATGTGCTATTAGCACAACTTGCAATTTTATAATTGTGCAAATTATATTCGAACCATATGCAAAAAAAGGGTCACACATACAACCATTTATAGCATTAAGGTATAATTAAAACAATAGTAGCTCAATCCCATAAAAGCTCATAAAAACTATTAACTTATTGGAATAAATTGCAAAACGAAGCTTAATTTTATTTTAACAGGTGGTCCAATTGATAGGGTCTTCTTCATTTATTTATTAATTCAAATGTTTCAGTTTGAGTAACAATTAAGGTTTTAGGATTGGCAAATAAGTCAAGAGTTCAGATTCGAAATCAAAAATTTAAATTTAAATTGATTGAACTTTAGGACAATTTTGAAATTTAAAAAAGTTTAAAGTTTAAGTTAGACTCGAGTTTGCGCTCAGGATCTATGATTCAATCCTATCATACCTAAGGCCTTACATATATAAAGACCCACCTAATCCTTATATTCTTCTTCTAGTCTTCTTTTATCTACCCACTTTAGTCTTCAATCGTCACCTCCTTCTACATGAATATGATAAGCCTTGTCCACATTATCCATATGTTTACACCAGCAAACTTTATCCTCCTTCCTCTCCTCTTTTTTAAAATTTGAAGTTTAAGTTGTTACACTAACTAAGTGCTCATTAGGATAGCATTGGAACAACGCTTTAGCATGATTAAAATTGTTTTAGAAAGGTTCAGGCTCATGACTTATAGCTCGAGCTTGAGTTTGCAACTATTTCTCTTCATTCGCATGCTTCTTCTATTACCGTATTTAATGGTTTGAACTTCTCTTAATAATGCGAATAAGTCAATTTTCATTTAAGCATTCTGGGTATTGACTTAACATTGTTAGAAGAAAATTATATCGTCATTATGGATGCAAACAGTGAGGTTAGAAGACAAATTATAAAGTCTATAAAGAATGTCTAATAGATTATGTCTTTATTTCATGTGAATAAATATTGCCAACAATATTAAGATTATGCTTTCGTTCTGCATATATTTGTCTCACTAGTACATTAATGGTTGAATTCGTGACCATAAAGTTTTATGGGTCGTGGAGCATGCAGTAACATGTACTAGAGATGATGAATAGTGCAACAAAATTAAACATCCTAGGTATGACATTTGATGGTTTCTTCTTAGTGCAATTCATTAAAACTCCTTACCTCCTAAATATGGACCTTTTTCAAATTAATTACAACAATTTAGAAAACAAGTGAAATGTTAACAAATTATCCAATATGTTTATTTTTGGAGGAAACTAGCCTAAAAAATTAAGGAGTTCATTCAATTATCCTTATGGGTCAAGGAGCTACCAAGATTCACGAGCCAAAGGCTAAGAAATTTAAAAAGAAAGCACCTGTTAAAGTGACACAAGTTACTCCTAATGTTGACTAGAAGGAATAAAAAACAGATAAGTGTCATTGCTGTAAGAAAGAGGGACACTATTAGAAAGATTTTCTAAAACGTAAGACTTAGTTTAAAAAGAAAGACACATCTAACCTTTTTGTATGTTGCAAACTAAATTAACTAAAGGTCCCTTTAATACTTAAGCTTTACAATTGGGTCTGACTCAACCAGGCCTGAATTGACCATTCTAGACCTGACCTTACCCAAGATTCAAAAGGCAACGACAAAATGATGTTATTTTGCCAGAAAAGATGCTGTTTGAATTAAAAAAAAAAATAAGTTGGGCTACCTGGCTCGACCCATTGCCATCCTATTAATACTTGGTGGCTTGATTCTAATGCTACTACTCATATTCCTAATTTTATGTAAGGGTTCCTTATAATCCAAACTATAAACCCAAGTAAGAACTTTCTATTCGTGAGAGTCTGTAAGAAGGTCCCAATTGAAGGTATAAGGACTTATCGTGTAATATTAGATATTGGTTATCACTGGAATCTAATACAAACTCTCTATATACATTCAATTTCTAAAATTTTAATTTTTGTTTCTAAACTTGATGAAAGTGGGTTTACTTTTAAATTTGGTGATGGTTGCTTTAGTTAATTCTAACATAATTATATTATTGGTTGTGAAATTCTTATGAATGGTTTATAGAAATTGAAACTCGATGTCAATTTTTCTTAATCCCTATTTTTTGTTTATCACACCATTAGAACCAAGCATAATATAAGGAATGATAATTCAAGTTATGGCATAAATGTTTGGGTTATATATCTAAAGAAAGATTAGAAAGATTGGTAAAGAATGAAATGCTTTCAAATTTAAATTTTATTGATATTAGTACATACGTGGATTACATTAAGGGAAAGCAAACTAAACATAACAAGAAATGAGCCATTAGAAGCACTTAGCTAATTGAAATTATACACACTAATATATGTAGACCTTTTGACACTCCACCTTTTAGTGAAGAAAAGTACTTTATCACCTTTATTGATGATCTTTCACATTATGAATATGTTGCTTAAAGAAAAATCTTAAGTTATAAACGCCTTTGAGGTATTTGTAAAAGAAGTTAAAAGACAATTAGATAAAAAGGTAAAATTTGTAGGATCTGATACAAGTGGTGAATATTATGAAAAATATGATGAATCAACACAATGTTTAGGTCCATTTGCAAAGTTTCTCTTGAAATAAGACATAAATGCGCAATATACTATATCAGGCACACCTCAATAAAATGATGTGGTAGAATGGCATAATAAGACATTAATGGATATGATTAGGAGTATGATGAGTAATTCCTTAATACCCAAAACCTTATAGATATATGCACTTAAAACTAATGTGTATTTACTGAATAGGATTCCTACTAGGACAATCCCTAAAACTTATTTTGAGTTATGGACAAGGAAACTTATTATGAGACGCCTATATATTTGGGTTTGTCCAGTAGAAGTATGAGTTTATAATCTACACGAAAGAAAATTAGATTCTCAAATAGTTGTGGTTAATTTATTGGTTACCTAGAGAAATTTAAAGGGTATATAAGTTTTATTGTCCAAACCATAGTTCAAGAATTGTTGAAACATCCAATGCCAAGTTCATTGAAATTGATGAAGTTAGTAGGAGTGTTATGGATATTAGTAAAATAGAGGTTGATGTTTCTATTACCTATAACTATCCTATTATCCACATTTATACCAAATATTATCCCAGTATTGAAAGAACAAAATAATCCTAAACTATATTTGGATAAAAGCATCACCTCATAATGAAACTAACTTACAACCAATTGATATAAATTAACAATGTGAAATAGCTTTAAATAAATCTGTAAGAATAACAAGATCAATTATTCATGATTGCTATGTGGTTTATTTGTAAAAGTCAAAATTTGATTACGACATTAATAATATCTTGTTTCATTTTCATAAGCCACAGAAAATGACAAGGTTGATAAATAGATTCATGATAAGAAACAATAATAACAACAACAACAACCAGTAGAAATTCAGCTTAGACACGGGGTTTGAGAAAGTCCAGTAATACACGGCCTTACCCTTAACTAGTAAAAAGACTATTTTCAAATGACTCACATGAATGAATAAAAAGAAAAAGAAAAATCGAAAGGGCAAGGGCAAGGGCAAGGGAAAGGGAAAGGGAAAGGGAAAGGGAAAGTAAACAAATAAATAGATAAATGAATAATAAATAAAATTAAAATTAAAAACCAAATAAAATAAATAATAAAATAAAATAAATAAACATAATATAGTATTAATATTAATATGAAAAAATAAAATAAAAAAATATAATAGTAAAATAAAAAAGTTATACTAATAATAATAATAATACCAATAATAATAATCATACTACCATTAATAATCATAAATGTAATAATAATACCAATACTAATGCTAATAATAAAGTTATTAATAATAATACTAATAATAACAACAACAACAATAATAATAATAATAATACGTAATTACCACCGAGGCTAACTACAAAATGCAAAAGTTAAAAGATATAAGAGAACTACTAGGATCTGGGATCCATTACCTGAATCCTAGCACACCAAAGTTTTCTATTGTGGGTCATGTCCTCGATAAAGTCACATTGTCATATCTTTTTTTATCACCTCTCCCAATTCTTCTTAGGCCTCTCTATTTTTCTTTTACAATCTCTAAGTATGATCTTCTCGCATCTCCTCACTAAAGTATCTGGGTATCTCCTCTTAACATGTCCAAATTACCTAAGCTTTGTCTCTTTTAATTTGTCTATAATATTAGCTAAGACAGATGAGTTAAATTCAATGACACAAAATAATATTTGGGACCTTGTTGATTTGCTAGAAGGATCTAAGGAAGTTGGATGTAAATGGGTATTTAAGTCTAAACGTGACTCGAATGACAATATTGAACAGTATAAAGCTAAACTTATTGCCAAAGTTGAAACTCAATAGGATGACATTGATTATAAAAAGGCTTTTTCACCTGTCTCAAAGAAAGGCTCATTGAGAATAATTATGACATTAGTGGCTCAATTTAATTTATAGTTACATCAAATGGAAGTGAAAACTTTCTTTATAAATGGTGATTTCAGGGAGGAAGTTTATATGTTCCTTAAAAGTTTTTACACAAAAGGAAAGGGTCACATGGTATGTAAACTTAAGAAAACAATATATGGACTTAAATAAGCTTCTCGACAATGGTATATTAAATTTAATGATATCATACTTCTCTTATTTTTTAAGAAAGTATTGTTGATTGATGTATCTACAGAAAGATTAGTGGGAGTAAATTTATATTTTTAGTTCTACATATTGACGATATTTAAAATTTATATTTTTAGTTCTACATATTGACGATATTTAAATTTTATATTTTTAGTTCTAAATATTGACGATATTTTTCTTGCTACTAATGATTTGGATATATGTATAAGACTAAAGATTTTTTCTCTAAAAATTTTGAAATTAAAGATATGGGAAATGCATCCTATGCGAAAGGAGTTTCAATAATCTAAAATAGATTACAAAAACTGGTAAGACTTTCTCAAAAAGACTATTAAGAGAATTCTTGAGAGATTTAATATGAACAAATTTTTAGTAAGGGAAGTTCGAATACAAAAGCGGGATAAATTTAGTCTTATGCAATGTCCAAAAAATGATGTGAAATGTAAACAAACAAAATAAATTATATATGCTTATATTGTTGGCAATTTGATATATTTACAAACATG
>JANJEY010000003.1:6794863-6807955 GCA_024703695.1 Erythroxylum cataractarum
TTTTTCTCTTAGCTTTCCAACGCTTCCGACCGTGTCTAATTTGGAGCTCGGAGTCAAAAGTTATGAGGGTTAGAAGTCGGATAGGTCGGGCTGTAGGGCCGGGCTCGCCCATGCGGACATGCCAGGCTCTTGCGAGCATTTGGGGTCGGTTTCTGTCCGACCGACCCCTCTTCCTTCCTTTGGCCATAACTTTTTGTGTCGACCTCCGATTGAGCTGATTTTCGAAGCGATGATTTTCTAAGAGATTTTTCTAACTTTCTACACCTGATTTACCAGTATTTCTTTTAAATTGAAAAAGGTGGTTTGAAACAAAGTGTGGAGGTCGACTGATCAAGCTTGAATATACTTTACTAATTTTGATATATCTTGAGATATAGAGGTCTGATTGAGACAATTCTTGTTTTAAATTAAACCAGAGACATAAACCTACAAGTTTTATGAAGGAAACGATTAGCAATTTAGCCTTTAAAGTTTTCAAATTCTGACATGAAGTCGGTTGAGGGTCAATTTTCACTGTTTTCTTTAAGATAGTATTTTAACCATAACTCCTTCATTTTTAATCCAAATTGAGCGTTTTCAGTGGCGTTGGAATTGTGAGATCATGAGGAAAAATTTTCTTAAAAAGCAAATTCCAAATTTTATATTAAAAAGTTTCTCTATTTGTGGTCAGTTTGTGTTCGGTTTTGGGTCCTCTATGCTTATGTATGCTTATATAGGTCCGAATGTTGGGCCTCGGAGACGGGGTCCAACATACCTGGAATGAAAGCGCCTTGCATAGGAAGGATAACCTTATCCAAAAAAGGCCAAATACGCTGAACAAGCACCTTCGTAAGAATCTTATAACTGACATTGCATAAGCTAATGGGACGGAATTGGGACATCAAGGTAGGCTGAGCCTCCTTTGGAATCAGAGCCACCAAGGTTTCAGTCATATTCTCAAGGCAAGTACCAGTTGAGAAAGCATCCCACACCATGGCAAACACACAGTCCCCAACGATATGCCAATACTTTTTATAGAACACCGGTTGAAAGACATCAGGTCCTGGAGCTTTTTAGGGCTTCATAGATTGAATTGCAACAAAGACTTCGACCTTTGAGATAGGCCGTAATAAAGCACTAGCCGCCTCCTCTGAAATCTGAGGGTGGTTTGGAATCTGGGGAAAAGGTAGAACAATTTCCTCTGTAGAATAGAAAAGCTTTTCAAAAAAGGTCAGTACCTCATCTTTAAGTGCAGACTCATCTGTAATCTAAGTCCCCTCGGAGTCCCGTAGACGCTCAATCCGATTTCTTTTACGACGAGAAATAGTCATGGCATGAAAAAGTTTTGTTTTTCTATCGTCCAATTGCAACCATTGAACACGAGATTTCTGAAACCAAAAAAGCTCCTCTTGCCTAACAATATCGTTATATTCCACAATGAGACTATCCTCTAGTGAGATGAGATCTGGATGTTGGTTATACACCATACACTTTTGGATACCTTCAAGTCGAGCAAGAACTCGCTTCTTTCTCTGGAAGATATTTCCAAAAATATCCTTGTTGAATTGAAGAGCAGCATCTTTCACATTATTTAATGCCTCAGTTAGAGAAGAATGTCCTAATTGCCATGCACCATGAACTACTTGAGGAAAGTCCTTATGGAGAGTCCAGGCATCTTGAAACCGAAAGGGTCGAGAATAGGCAGGAGGGATAAATCCATACAGCTTCAGTAGAATCGGATTATGATCCGAATGAGTACGAGGTAAATGGTGCACCGAGGCTTCTGTAAATAGTGTTCTCCATTCATTATTACACAGAGCCCTATGCAGCCGTACAAATATGGAGAACACACCATTCATGCGTTTCCTATACATAAACATGGCGCCCTTGAAGCCAAGATCCAGAAGGTTACACTCATCCATATTTTTTTTGAAAAGCGTAGCTCGGATCAAATAAAACGGACCACCTCTTTTCTCTGCTGGGGACACATAGTCATTAAAATCTCCAATGAGAACCCAAGGGAAAGAGGTTATATCGCTGATACGTTTCAGTTCCCTCCAAAGGCAGGCACGTCCTGGTCTATGAGGGCTCGCATACACCGCTGTTAAAAACCAGACTTGGCACTTAACATCCCTCACAATGAAATGGATAAATTGTTTATGGGTCACCAGAACCTCAAGATGGATGATAAAGGGATGCCAAAAACACCAAATACCGCCCGAGAATCCAGTAGTTTCCATGCGAAATGCCCTCTCAAAGCTAAGAGATCGAGATACCCTATCTGCCCGCCTACCAGAAATATGAGGTTCCATTATAATAAGGATGTGCACCTTATTTTTTTGAATGAGGTCTTTCACACAAGGAATGAAATCGATATGAGCCGCTCCCCGACAATTCCACGAGAGAATATTAAGACTATTAATCATTAATAAGGGTAAAGAAAGATAGCGTTGCATCCTCAAGCAAGGCTACAGGAAACCATATCCACATCCACACCAACAACTGGAGGGTTAAGCTCATGAGAGTCGCTTTGCATGGTATCCAAAACCATGGTTGTTGTATCCTGCAGGAGTGTAGGTCGCAGATCAGGAGGTTCATGACTATGAACCACTTGTAGCGGTTCACTGGTTGAAACTGTATGTAGGACAGCAGTGGAGTTTGGAGGGGGATGGGAACATTGGAAGGCCTAACGAAATTGTGAAGCAACATTTTGGATTATGTACATCTCTGCGGTTGTTGTAGATTGGGGAGGGGGAGCAATAACAGGCTGTCTAGAAGCACCAGGACTACTCTCACGCCTACTTGTATGAGTACCAGTCACCTCACGTGTATTAACTGACTCTGTATGATTGTTTTTAATCACCGATCTAGCAGGACCCTTGGGCCTCTTGTGCACCTCAAGCTTTTTAGCTTGTCTCTCTGTGCCTTTCCTAGTACTCCCATTGTCAACTACGAAATTGAACCCACCCTGTTGAGCCTTTGTATAATCTAAATCTGTTAAAGTTAGCAACTCCTCAGTCACATTCTCCTCATCATGCAGAAGCATATATCGATTGGTGAATGGGCGCTGAGTATATGGACCAGGATCGCTTTGCCAATGACGAGGGACACGCTTGGTTTGCTTTTCCACTACCATCCATGACCCCAAATCGAGGTTCTCACCAGGGGTGCTACCTTCGCCAATAAAGCTGTTAAAAAGGTGAGGATTTTCCATCACCTGCCTCTCCCCAACGACGTCAACTTGGTGGTTCACATCAGTCTCATGCTTGTCCTTACCAGATGTAATGGATGGACAAGAATGATCTTTATGGCCATATTTCCCACAAGTAAAACAAATGGTGTGAAGTCCCTCATATTCAACATAGTACGTTTTACCGTCAACTTCCAATTGCCCAATCAATGGTTTATCTTGATCAATCTCAGCACAAACCCTCACGAAACGGCCACAGTTAGCTAGGATAGTATTCTTATCCACCTTGACTGGACAGCCAATACTAGTAGCAAGAGCATTAACAAATCCTCGTCATAGTACTGGACAGAGATATCAGGAAAACGAGCACATACCAAAGTAGAATCAACAGTTTCGTGCATCGCCGAAATTCCCAGAGTCCAAGGACGCACGGTGAGATAGTGATCAAAGATGAGCCAGGGTCCACCCTCCATGACTCGGTCATAATCAGCGCCATGATCAAACTTAACAAGGAAGTAATCATGTCCAATATCCAAGACATCAAAACCTTCCACTGGTTTCTACAACTGTTCAATTTTGGTAAATAAACGACATTGTTTTTAAAAATATGACTTTATTTTGATACTCATGGTTAGGTCACAGGTCAGGCTGAGCTGGACAACTAGGTCAAGAAATCCTACTCGTACAAAAGAAATTTGAATTGAAGTTTGAGAAAATTAAAACTACGGCTTAATAATTAATGCGTAAAAATAAGATTTGTTTAGGAACTATTTATTTTTGTTTTTTTTTTAATTTTTTCCGATTTTCAAAATCACGAAAATCATAAAAAGTTATAATATAGTTTATTATCAAATAAATAAATAGTATTTAATTATTTAATATATTAAATAAAGAAAGAGTATTGTAGAGCATCTCTATGTATGGATATTTTGAGCCTATTTCCGAACGAGTACCATGAAGGTATCCCAACTTAACGTTTAAAGGTTGTGGAGGATCCGGTACTTCTTTTTATTTTTTTTGTTATGTAAATTTAATAATTTTTATTTTTAAAATTGATCAATTTATTATTAAATTAGTTAATTTTTTAATTAATAAATTTTTGTAAATTAAAATAAATAAATAAATAAAATTTTACTTTATAATCATTTTTAAATTAAACTTAAATTATTGTATAAATAAGGACAACCTTTTAAATTATATTTTAAATTCTTTAGTTTTATTCAATATTTAGCCTGTTTTATAATAGTTTTTAATATCAATTGAACGATTTAATTTCCAGTATTGTTTTTAAAATATTAATTTTAATCATTAATTATAAATTTTTATTTTATTTCAATTGTTTATTAATCTAATAAAATAATAATTTTTAAAATAATATTAAGCTATTTTCAAAATTTAAAGGTTAAAAATATTTTTAAAAAATTTAAATTTAATTCAATTTGAACCGAAAAGTCCTAATTTTTTTGCGTTCTCTACGAATTTTGTTTAAGAGGTAAGAAAAATTATCAAAAACGGTTGTCAATTTTATAAATTAAGACTTATTTTAGTATCAGAGAGTATAAGGAGGAATAATCACTTGATTTTACATTTTGAATCAAAATTCCACATTGTAATTCATTAAAAACAAGAGTCAATGCTTCTTCCCCCTTTTCCTTTACTCTTCTTTTTCCACCGTTAAGGATACAAGCAACTGTTTGAGTAACTAAAAACCACTTTTATCTATTATAAAAAGTTAATACATAATTAAATTTTAAGAATTTTACGTATATTTTAAACAAAATTAAATTTTAAGAATTTTATGTATATTTTAAACATAATTAAATTGACTATGCTTGATTTAAAATTACATATTGCGATCTTTTATGTTTATTTCTTTACTAATTATTTTATTCTATTTTATTCACACTTTTATTCTTATCATAAAAATAACTCATAATTCCTTAAAGATAATAATTTTATAAACCATTGAATTTCTTTATTGATTATTTGTAAAAATATATAATATTTTAGTTATTTATTTATAAAATAAATCATATAATAACTAAATATGAATAAAAATGTTCTCACTTATTGTTAGTAATTCTACTCCTATTCTAATTTTCAAATTCCACTTTCATTCCTATTTTTTATTTCAATTTCTCCATTAGTGGTTATTAAATGAAACCAGAACTTTTAACTATTTATTGATTAAAAATATGTAGTGATTTAAAATCAAATTATAAATTTGAATTAAATTATTATTTAAAGATATGAGCTTTTTAAATTTTCATGGATTAAATCTTCAAATGTGCATAATAATGCATGAAATAATTATCTAAAATAAACTACATGCAACAATTCAAAATTGAATAAAATAGTTTATTTTAGTAGTTGTTTAAAGACCCAAATTTTAAGTGCTTATTAATGAAAATTTTAAATATATGTAATGATATATGAATTAATTATTTCAGATAAATTATTTTAAATGTATGTAATGATATATGAATTAATAATTATTTGAAATAATTAAAAATCAAACGAAAAAACTCAATTTAAATAGTTGTTTTAAAATTCAAAATTTTTAAAATTTTTATATTTTAAAATCAAATATAAAATTTCATGTACAATATCCCAAACTCTTTAAACTCAAATTTAATTTCATGGTACTCCTCCTTCCATTATTTTCGATTTTTTTTCAATTTAAGCAAAGAATGCATTCAATCAAAAAGAGGAGGAAATGATAAAGGAGAGGATATACAAGCTTCTCAATACCAGCTATTTCTATATACTCATTTGTTGCTTGAGTTGATCAAATAAAATTTGAAGATGGGACGTTGACAGGATAGTCATCCGTAGCTTGAGATAAAACACATTCCACTCGAATTTTGTTGTAATTCACTACTGTCCTAATGATCTTTGTGTTCCTCAATCTCCAAATGAAATTTACTACCATGACAAAACCAATTTTGAATGCTCTATGATTTTATTTTTTGTTGTTGTTGCACCATTTCAAAGCATTGACCTAATTCAATCTGTCTTTCCAGGCAAGATTTCTATCTTGTAGGTTAAAAATGGAGAGAAACTTACCCCATAACTATCTTGTGCAAGAGTAACAAAAAAGAGATGATCTAAAGACTCATCTTCCCCGCTACATAAAGGACAATATCTATCTAGAATATGGAATTTTATCATATCTTTAGCTTCCAATTTTTGCCCAACTATTAACTGTTAGAATGTACCCTAGTGAATGCCAGTTGTCAAACTAGAAATTGACATTAAGGGCATCTATGATATAATGATTGATATGAGGATGGATAAAGGACCTAGTAATAGGTGTCGAAACTACCAATAATAATCCTACTTTTCTAAACAAATAAATTGTAACAGTAGCAAGTGAGGTCGATTCCTCATAGATTGGATGGAATTTTAATTCTTTCTTAACAAATAACCAAAAGTAAATGAAAGGGGATTTATGTTGTAGAAAATAAATTTAGTGAAAAAGATGAAGGCAATGTCTAAAGTAAAGGTAAGAAATCAATATTGAAGGATCTCAGCCAAAGGTATAATTTCCCATCTCAATTCAACATTTGATCATAGATGCAAAAGTACATTCTAACATTTACCGACAAACCGGTTAAAGTCATCGAAGACGCTTTTAACAACCAATCTTTCCTTAAGTTAAACTAATTAAGAGACGTTCGTTAATCAATCCTAATCAATGAATAACCACAAGAGACGCTCCTACGATTTAACTCACTGATTGCATTACAATTTAGAAAGACCCGATTCTAACTAACCAACACAAGACGCTTGGTCGATTTAAGTTAGATTATATTATTTCTTAGAATGATAAAAGCGCCTGATCATACCTATTCACTCTAATGTGCCACTGATTACAAATCAAAAGACAATTACGGATCTATTGATTCGTATGGCGATATGCAATTTTCAAATTAACACAACAGTACCAAGTTGCATAAACATAAGAATCATATAAATCGTGAACTCGCAGAAATAATATAAATGCTGGAAATTAAAGGATGAATAAACCTAAGTAGATCTCACAAATGATTGAATTGAAACTTTGATTATCCTTCAACTGAGAAAAAGGAATTAGCTACTCATGTTCATAAAGAAAGTGCAGGAGAAAAAAAAAAAAAAAAAAGAGATCCCCAGGCTTCCTTTTCTTTCCTAATAAATAGTATGTTTTCAAAAGCAGTCATAGAAAGATTGAGAAGCCTAAAAACTAAAAGATTTAAATCCAGATAATTTCATTCCTTTTCTAGTCCCTAAAAAAAAAACTCTTCTCTAATGATAATCTCGAACTAACTTGCTCCTAGTAAAAAATGCATCACTCCGAGCTTCAAAAAGTGGATCAAAACTCTAACTCTGCTACCTAGGTGTCTTATACTCATAAGGCTCTTGTATATAACAGTTCTACACCCTTGTGTTGTGCCCAAAGCGCAAGAATAGGCAGCTCCAAAGTAGACATAAAAAAATGGTAGCTTTGGATGCCCAAAAATCCAATCCATACAGCTGATGCCGTAATTCTGTCAAGAAAACCAAAAACCAAGACAATAAACTAATTCTAGGAACATTTATGCCAAGATTCACACCATAAAACAGATAAATATATGCAAAATATGTGCACTATCACCTGGTTAGTGGGATTTGTTGAAAAGTATAAGACTGAAAACTTTTATGAGAAATTGACCATATAGTTAAGAGGTAACTCATGAATGGCAAAACCTGCACTCTTAATTACATTTAATCAGGTTTCATTATTATGTGTAGACAGAAAAGTTGAGCTATTTTGTGGATTGAATTTTATCCCTGATGCTTCTTAAAATCTTTGTAAAGAATTTAAGTTTACTCCAATAAAAATTTTATCATTAGCACAGAGCATGAGCAAATCATCTACCAAAGCAATTTGAGTGATATTTAGTTCTCGGCATTGGTGATGATACTTGAAGTTTCTGCTTTCAGCAATGCATAGTTGAGTCATTCTTGAAGCACTTCCATAGTAATTGCAAATAGCTATTGAAGGATTCCCTCCTTTTCTTTATCTCTAGTGTAAATACAACTCAGCAATGCATAGTTGAGTCATTCTTGAAGCACTTCCATAGTAATTGCAAATAGCTATTGAAGGATTCCCTCTTTTTCTTTATCTCTAGTGTAAATACAACTCGAATTTTCAACCTTGATGATGTAAATGTAAAGGAAGCTGAAAATAAGTCACACTCAGGCCCATCAAATAATCATCCCACAAAGCCCAATTCACAACAGCAGAAGCACATTCTAGAAGAAGCTCGCAAATGACAAATCATCAGCACTGTTATTCTTTCTGTTGTAACAATATATAGAACTTTCTAGCAACAACCGTGTATATAAATATACGCACTGTACTCTGCCATTCTTATGTGAATATATACAACATTTTTAATATTCTCTCTAAACTTTTCATGGTATCAGAGCTGTTGTAGACTAACGTCCATGGCTACCATATCTTCCTCTCCTTCTTCTTCCACTGCTACTGCTGATTCATCCTCTGATCAGCTTCTAAACTTTCCTTCTCTTGCTAAATCCCTTAACTTCACGATTACTAAGCTTACTCGGACCAATTATATTACTTGGAGAGCCCAGGTTCTTGCCGCTATTCGTGCCCTGGAGCTAGAAAAATTTATCTCTCCTACTTCTGTGATTCCTACCGCCTTTATTCCTTCAAATGATAGTATTCCTCAGCCTAATCCTGAGTTTCGCCTATGGCGCCGATCCGATCAATTACTTCTTTGCTGGTTGTTATCTACGGTTGATGATGATATTGTTAGCCTTGTTACTCAATCCCAAACCTCTGTTGATATCTGGGTTACTCTTGAAAAGCTTTTTGCTCAAACTAGCATGGTTAAAGTCCTGCAATTAAAACAACAGTTATCATCTATTAAAAAGGGATCTGATACTATTAGTTCATATATACAGAAAATAAAAATTATTGGAGATTCTCTTCTTTTGGCTGGTCATCCAGTCTCTGAAACTGAGCTAATCCTTAGTGCTCTTGCTGGCTTAGGACCAGAATATGATCCTATTGTATGTCTGTTATCAAACACTATGGTCTCTTCATCTTTACAGGATGTTCAAAGTTCTCTTCTTATGCACGAGACTCGCCTAGATCAACAAAATGTTGTGTCTCAAGTTTCTACACCATCTGTGAATCTTGTCAATTTTTCTAGCACTCGTCCTTCTACCTTTTCTGGTGGTCGAAATGGAGGACGAGGTCGTGGAGCAAGAGGGAGAGGTGGCCGTTCTGGTCCTAGACTATTCTGTCAACTTTGCCAGAAGCCCAACCATTCAGCACTACAATGTTATAAACGTTTTGATCAACAATGGCAGGGCTCTCCACAGTTTCAGCAACACTGGAAATCCTCTTCATCGCCTGTGCACAACTACAATGGTTATAACACTTCTCCTCAAGTTAATTTTGTGCATTCTAGTCCTACTCATTCTCACATGGCTCCACAACAACAACAACCTCCATCGGCTGAACCACCTTCTGAGTCTACCTGGTTTGTTGACAGTGGTGCAACGAATCATGTAACTCCTGACATTCACAATCTGGGTACACACTCTCCTTATACTGGCAATGATCACTTGGCGGTAGGCAATGGTAAACTTTTACCCATCACTCACACTGGTTCATCCTCCTTTAAATTTAATTCATCTTCTACTCCTTTACATCTCAACCAAATTTTGCATGTACCTTCCATAACCAGAAATCTTTTGAGTATTTCTAAACTTACTAGAGATAATGATATTGTTGTTGAATTTACTAATAATGGTTGTTTCTTTAAGGACAAGCCTTCAGGGAACATTCTTCTACAGGGCACTCTGCAGAATGGTCTGTACCACCTCACAACAACTAAATCCTCTTCCTCTCGTGGTCCACCAGCTGCACATTCCTCTTCTCCTCCTACTGCCTTTGTTACCACTGTTGATGCAAATGTGTTACATGCTACGATGGGACATCCATCTCCCTCTATACTATCTGTCATTGCTAAATCTATGAATCTCCATGTTGATCTTAAAACTCTTAAGTTTTGTGATGCTTGTAAACTTGGAAAGTTACATCAACTTCCTTTTCAACTTCACTCTATTAATGTCACTCAGCCTTTGGAAATTGTGTACTCAGATTTATGGGGTCCTTCCCCAACTTTATCCACAGAAGGACATCGATATTATATTATTTTTATTGATGCCTATACCAGATTCACCTGGTTCTATCCATTAAAAGTCAAGTCTGATGCTTTTTCAACCTTCCTAAAATTCAAAACACACGTTGAACTACAATTTAATCATAAAATAAAGGCTCTGCATACTGATAATGGGGGGGAATATAAATCATTCATACCTTACCTTACAACACATGGGATCACACCACGATTTTCTTGTCCCTATACGCATCAACAAAATGGTATTCCTGAGAGAAAACATCGGCACATTACAGAAATGGGACTCACCCTCCTAGCCCATGCATCTATACCTCTCTCATTCTGGTTAGAAGCCTTTACTACGGCTACATATCTCATAAATCACCTACCTAGTCCTGTCACAAACTACAAGTCTCCTTATGAGCTTCTGCATAACAAAAAGCCATCTTATGATTTTCTTAAGCCCTTCGGTTGCAGCTGTTTTCCTTACCTAAGGTATTACTCTCCTCACAAATTCAACTATCATACTACTAAGTGTGTCTTTCTTGGCTATAGCAATTTTCATCGTGGTTATAAATGTTTAAATGCTCAAGGCCAACTCTACATTTCTCGTCATGTAGTATTTAATGAAACAGAATTTGCCTATCCATTGCTTTTTCCTAAATCATCCATCTCTAAGTCTTCATCTCACAAAGCTCACTCTCACCTACCCATCTCCCTATTACAACCAGCATCATCTTCTCCGCAGCATTTTGCCAAAGGTTCCCTGCAGCAAGAATGTTCCCCACAGGCTTCTCCAGCTTCACCTCCATTACAGGTATCTTCTTCATCTTTATCTCCAGTGTTACCTATACACTCTGTTTTACCTCATCATTCATCAGCCCAACTAAATTCTTCCTCATCTTCTCCTCTCCCAACAAACACTCAACCGACTCATTCTCTCATACCCACTAATCAGCATCCAATGCAAACTCGTTCTAAAAGTGGCATTTTTAAGCCAAAATCATATCACACCCATCTCCACTCCCCACCCCTCACCGAACCCACATCTGTCTCCATTGCTTTACAAGATCCTCTTTGGAAGGCTGCTATGGATGCTGAAATGCATGCTTTACACCAGAATCAGACCTGGACTCTTGTTCCCTATACTTCTCACATGAATGTTTTGGGCACCAAATGGGTTTTTAGAGTTAAGTATCACTCGGATGGTTCCTTTGACAAAGTCAAAGCTCGCTTGGTGGCAAAGGGGTTTAACCAAAACCCTGGTGTCGATTTTACAGAAACCTTCAGTCCAGTTGTAAAATCCTCTACAATAAAAGTGATCCTTTCTCTAGCTGTCTCTTTTCAGTGGGACATACAGCAACTTGACATCAATAATGCCTTCCTCAATGGGTCCCTACAGGATGAAGTTTACATTCATCAACCACAAGGGTATGAGAATCCCACTTATCCTACACATGTTTGTCGTCTTTCAAAGGCTCTATATGGACTCAAACAGGCTCCTCGAGCCTGGTTTTTCACACTCAAGCAGGCTCTACAAAACTGGGGTTTTAAGCCTTCCACATGTGACACATCGTTGTTCTATCTTCATCTAAATCATGTCAAAATTTATCTGCTTGTATATGTTGATGACATCTTGGTTACTGGTAATGATCAAGCAGCTATCCATGCTCTCATTCATCGCCTACATCAGCGGTTTGCTCTCAAGTCTCTTGGCTCCCTACACTATTTTCTCGGTTTTGAGGTTCAACGCAATTCTACGGGTCTCTATCTCTCCCAAAAGAAATACATTCAAGATCTACTTCTAAAGGCAAATATGAGTACCTGTAAGCCGTGTTCCACTCCTGTTTCCATTGGCCAGAAGCTCTCGGCACATGATGGTCTACCGATTGACAATCCCTCTGTCTATCGAAGCATCGTGGGTGGTCTTCAATATCTCTGCAACAGTCGACCTGATATATGTTATATTGTGAACAAACTAAGTCAATTTTTATCTAATCCTCTTCAATCTCATTGGATTGCTTTGAAAAGAGTTCTCCGATACTTACAGGGTACCGCTCACATGGCCCTTGTTTTTCGCCCCTCCTCATCTCCATTGGCGGTCCATGCCTTTTCTGATTCTGACTGGGCCGGCTCTATTGATGATCGGAAATCCACCTCCGGCGGTTGTGTCTTTCTAGGGGGGAATCTCATTCATTGGAGTTCTAAGAAGCAAAATGTCGTTGCCCGCTCCAGTACGGAGGCCGAATACAGAGCTCTTTCCACTCTATCCACTGAAATACTTTGGCTCTTATCTTTTCTCTCTGAATTAGGGTTTTCCCCTTCCACTCGTCCTACCATCTGGTGCGATAATAATGGCGCCCGAGCTTTGTCGCAAAATCCGGTGTATCACGCTCGAACGAAACACATTGAAATCGATGTGCACTTCATTCGTGACCATGTTGCCAATGGAACTCTGGAAATCAAATACGTCAGCTCTGAAGACCAAATCGCCGATCTGCTCACGAAACCAATGACTACTGACCGACACTCAGTTCTGTGTTCCAAACTCAATCTTCGAAGTCTACAAAGCTTGAGTTTGAGGGGGTATGTAAATGTAAAGGAAGCTGAAAATAAGTCACACTCAGGCCCATCAAATAATCATCCCACAAAGCCCAATTCACAGCAGCAGAAGCACATTCTAGAAGAAGCTCGCAAATGACAAATCATCAGCACTGTTATTCTTTCTGTTGTAACAATATA
>JANJEY010000003.1:6888956-6912492 GCA_024703695.1 Erythroxylum cataractarum
TTCAAGACCTAAGCCATGGGGCCCCTGCACTACGGCAATGTCACCCTCAGACAGTTGAATGGGAGCCTCATCTGGCCAGGGGAGGTTGTGCACTTCGTGAGCAGGAGTGGGGAGGCCAAAGACCGCTGCGCTGTAGCTTATAAGGGGCAGAGAAACCGGTTGGTCAGGAGGCGGAGGCTCTTCCTCGTGCTCCCTGACTCGGACTTTTTTGGCTGTGTGAACATTGGAAGTCAGTGGAGTGGGCGAGCTCATGGTGACCAGAGGCCAGGAGCCGCAACAGAAGAAGATTATTGTAGCAGTTACTGAAGCAGTTCGAGAGAGAATGTTACTGTAGCAATTTTCCTTTTCTAGTCCTACGGCTAACTAATATGGTAAAGATGAAAACTCTTTTGAATATGGTAAAGATGAAAACTTCTCTGACAAAGCTTGAGTGGACAAGTTTTTTTTTTTAAGGATTAGTCCGGAGACTAATCCTACATGGCGGGAACATCTCAAATCAAGGAGGGTTACCACTGGCTCAGGAGTTTGTTGCATTTTCAATAGTCGAACTCTCGACCTCTTGATTAAGCAATAAAGGTATGTGTCACCTACGCCAACCTCTCGAATTAGTGGACAAGTTTTTGGCCATTAGAAGGTGTCTACGTGAAAGGGAACGCGCCAGTGATAGTGAGATTCAACAAATTTATCTGTTTCTTGTGGGTTGTAATCCAAGGAATATCTAAAATTGTCAGGCATGTACAATTACATAATTGACCAATCACTTTTTTTCAATTACGAGAATAATACTTACAAAGTATTAGACAAGATGTAAATTTCGACTTATTTAGTAAATGATTTATCAAATTTTTTTTAACAAATGGGAATTTTTTTGATTATTTTCATTTGATAATCTACTGCTTGAATCGATAGATTAAATTTAATCCGTTGATTTTAAAAATGCTCCTAGAGAAATGCTTGAGAAATTAAGGGACTAAAAAATTATTATATCTAAAAGTTATTTCAAATTAGTTAAAGAGATAGAGACAAAGATATAAATAGATAAAGATAAAAATAGAGATAGAGATAGAAATAGAGATAATAAATTTATTATATAAATCTAATATTTTTAATTTTAATTTTGGAAGTTGAATTAATATATATCAAATTTGAGTTAAAATATACAAAGGATTATCATCCCATTATATACGCCTCCTTTTAACTTTGAAAGTACAGTAAAACCTCTATAAATTAACATTATTGGGATCATGATATTTATTATTTTATAGAGATATTAATTAACCGATAAATTAATATTTATTAATTTAAAGAGATTTTTGTAATTGATTGAAGTCAAATTTTGATTACATCAAAAAGCATTGTATCGTAGAAAAATTCATGTTTCATATTAATTAAATGAATCTAAAACATATATTCATTGTCCATAATATTAATGAAAACTAATAAATAGTGATCATTGTTTTTTAATAATTAAGTATTATTCATTGTATTTTTACTAAAAACATTCAATATACATATGTATCTATTATGGAGATAGAAAATACTTTATCAACAAGATAGAAATTTTTTTAAAACCACACCGAACAATGGCTCCTCATCTAAAAGGTGTCAAGAAATCAACAATGACGGATCAAATACGCAAAGAATTATGTGAGTACAACAGAGATCATTCGACATGCACTTAAAAAGATTTGTAGTTGTAACTTGAAGAAAAGTTTCATTTGAAAGTTAGTCAAGATACAATCTCAAACATACTCAAGCGATCGACTGAGTATCTTTCGACCAACTTAGAAAAAGGAAGGGATATCAAGCGGCACAAACTAACAAAATTTTCAGATATAGAGAAGGTTGTTTATGAGTGGTTTCTCCAGTATCAAGATCGTGTGAATAAGACCGAAGAGCTAATTTTAGAGAAGGTAAGAGATACAATGAAACTTCTATACCCTCAACAAGATTCTGAGCACAAATTTTCTCAAGATTGGCTTGAGAAATTCAAGCTATGACACAGTATCAAGTCATTTCGTCGTTTCAGAGAGAGTGGTTCGATTGATATACAAGACATGGAGAAGCAATTGAAGTCTATAAGGGAAAAAAATAGATAAGTTCTCTATGAAAGATGTTTTTAATATGGATGAAACTGGTTTGTTTTACAGGTTACAAGCTAATCATTCCCTTGCTACGAAGCAACTTGAAGGAAGAAAACAAGACAAAGAAAGGCTAACAATTGCTATTTGTTGCAATGAGGATGGCTTTGAAAAAATCCCTTTATGGATTATTGAAAAATATGCAAAGCCACGTTGCTTCAAGAATGTCAACATGAATAGCTTGAATTGTCACTACCGTGACAACAAAAAAGCTTGGATGACAAGTGTGCTCTTTGATGAATATATTTGTTGGTTTGATAAAAACAATGCATGGTAGAAGAATTTTGTTTGTGATAGATAATTGTCCAGCACATCCAAGATATATTGAAGTGTTACATAATGTTGAGTTGTTCTTTTTACCACCCAGCATGACATCAAAAATTCAACTTTGTGATGCTGGAATAATAAGAGCTTTCAAGATGCACTATCATAGGAGATTTTACTGTAAGATTTTAGAAGGCTATGGGTTAGAACAATCTGATCCAGGTAAGATTAATGTTTTGGATGCTATCAATATTGCAGTCTCGGCTTGGACAGTTAGTGTTCAGCAAGAGACAATAGCAAATTGTTTTTGACACTGCAAAATTTGTTCAGGGGATGAAGTCTCAAGGAATTTAGATGAACCCACTTGTAAAAACTACATTCATGAACTTGAGCTCATGATTAATGATCTCAACTATCGCAATAAAATGGAGAAGAAATTGTGGCTACTATCCTTGAATATAATGTTGATGACGAAGTTGAAAACGATACAGTACCTTTGGAACTAGTTACGCGTAAGGAAGCACTTATCGCTTCTATAACTCTTCACAATTTTTTTGGTACAGTTCAAAAACACACCACCAGAAATTTTGGATGCAATAAGAAAAGTTAAAGATGGACTCCAACTAGACTTAATTTTTTAAAAAAAACAAACAACACTAAAATCATATTTCATTAAATTATCTTAGTTATATTTGTCTAAGTTTATATAATTATTAATTTATGATATTAATAGAATCCTATATTTACATAATGATATTTTGAAAATATATTATCTTATCATATTGAAATTTTTTAAATTTTTAACTAGCCCAAGTCAGGGCCAGAGAAAAATATTATCTTAGAGTTTATTAATTTACCGAATATCAATTTAAAGAGGTTCTAATGAACATTAAACAAATACACAAATTCGAGATGAAAAACATTACACGACGAAAGTTACTACAAAGGATAAAGTAAAATATCTACTGATAAGGTATTGACGATAGCTTTCAAATACATCCATGCACTCGGTCAAGAATTTATTTACACAAGGCAGATGAGATGTTCACCAAATATTGATCTCTCTATTGTTACAATATAGTTCATTCAGCCACAAATTAATTTGTGATAATGTTGAAGGAGAACTTTGACAGCAGCAGTGGGACTCCTGATATTACCGGTCCATAAGTCTGCAGATATCCAAATGCATCAGAGATCAGATCAAACTTCCTTAATCTAATTTAATTACTTATTGCATATAACACAGCATCAAAATCAACTACAATTACCAGCACAACAAATGTGGCAAACAAGGACCAAGCTATCTAAACTGAAGAAATGTACCTTTTGATTTTCATGAACCTGGCATAATGGAACTGCAAGCAATTTCATATTTTTTGGTACATTGAACTTTCGACTTGCTGGTAATTTGACAAGGTAAAGTTTTGTGCATTCCTGTACAGTGAAACAGGTATGAGAATTTGAGAATGTATGCAATCCAAACCACAAAAGGAGCTACCAATTAACCTATTGAGGAAGAAGGTTAAACTATAAGAGGAGCTATCTGCATCAAATCACCTTAGGCATTTTTGCACTGGGGGGTAAGTATGGATACAACAGAGTTTCGAAGTCATGCCTCCACCACATTCCAAGACATTCTTCCACCTACACACGGGAGACATGTAAACAACAATGATGAAACCTAAAACCATTAGGTCAATGGATTACCTTCCAATCAGTTTCATCCTCATTTACAGAAAGCTTCCTTGATAGCTTACGCTTCAATCCATCAACATCTGGAAAGTCCAATCAGTGTCAATGAACAAGAATTGCCCTCGGTTCAAGAATGATTAACCTTCCCAATGTCAGGTCTGGCGAACTAGACATAAGGAAGCACTTGCCTGATTCACCTGGTCTAATGCGACCACCAGGCAGCTTAAAGATGGAATTTCTTATTTGCAATAGTAGTAGATGGGGGTGTTTGAACAACTCAACCTGATCCAGCAACATTCATACCATTCAATCAAGTCTTATGTTCTCAACTCCAACAATGTTTATGTAACATCTGCCAAGAAAAGTTGACGATGTCTAATCCAAAAGCATAGTATAACAATCATGACTAAACTCATCTGAAGTTCAATTACGACAGATTACTCGATCAGCCAATCAAAACTAATGAAAAGGCGTCAGATATGACAAAAAATAGAAACTAACCAGAATAACAGCTTCCACGCAGGTCCTCAACCCACGAATATCATAGCTAAACACGGAAAGATTAAAAACACATCTCAAACCCACAAAACCATATCTGGAAGAGAAGAAGAGCAAAACCCCATAAAATCAAATAGCGAAAAGATATAAAAAGATGCATACTTGATCTTCATCCTCTGAATGCGATCATACAAAGTCTCATCCCTGAAAGGAAGAGGCTCTTTGGAACCAAAGGAATAGCTATTCAGAGGATATATGTCCACCACTAAACTTCCATCAACCCCATGGTTTCTGTTATTCCCAAACGCAGACACACTCGTCTGATCATCCATATCCAGTTTCTCCAAAACAATTAGATACCCAAGAGGATCATCTCAGAACTGTATAAGTAGTAGTCTTAGTGGATTCAATGTGAAGAGAAGAGTCAAGGAAAAGTTCAGAAATGAAAAGAAGTAAGAAGACGTGTCCAGTGATAGAATGGTGCAGTGTGCGCTAAAGTCCCAAACGTGGCGTTCCAGAGAGAATTGGACGGTGGACTGGACACCCAGCAGACAATAAAAATGTCAACACGTGAGACCGAAGACGTAGAATTTTGTCGGAAGAAATGCTGGGCTTGGACTAATTGCAGGCATTTCCCAGAATCCACTATTGATGGGCCACTAAACTGTAATTTGGGTACATCATCCAACAGCCATGTTTGGTATTGGTATTGGTATTTGGTAGGCTTTGGTTAAAGTTTACTTCTTTCTTGCTTTCTTTTCCAATTTCCACGGCGGTTTCGAAGCATGATAATGAACTTCAAATTTTGTTAATAAGTTAATTCTTTCTTCATTTTTCTTTCCTTGGATAGTTTCTTACTTACATACATGTGCCTCTTCTAAAACTTCCAAAATCGATCTTTGAACACGTCTATAATCATGCACTATTCTCTATAGTACAATTACCATAAAAGGATCAGTTAACCAAGATCTCAAATTGTTCTAGGTAGAATGTCATCAGTTAATCACTTAATCCCACACGCCATCACCACGTCAAGAATTATTTTTATTAGAACTAAACATGTTTTTATGATTAGGAATTGACTTCGGTTGCAAATTGCCTTGGACCTAAAGTTTACTGTAGCGAGCGCCGGCGGAAAGTCGCCGGCTTCACTCATGAAATAAATATCAAGTTTTTAAAACCAATCAAAATTCATCATTTGGCGTGAGATATATAAGATAAGAATAGACTAAATTCTTTATATATATACAGAAATTGTGTTTCATTATTGGAAAAGAAGAGACAGGGGAGGAATCAATTATATCAACTTCAGCCGGTTAATACTGGACAAGGAATATGTAAATAACATTCATGTCTTTGAATTCGGGTTTACAAGACAACACCCTTCCTGGATCCAAATCTT
Organism: Erythroxylum cataractarum; assembly: GCA_024703695.1. Classification (NCBI taxonomy): domain Eukaryota; kingdom Viridiplantae; phylum Streptophyta; class Magnoliopsida; order Malpighiales; family Erythroxylaceae; genus Erythroxylum; species Erythroxylum cataractarum. Next base: position 6,894,954 of record JANJEY010000003.1, read on the forward strand.
GAATCAATTCAAATATTGGTTCTTGTTTGCAATTGGTTTCCCATTTGTTCCAGGCAAGTTATCTATTTCTGTTGGAAGTTCATTCGCTTGTACGATGTTCTTATCTTGTTACTTGGATCGTTAGATTGATTGGTTAAAGTATTAGCTGAAAAAGGATGTCATAGTTTCATCTGCAAGTTTTAGTTGCAAAGTTTTGAACTTTACGCCTGTTGTTTGAGAATTTCAAGTCGCGAGCTCTCTGCTTCTAGTCCGACTTTCTAAGACTTCTGCGAAGTTTTTTCTTTTTGTTTCAAGGGTCTGTCTTTAGGTTTCACGTTTCCCTGCTGTGATTGTAAGGTTTTGTGGTTAAGCCTTAAGCCACTGCAATCAGGAGTATCGAAATTGCGAATTTTGTTGTGAATTCTTGGAGTAATCTTGGGATGATTGAACTTTTGAACAGATATCTACAGATTGAAGACTTCAGTTGGTTCTAAAGTCTGCAATTTCAGCATGGATCCAAGTATTGCCCTTCTCTTTACCACTTGTAACTGTTAGTCTTAGATACTATTTGACACTGTTTTACCTGGAATGAAAAAGTCTGGAACTAGCTATGATTCAATTTTTCGCAAATGCTATTGTCCGTAGGTGTCCTGGACCATCTGGTTGATTTGATATGCCAGTGCAATTCATAGATAGCAGTAGCTATTTGATCAATATCAGTTCTCATCTTCCATATTTACATTTCTTTTGAACTTGGCAATTGTTTGCTCGTAGTGGCTGTTGAATTTGCCTGTTCGGGAATAAGAGACTTTTTCTCTATTATTTGGCAGAATTAACTAATTCACTTCCTTGGTGATGCAGATGCGGTAGAAGATAAAGGAATTTTGAAGTCTGGCCTAGAGTTGGCGAAATCTATTACCGATAAACATGTGGACCTTCTGAGGCCAGCTAGCGGATATTATTCAGCAATTAAAGGTGAGTACAACGTAGCTTGTGCACAGAAAAACAAGGAGCATTGAATAAGTTCCATGTCCATTGTTTTCCTTTTATCTGCAGGTGGAATGTGGAAAGCTGGGAGCTCGAATTCTTTTGAAATACTTTTAACGGTTCCTGACATTTTCGTGCCTTCGTTAATCTGTGAATCCAGTTTTGCATTTTACAGTTTGCAAACAGCAAATACACTTAGAAATTTATCATTTGAAGAGATGATGCATAATTTTTTATGCATATTAGCTGCTTATCTAAACATCTGAGAGTTGATTGTTTTGACAGGGCACGCAGCAGGTGCTGCCGAACGTGATAAGGCAAAATATACCCTCATCAGGGATCCTGAAGATTTGCAACAAGGGATCTATGACAAACCCCTTCCATGCTTTGGCTGTGGAATAGGATGGTTTTCGTGAGTATTCCTTGAGTTCCTTTTCTCCTGCAGGTAATTGCTATCACTCGTGTTTCATATCTTTCGTTGCAGTTTTCTGACAGGATTCATATTCCCCTTGATATGGTACTTTGCAACCATTCTTTACTTCGGAAACTACTACCGTAAGGATCCACGGGAGCGATCAGGCCTAGCCACCTCTGCAATTGCTGTAAGCTCAAACCCCATACGGCCTTTTCTTCTTCCTCCTCTTTCAAACCAGTGTTGGATGCTAAAATATACCGCCTGAACTTTTTCTTTACCATATTCATTAATTATTCATCAACGTCACTGAAATCTCAACATGTTATTTTTCTGTTACAGGCAATAGCATGCTCTGTTCTGCTGTTGGTTTTAGTAGCTTACTATCTTTTAATTTAGAGCAGAGCGCTTCACATGTAATTCCCAAAATCAGTTGGAAGAAACTGAGTCAGAGAGAGCACAAAAGAGAAACGATGTCGCATGAAGATAGAACGTTACGCGCACATGTTGGGGATTCCTGTTAAACCAACACCAGACAAAATGTAGCATGAAATTAGAAGGTTATTTCGAAATTTACAAATTGATTGTCTCATTTATTGCGAGTTGGTTGCCCCTTTCAAATTTCGGGTATTACCCAATAATAACATGTTTACTCCAGAAGACACCATTTTAGTTGTTTTCTTCACCCAATAATTTTGATTTCTGGGGTTATGATAGGAAGAAATCTTCTAAAATCTGCTTAACAGGTTTGGGATAGGAAGGTTCAGGATGTCCTGAACCAAACTAAACCCGTGAATTGAAGCTTCACAAGGACTTACCAGAGTCCTCTTGAAACATTTGAACTTCAAATCACTTGTGCCACTTACCATTCTACTGAACATAAAAAGCTTCCAATAATTGAAGTTGAAGAAGCCGTTTATTCCCAACCCATACGAGAGAAGAAATTAGCGTAAACATTTTCGCCTCTCAAAAAAGGAGGCAAGAAAAATTAAAGGTCAAATACTTGCGACTAAAGCTTTTCACACAATGCCTCTATAATTCCGAAACAAGGGGAAAGGTGAGAAACAACAAAAATTCCCCAAGAGGCAGTCCTAACGATAGTAACTTCGAGATAAATCTGAATCTGAATCTGAATCAATAGAAATCCACAAGACATAGACAAAAAGTCTTGAGGCCAACCTACTTGATTCTTAACCAGTTAGCTTGATGGACGACCATGAATGTTGCAGGGTGATGATGAGAAAGCTTACTCCAATAAATGAAATTACCCCTGTTATGGATTTCTTTCTACATGCAAAAAGATCTCAGCTCAATCTGTGGCCACCAGATGCACGCATTTACCATTAAGTCTGAATCTTGAACTTGAATTAACCTGCCACGTCAACAGAAACATGAGTTCATTTCAAAATCAGACAATCTTGCTAAAAGAAGTAAACCTAAAGTTTACCGCACTATCCCTCTAGTTAGTCCCTCCTTCTAACATAGGAACACCAAATGACCAATTTCTCTTGCAGAGAACTAACCTAAGATTACTGCACTATCACCCAGGTTAAAGGGCCCTTCCTTCTAACACATAAAATACCAAATGACCAATTTCCTTTGCAGTGAGCTAACCTTTTGTTCAAGGATATTGCTCAGTTCAGCCTCGTCTTTGGTTAAGCCAGCTTCCTGTAGGGACTTCAGTACAAATTTTTTAAGTTTCCTCATCTTCAGAACTCTGTCAGGATTCTGTATCACATAGCAAATACAAAAATTTAAGTTAAAATAAGGATAAACAAAAATGACACCATAAACCCAATTAAGTTCAATATAAATGCTTCCGAGTCTGATAAAGCACACCGTCATCATGCAACCACTTTTATCTCCACTGCTTGACTATTATAACTAAAAGATTAAACCAAGGCATGGAGCTGATGCTATCGTTACTTACAGATGTCAGTGCTGCTTTGATCAATTTCTTCCACTTAATCTTCTTTTTAGTATCTTCATTTGCAAAGTTAGACTCGACCACCTTTTCATCTTCCAGCATATTGTATTTAGCTTTCTTTGGTCGACTCTCTGTTTCCTTACTCTTTACTTCTATAACCGCAACTACATTTTGTGCTCCATCCATAGCATCACTTTCAGCCGGCTTCTCATTGCCATCACCCTGATATTCATCAAGTTTTCTCCTCTTCTTCGATGGCAACATACCATTTTCTACCTCGGAGTTGCTGTGGCCATTCTCAACTTTAGATATCTTTAGCATTCCTTGTTCACCATCCAAGTCTGTAGGGTCGCCTAGTTTACCATTTGTAGTTTTCTCAACAGGAGCACTTGTATCTGTAGCCAATCCTCCTGTATGTTTAGGTGCTCCACTAGCAGCATGAAAAGCTCGGGCCTTTGCACGGTGCTTCTTCCCATCAGCATGGAGAAGTAAAGTCTGCTTGCTCGTAGCCTTGGTATTACAGAGACTTTAAGGACATGGATTTGGATGGTAGAATGAGTTAGAAGAAAGTATGAGTTGAGAATCATGAGGTATAATAGCTTCCAAATGCATCATGGTTATAGGTTCTCATTTTCTCCAAGACCAATTATTAGACAGATCCAATTTTCACTTAGGCCTACTTTAACACACCTAATGTCAACTAGAAGCATTAATGTAGGCCCAGTAAAGTTTTACAAACTATGGTCAAATCAACTTGCTCTAAAACTAGAAATATATGTCCAATACAAGTCTTCTGAATTGGACCTTGAAGGGTGAGACCTACAACAGAAGCTTAACATATACAATTTCATTACGCACATGACGTCAGACCAGGACTAACTGCTGCCGACGTAGTTTTAAAGTTCAGACTTCATATTGTAAGCAGCAATTTGGCAAAGGCAATTCATATTCATTCTTCTCTATTGGGAAAATCCCCCCCATCTTTCATACAAAACCTTTTCACCTTAGCTGCAAACTGAAGTAACATGTCAAAGAATTCAACATTGTCACAAAAAGATGTAAAAATAAATATTGACTAAATTATTTCAAATATCTTAAACTATACATAAAATATCAATTATATCTCAACCTTCATCACGACTTATGGAAAAGTATACTTATTTATCCTATTGTCAATATTGTTAATAACAGAATTTAACTGCGTTGAATTGTTATACTCCTTTAATAAAGGTAAGAAGCAATTTTATAAGGTAAGGATTGAATCTCTAAACGACGAGGCCCGAAAGAGGTTGATATGGCCAGTGGTGGTTTGATGAAGGATTGTTTAATCCTTAACACACTGTATTTCTATAACAACTCAATAGGGTTAGGTTTTGTCACCATCAGTGTTAATAGTTAAGTTCTGTTCCTAACAGCGTTAACAATGGGATACATAGGCATGCATTTCCAAATGCCATCTTATGTAATATTAAAAAATGAAGATTGAGACATATCCAAATGCCATCTTATGTAATATTAAAAAATGAAGATTGATACATACTTCAACGTTTTGTTAAATTCAAGGCATTTGAAATAATTTACCTAAAATTTTCATGCATCAAAGTATTGTCAATTCACATCTTCTTTTACCACCAAAGTAATTCCAAAAATCATTATTAACATATATCAGCACTGTTTGGCAAATAGCAAATTGTATTAACTATTAGCTGATTATATAAGCTGATTTGACCAGCGGATAATATCAGCCGTTTATTAAAAATGTTTGATAAAATTAACTTTTTAGTATTGACTGTTGATGTATAAAATGACTTATCAGAGCATGATTTTTTTTTAAAAATATAAAGGTGTGAAATATTATATTTCGTTGAATATTCTTATAAGAATTTTGATTTTAAATATTTAATTTTACAAAAATTAAGTTTATAACTTTAATAATAATAATAATAATAATAATATAAAGTAAATTCTCTATTAATATAAATGATGCAGCACATCATATCAGTATTTTTCATATAATATGTATGAATTTTATTATTTAATAAATTAAAAATATTTATAATTATAATATGACAGATATAATATACATTAGTTATATACTAAAATATTAATTTGATGTGACTCTTATGTTCAAAACTTAATATTATGGTGTTTTTAAATGTAAACTAATATTATAAAATTAAATAAAGATAAAAAGTTTAATTAATCCCTTTATTATATTTTTCCAAACTTAATGACATAATTGTTCGATAGAAGAAAAAACTTTGAAAATATACAGAGAAAATATAGAGAGTAAAGTTGATGGCAAAATTATTATTAGGCAAAAGTTAAATCCAAAAGTTCCTCTTACAGAGCTTTTAGAAATCAACTTATCGGAGCTAAATAAGCTAACCAATAAGTCATTCACCAAACACAACAATAATTTTTTTGAAAAAATAGTCATCAAGTTAACTCTTAATCCATAAGTTAAAAAACAGCTTATAAGCTAATTGCGAAATATCTCCGTCGCCTGGGAGAGCACAGAAGGCAAGGAATCATAAAATCAAGAATAGAACAATATCAATTGCCATAATAAGAAACAAGGAATCGGAGATAATGGGGAAAACACGTAAACAACAGCAACGCACCTACAAAACCATGGTGGGCGTTCAGACAATCCCACATTAATATCAACATCAGGCTGTTGCTTCGAACCCTTGTTGTTCTTGGGAGTTGCTCCATTAGAAGCCTTCCCTTGACCCTTTGGACCATACTTTTCCTGTAAGCAGATTCGATGGTTGAGACCCAACACGTATTAGATAATTCAACTGTACTAAATTACATACAAGATAACAAACATTCAAGCAAGATGGATTTGAACTTCAAAGGAACAATCAACACAAAAAGGTAATTCCACAATCACGCACACAACAGAATAACAAATGGAGAACGGACGCACCGCTTCAGTGATGCACTGAGTGTGACCCTGAACGCTGTCAGGCCTAAAAACCTCTCCGCAATCGATACATGAAAACTACAATATTTAAAGTCAAACACCATCAAATTGCTTCACTTTTTACAATTTCTGAAGCTACAACCCAGAAAAGCGAGAGAAAATTGGGGATAAAGGAAGAAACTTCATATCAGAGACCTTAGAGGCAGAGCAACATCGGAAGTGATTGGGTAACTTGGGTTTCTTCAAATTCTCTCCACAATCCTCACACTGAAACCACACCATTTGTACCAAAATAAGATTATGTTAATCTTTGATTCGTTAACACAGCTGATGGGACGTTGGTTGGCGAATTACGCTAGAACAACCCTGTAAAGTGCAAGCTCGAGGAGAAAGAGGCAGGCGTTTTGACGTTTTGTTGGGTTGGGAATTATGCCTACTAGGGTTTTAGTCGAATTTTCCAGAAACTTCAGACAAGGTGTGGTCCAATAAACGCTGCGTTTTGATGCGGATTCTAGGTCTAAATTTTATCCGTAGGGAAAGTTGAGAAAGGACTCGGTCCTAGGGTCCATATTATATGATCCAACCCAAAAAATAAAACTGATCGAGAAAATTATTTGAAGTAATAAATCTTCTAAATCACAACTTATTATTGGGCTGACCATATCATAAGAATGAAGTTGGTCACCAGAACAAACCGTTATTTTAGAAAAGATCAACTTATGCAAAATCATGAAGAGAGATAGGTGACAATACATAAAGTGGTTACTTTTTTTTTTTTAATTTCAATTTAATAATCAACCTTTAAATTTTTTAAAATTTGTAACTAATTTTTAAAAATCCATATAATCTAAATTAAAATGTTGCCTCCATTAATTATTTATTAAATGTAGTTAATATATCACATTTTTAGTGGACTTGGATAGCTCGAGTGACTTTAAGTTCAACCATCTTACTCATGTAACCATTATTCTGAATATCATATCAAATTTGGTATCATTTTTTGATCTGAAACAATATGACATCAACATCAAATAATATCGACTATTATTTTGGAAAATTTTTAAAATTATAAATTAGTCTATTAATTTTAGAAAATTACAAAATAATCCTTATTATAATCATATTTTGTAAATAAAATTATTTATTATAAACTTGAACCAAATGCATCGCTTTTCTATTTTTTAAAAGGTGTAAAGTGAAAACAAGTGTAAAAGGATGCGTTAAACAAGGTCCATGTATTGAAAATCAATAGTTGAACCTTTTAAAATAAGGATAACATATTTAAGAGTGTATAATCTTTTAAGATTTTTCAATTCAGTGCTAAAATTTTTAATTCAATTGAGTGATTAACCTTTTTAAACCTTAACAATTAAGTTCAAAAGATTATTTTTTTCGATATGACATGTCTACTAAATGTCACATAAATGTCCATTTATTAGCCACATTGGCAAAAATTAAAATTTTGAACCAAAATATAAGGTTTTAAAAGGTTAGTCGTTCAATTGAAAATTTTAAAAATTTGAGCACTAAATTAAAAACATATAAAAAAGTTGAACATCTTAGAAATGATTATGCTTTTAAAATAATAAACTAGATCTTCTCACAAACTCAAAATGATAGTTGCTCAGTCTTAACTATTGTTAGCTAGATTATTAATATAAATGTCATACTCTAAGCACTGTGCAAGTTAATTAATGGATAAATTGTATTTTTCTCTTGTCATTTAGCTATGTATTCATTTTATATTATCAATTCCATTCTTTTTACCTCTTTCAATATCTTCAGAACCTATATTTAGGCTTTATTTGCTCAATGCACCTTCTCCTCTACATCATTTCTATTAAATATAGTTGTAAGAGAGTAAAAGAATCCTATTTCTAAACTAAACAAAGTCTATATCCATATCACTTACCTAATTCTCAAATGAAACTTTAACTAATTAACATAGAAAAATCAATTCATATGTTGCTGAAGTTGTTTCAAATTTTTGTTCTCAAAACTTGGAAGCACCATACCCAATTGTTTAAATAGATGGTGAGACGTGAGATGCGACAATGAGAGATAAGAGAGGTTAGATGTAACATTGGAGAGGTGAGACACGACTAACGATGAGGAAAGGAGACAGCGAGGAGAAGAGTCGAGGATAATGGTAACATGTTGAGTTAAGAGAGTTGATTGAGATTTGTGCATTAACAATTTTTGCAATATTGAAATGGATTTTTCATATTTAACAAAAAAAAATTCAAAGAATTAGAGGTATAGGTTGTGTGTGAGTTAGGAGCTTTGGATAGGAAGATAAGTAGCTTGAGTTTGTAATTTGGTCCTTCTTTTTTACCAATAAATACCAATCAGTATCACCTAAAATTGGAATTTGGTATTGAAATATGGTTTTTGATACCATTTTTTGGATGGTATAAAGTGTTCTGGTTAGACTACTACAAAAATAATAAGATTGCATTTAAACCATCTTAGAAAATAAATAACCCTAAATTTTATTATTCTCTAAACTATGTCCTCTTCATCTCCCCTTTTTCCCCCCTTTCTCACTCTTTCGTTTTTCTTATAAACTTGAACTAAAAAAGCTTGTAGCTTCTGATGGCTTCATTACATTCATCAAAGGGAGTGTTATTAGACACATAGAAGCAAGCTCAATGATTGTGTTAGAGTAAGAAATTTTCTAATTTCGCGGATTAATGGGTGTTATGCGAACTTTATGAATAGAGATAAATCTTAGAAGACATTTTCTCTTTTGTACTAAAAGTGGGGTGAGTTGTTTGAATGAAATAGGCTTGTTAGGTTTTTAGGATATTTTTGGTTTTTAAGTTTCAGGATTTTTTGTGTTTGCTGAGTCTTTCTAGGTTGCTTTTGATTTTATGGGTTTCCAGGGATTTTGGTTATTAAATCTTGATAATCTTAGTAACAAATTTCTATTTCACATTCAATTTCAATATGAGGGTTGTAGGTTTTTTTAGTGAACAATTACAAAAGAGCTTTGAGTGTTATCCTTAGTTTATAGAAACTAGAAAAAAAAGAAAGTTGAAAATATAAGTTATAAGAATTTTGTTGTCCATGATTGTGAAAAATAATGATAAAAATGGATGTAAAAATAGAATGATTAATTTATACTTGATTGCCTTATTGTAGCTATTAATTATGAAATTAAATGTACTATTGAATACAACATTTGTGAGACTAACAACTTTTCACAACTTAAACTTATAATTTTATGGTTTTGAATTCGTGAGTAACAGTCATTCATAGTTCATAATGAAACGAATTGTCTAATATGCTTACGACGAATTAGGCTACATATTTCATGTTGTGTTCTAAATCCCTCATGTCATTGTCATTGTAATGCTCAATACTTATTTTCTATTTCTTGAAAATTGCCTTTCACACAAGTCGATCGAGCTACTTTTTATAAAAACATACATTTAAAATCATGAAATTCACAAATATGGTTCTATTTTTTTTCCTTTTCTAAGAACTTGTGGAGGCTTTATAATAATTTTATGCCTATCCTTAGGGAGCTTTGGATTATTCTCACATAAAATGTTAAAAGCCCTGCTAATGAGTTGCTTATATGATACAATAAAATGATAATTATGTTGGTCTAATATAGCAAAAAAAATGAAGAAAAAGGTTAGATACCAACTATAGAAGGGTGGCCATATGATATGAAAATTAATAAGAAGTTAAAGTTGACATTGACTCTAAAAGTGAGCCTACATTTTTGGAATAATGTCATACATTAGTTATAGATAACATCTTAAAATGTAACATCCCATCACCGATGGGAATGGTATTTTGGTAAATTGGGACGAGTTAGGAATGCTTAAATATTTCTCGGCATACACATGCATCATATAGCCTCTATATAGATATGAATGGTAATTTTTGCATATGCACATGATTTGTACATGCATTTGACATTTTTCGACATATGTGTCTAAATGAAACTTTTTGTGAATTATGTTATTTTTGTGTTTGAAAAATTGAATTGAAGTGCTCTAGGTGTGTTTTACATTTTTAGGGACTTTTAGGAATTTTTCTGAAATTTTTAGGAAAAAATATCCGGACCAGAAAAATCGCCAAGCGGCGGACTGATAGATTTTCGGTACTGAAAATGACTATCCAATGGTACTGGACTATGAGACATATGATTTTAGGAATTATTAACTTTGAGTCATTGAAATTTGGAGACAAATTAGACTAGAAATTGAATTGAAAGGAGAAAGAACCTAAGGAGTGTCTAAGAAGAGGACAAATGGCAAGTGACACATGTCACTTGCCTATCTATTCTTAGACTTAAGGGTTATTTAAATAACCTAGGAAGGGCTTGTAGTCCACGATTCTTCTCCTTGAACATAAAAAAAATTCACTTTGAAAGCTTATTTTCTCCTTCCACCGTAGCTTCCTTCCCTCCTTCCCTCTTCCTTTGTTGGTTTCCTCTTTCCCTTAAGTTGCTACTCTTCTCTTCTACCTTAAGTGCTTCCTTATCATGTATCCAAGCTTAAGCCTTGTGATGGTGAGTGTTGTGTGTGTGAGTGGATGATTGTGTGGTGTAGGGAGGAAGGTAGAGACTTGGAAAAAGTTTGGAGAATTTAAAGCTTGGAGTCTGTTTAGGTGAGAATTCATGTATGTGTTCTTTAATTGGTAGTTAGAAGCATTTATTGTGAATATTTGTACATTAATTTCATAAAGATTTTGATTGGATTGTTTGGGTATAAGTGTAAGTATGTGTGAGGATGAATGATGACTATGTTGTGGATTAGTTTTGGATTGGTTTTGATGTTTGAATAATGTTAGATAAGTGGTAAATTCAAGTAAGAAGATGGTCTGTTGTGTGCTGCCAAATCTTGACTATTTATTCAAGTGAATGTTTAGATGAACTTGGGGCTGAATTGGAGACTAAATTGGATGCTTATTGATGTAGGTATAGTGATGGAATGCAAGGAGTTGAAGTAGATAGGAAATCTGAAAATTTTGACTTTGTGTAGGGTTCAGATTTTTGCCTATAACTTTTGATTTTGTTGTGCTATGGAGATGAGCTTTGGCTTAAATTAAACTTAAGAAGTATAGCTAGAATTCATATGAAGGAAGTGATACTAAATTGTGCCTTGAAGGAGCTTGAATTTGGCCTTGAAAGTGTGTTGTAGGTGTTGTATGAACAATAATCTGAATCTTGTGACCTGAAACTTTGATGACTTTTTTTAGGTTGATTTGGATTGAATTTGCTAATTTTGTCTTCATGAAAGTTAAAGATTTTTGTGTTAGCTTTTTAACGCCACTAAGTATGAATTTTTTTGATGTGTAGATTGAAAGTTATGGTCTATAAAAGTTCAGGTGGTAATTCAGCCCAAAATGTGTTTTGTGTGCAAATGCTCTAAGTGTATAGGTTTTGTGCTTTTTGTGTTCTGGTATTAAAGTTGGACTGTTAAGGGTAAAATTGGCTTAAGTGATCTTCTGTAAAGTTTAAGGGGATTGTTATAGCTTTCTAATGAGGTATTATATGCGAATTTTGGATGTAAGGATTGTAAGATACAAATTTGTAAAGTTTTAGCTATGGTTAGGTCATGTGCTGTTTCAACCCTCCTTAACAAGGTAGCCACATTAATGTGAGGATTTGACCTAGTTAGAGATGGAATTTGGTTCTAAGTCCTTCTTGATAATTGTAGTATATTTTCTGAGCTTTTTATTTCTATATGGTATGGAATTTTTCGCTAAGGGGATGTGGAGTTATGAATTTTGGTAAATTGGGTTATTGTTGAGAATAATTTGGGTAGGCAGAAACTTTGTTTGAGAATTTGATTTGTTTAGAGATGGAATTGGCTTCCAGATTGTTTATTAAAGTTGTAGAATTTGTTTTTCTCTTTTGATTAATATAAAATTTTGGAATTTTTGGCAAAAGGGATGGAAAGTTATGATTTTTGCAAAATGGTATACTGTTTTGTGAAACATTGTTCAGGCAGTAACTTTGGTTGCATTTTTTTCACCCTTAGAGATAAAATTGGTTTTTATGTCCTTCATGAAACTTGTATAGATCTCTTTTATCTTGAAATTGATACTAAGTTTGTCTAATTTGGAGTTCGGAGTAAAGAGTTATGACTTGTGAAAGTTGGGATGTCGACAGAAGAAAGAAAAAAGCTTCCAGTCAGTCACTGTAGTCGACCTAGTCGACTACAACCTCCGACTAGTCAACTAGGACATGTATTTTTCCTGAACTAGTCGACTACAACCTCCGACTAGTCAACTAGGGCATGTATTTTTCCTGAACTGACCTCTCTCCACTCTATTGTGTATAACTTTTCCGTCCGACCTCCGATTGACCTGATTTTCGAGGCATCGGATTCGTGAGACTTTTAATTTCATTTCTATGGAAAATTGGGAATTTTTGGAGATAAAATTGACGTAGATTGATTAGGTCAAATAGAGGGGATCGAGTAAATATTTTTCTAGTCCGTGTTTTGTTTATAATTGGACCTATAGAGGTCCGAATTGAGTGATTTTAGTTTCTATGGCTTTCAAATTTTTAGAGGAAATTTTTATGACAGGAAATTGTGGAATAGTTCCGGGAATGTCACGAATATGCATTATACGCATTTTAATTTCTACATGTGCATTATTAAATAGTCCTGATTGTGCATTTGGTAATAGTTGTATATTTTGAATGTGATAGAGGCACATTTGGAACGTCAGCACACGGACGTTGCCGAGACTTCTAGGCATTATCTCAGAAGCTATAGGTGAGTGACCTAGACGATTCCTCAATTATTATGTATTCTAATTCTATATTTAGAATTCTGTGGTGAATAATGGTGGGAATTGTGTTTGAATGTGAATTCCAGACAGAAGGTCCGGAGTATTTGGAAAGATATGATATAGAAGTGTTATGGGTACATGAATTTATGATCTACTTGCCTATGATATGACTGATTTGGATTCAACTGATTGATTTTGATACATAAATGTTTATTGTGTCATTTATAGGCTAATTGAGTGTGAAATATGAATGCGAGCATAATAAAGTGATGAATTGTAACATACGCAGTTCTTTCATAAATGCATGAACAGAAAATGACAGTTGTGACCAGAGCAGCCACCGATCAAAACTTTTAGCTCAACGTTTATATTTGGGCCTCGAGCTCCATAGTAATTCAGAGCCTCTGGCTCAACGATTAATGTGCCCTTATTGGAACAGTTTCAGGGCCTGTGGCTCAACGATTAATGTGCCTTTATTGGGACAGTTTCAGAGCCTCTGGCTCAATGATTAATGTGCCCTTATAGGAACAGTTCAGGCGCTTGGTCACAACACCGAAATAAACCAGAAAAGTGTCACATGCGCATGTTATTTGCATTTAATTTAATCATTCTGATTAAGTGAAAGGCAAAATGCCTTATGTTCTAAGGTACCTCTGAAAGTGAATTATGAAACAACCGTGTTATGCTTGAGTTTAGTATGAATTCAATTGGTTATGTATGTCTAAATCGAATGAAATGTGTCAAATTGTCTGTACTCGAGTGAAATGGAGAAATGGGGTCAAATATGCAAGAATGTGAATATATGTTATGTGAATTGATGTATTGTATAAATTAAGTGAACCATCGATGATGGTTACCGCACTAAGTTTGCAAAACTCACCCAAAATTTGCAATTATTTTTCAGGACTCAGAAGAATACCCCGTTAGGAAACGGGCGTATAATGTTAGAAGAAGTGGGGATCAGTTTGTGTCTGCATTAGTGTCTGATAGAAATGTATTTTCTGAATTTTTGTATTAATCATGATTAGGTCAAGTTGTAAAGTTAACAAACTGAATAAAATTGTATTTACAAAAGGGCCCCCGCGGTCATTGAACTCACCGATGATTATTTATGTAAATTGTTTTCCGCATAATATATATAAAGCATGTGTATGTTTAAAAAAAAAATTATACTGAGTTTTGACAGAGTGATGTAGCACGCCATCCTCACAGAGCACGAACTCGGATATTATTATCGATGTCGGGTTCGAGTCATGCGGGAGTGAGGTGTTACATGTAATGTATGTTTGTTTAAGATTCTGAAAATGCATGCATAAAATGTTTCGTATGTTTTGTATTCTGTATGTTCTGTGTGAGTAACACTCGCAATATCCTCCCAGGGGGTATATGCGGGTGTCATAACATGACAGCCCACAAGGGGGACATTCGGTGGTGACAACAACAATTAAGAGCATGCAGAGTTTGTTTCATTGGAAACAAATGGGCAAGGACGTGAGGAATCATGTTAAGAATTACACAACATGTCAAAGAAGCAAATATGATCTTGCAGCTTATCCAGGCTTAATACAACCTCTACAGGTGCCGAAGGGATGCAGGAAAGAAGTCATGATGGACTTCATAGAAGGATTGCCACTTTCCCATGGGAAGTCTTCTATCATCGTCGTTGTTGACAAATTCAGTAAATATGCGCATTTTATGGCAATCAAGCACCCTTACACAACACAGGAGGTGGCAAGTGTTTATGGACCACATATTTAAGCTGCATGGGATGCCAGTTTGAATAATTACTTATTGAGATCCACTCTTTTTGAACAAGTTTTGGCAAGAGAGGTTTAGGTTACAGAAAGTGAAGTTGCAACTTTCCACAGCCTATCATCCACAGACGGATGGGCAGTCGGAAGTGGTGAACAAAACGTTAGAGACATATCTGATGTGAACACCATGCATGCATCACTTGGCCATAAATACGATACCTTTCAAAGTCCTCTACAGTTATCCACCACCCTTGTATGTGTCGTATGTTACAGGAGACTATAAGGATGTGGGGATGGGTCAAGTATTTTAGGAAAGGGATGCGACACTTGAAATCATCAAATTTCACCTGAACAAAGCAAAACAGAGGATGAAGTTGCAAGCATATAAAAAATGTTCAGACCGGGAGTTTGAAGAAGGGCAGTGGGTATATGTTAAGCTTCAACCTTACAGGCAACACTCGCTGCAACGATGGACCAACCATAAGTTAGCACCTCTGCTTCAATTTAATCATAAGCATTGTTTTTTAAAATCGACATTTATATGTCATAAACAACAAAATTTAGTTAATTAAATCAACAAATTACTAATAGAATTAACTCTTAAAATTTTAAAAATTAATTACGCAATCTAAAATTTTAAAATTTTAGAGAAATAAATTAAAAAATTAAAATTGAAATTTTGAATAGGTTAGTTATCCTATCCCTGATACTAACTTATTATGCTGCAAAAGTAAATCCTATTCAACGATAGGATTTACTTTCTTTGCCAAAAAATAGAAAGTAGATTAGATCAATGAAGGAAAAACAACTGAGAAGGTTGACGGAAAGGATACCGACCATGACCGTACAATAATAGAAAGTAGAAATTTTTATTAATTGTACAAAACAACTATATTGTCCAGGTCACACGTTGCTTATTAATCTTTCCATAGAACAAAATCTTACATATTATATATTGTATAATAATTTTAAAAAACCCACCAAGAACCTAACTAGAGTTACATTGTATTCAACAAAGTGATTTTTCATTACATTGCATTCACAGTCTATAACTGAGAAAATTAGAGTGCAAAAAATAATCAAAGAGTGTTAGAGTACTAACCTTGGGTACTAAGAAGTTGTGAGACTCTATTGCAAGTGTTCAGGACACTCAATGTCTTTTCTTTGTTTTAAAGAACAGTAAAGCACATATATCCCAACATATCTTTTTCTTAATCTTCTCCATACAGCAACACACCACAGAGATAGTCACTGTATTGTTTTTTTCATCGTACACTTGGTTTTCAATTTCTCTTGTTCACAAATCCAAAATCTCAACAAACAAAACTCAGTTATTGTGTTCATCTTTACCATCATACTGAATTTAGACGCAATTGGTGATAAAAAAAACACTCGCCAGGAATTTTGCATTGCAATTTCTTAATCTTCTTCTTATTTTCTCGCATTTCAGATTAACCATAACCACCATTGTTGTTACATATAAAACAGACCAAAACTTGCATGTACATAACTCTTACAAAATCCAACATAACTCAGTTTATAAAACAAAGTACTGCAATTAGCAGACAAGAAATAAAGTTGGAAGATTCTAAAATATGGTACGGACATGTAAGAATAAGCATTGGGCAGAGTGTACATCAATACATGTAAAAGTGAAAAAAACCAATAACACTGGGCCACAAGTGCAAGTTAACAACCTTCGAAAAGAACATAAGAAGCACATAATTCGAAGGAAAAAAACAAAATGGGTGTTAATGGCCACTACCAACTCCCCTGACTCTGTAAAACACACTGCCAAGAAAGTGAGGATACGAGAACGTGAAGAGGACCCCCCTCCTATTGCACCTGGCATTCCTAACCCTCCCATGAGCTACAATGTCGTGTTTCAACACCCTGACTTTGGCGCAGGCGCAGGCACTAGCGAGCTGGACCGGCCAGCGGAGGAAGCTATTGACGTTGAAGAAGGAGACATTTCTGTCACCCAAGGCACCTTCGGTCTGGGAATCTCATTAGCTTCTACGGTCAAAGGCAAATTGGACAAAGCATATGAACACACTGTTATCGTCAAACTCCTTGGGCGGAAGCTCGGCTTTTGCATGCTCAAATCACGCCTTGCATCCCTGTGGAAGCCTAAAGGTCCCATGAAATTGGTGGACCTTGAGAACGAATTTTACCTTATCAAGTTTGCGGTCGAAGAAGATTTCATCACCACTCTCACTCAAGGGCCGTGGGTCATCGCTAGCTAAGCTCTCTTGGTGCAACCCTGGTTCCTCGAATTCAAGCCATCCACAGCAAAATTTTCATATGTTGTGGCCTGGATTTGCTTCCCCGAATTGTCAGTCGCACGATACCACTCATCTATCCTCACGGCCCTGAGGAACACTACAACAAAAACATGCATTTTGCGTCGTCTGATAAACGTCATAGAAGTCCTATAGACATCGCAGAAAACCATCTACGACGTCTATTAAAACGTCACAATAGACGTCGTAGATGGTGGGTACGTAATGGGTTTCGCCGACGTTTGAGTGAAGACGTCGTAGAAGGTTTATCAATTCTGCGACGTTGATGAAGAAGTCAGAAAAGAGGCCTATAATTCCCGACGTTTGGAGAAAATGTCAGAAATTGTTTGATTTTTGACGACGTTGGAGGGACGTCCCAAAAACTTCACAATCTGCGACGTCTAATAAATAGACGTCGTGGATTGTGAAGTATTTATTAAATTATAATTAATTTATTATAATTTTGGTAAATTTTGTTAATAATGGTTTAATATAAATTAGAAA
>JANJEY010000003.1:7045167-7061393 GCA_024703695.1 Erythroxylum cataractarum
ATATAAGAAATGAATTAGGTATGATTGAATGAGAATTGGGAAATTGTGTGAATATTTAATGCTTGGAAAGAATTGATGAATGCATGATTGATGAATCTAAGGTAATCAAACTTACCTAAAGCATAACCTAATTGCAAACAAGTTATATATAAGCTATGATGAATGAATGAGCAAGATTTGTGAATAAGATTACATATTTGGGATAGTCATTTGAATATGCATTAAACATAACACATATACATATGTATAATTGAGTACTTATTTGATTAAACAAGTTTGTAATGTGTACATATGTGTGTATTGCATGATATAAAAGTACAAATTGATCGACATCATCTAAATATTTCTGGCTCGTCGAGGCAATACAATTTGGAGCTTACTTTGAGTTGATCTAGATGATCCTCACTACAACTGAATTGTTTTTGTTTAAATTTTGGTTACTGAATTGCGACTTATATAATTGTGATATTCCAGACATTATTGGTCCGAGGAGATTGATATTCAGGAATGTATTGGAAGTGCTTACTGATTGCATGTGAATGGGAAAATGTGTATTCAATTAAATGTTGAATGTTGGACATAGATTCGATGATTGTGATAACTGACTATGTACATTGAAAGAAAGTGATTGATAGCATATTATATGAAATGTTGCACTCCATCATATGAATATGCATGATCAAATAAAGGAGTTGTGACTGGAGTAACCAACGTGAAAAGAGCTTAAAGCTCATAATGTGGACAAAGAGCTACAAGCTCAACGATTAATGAACCCAGTATCTACAATAGTTAAGGGACATTATCTAAAATAAGCCTGGTATCTACAACGGATACGGGACAATTAAATAGGTGCTAGATCATAACAAAATAAAAATGGATATGAGATTGAGATTGATTGCAAATAAATGTTGAATTGTGTTCATGAGATTGATTGCAAATAAATGTTGAATTGTGTTGATATAATGAAGTGTAATGCTTATGCACATGTTAATGATATGAAGAATTGAGATAAATGATTGGATTGTTCTGAAATGATTATGTGAAGTCTTTGTGTTCATAATATGCTTGTTGAAATATGATGAGTAATGAGATATATATGAGATTTGAATTTGGATGAGGTGTTATACTGATTAAACTGAGTTTTATACATGATATGTTTATGTTTTGTTTGAGTGAATACATCGATGATGGTTCACTAATTGAGTTCGCAAAACTTATCAAATTTGCAACGTTGATTTTGCAGGTACTGAGTGTTAGATTGTTTAATGGCCCATGTGACTTATAGATTCAAGTCCTATGAAAAGCACCTAAGATAATGGTTATTAGGTATTAAATAATGGATCTCAAATGGGTCAAAGACCTTTTCCCTCTCTTTTTTAAAGTGAAAGAACATGATGGTTGGTGAAAGACTATATAAGTTTTAGAAACTTATTGAAAGGTTATCTGAACCATTATCTTAATTGTTGAAGAAACAAATCAAGGAAAGAAGAAGAGAGGGAATAAATCTCCTTAGAAAAAAAACTATCATAGATTCAGGTATGTTTAAATAAATCAATCCATAAATGTCTTACAATTGGTATCAGGGCCACGGTGTTCCATGATTTCTACCTTGTATCGTTTCGATGTGATTGTGTTACTATTTGTTTTGTATGAATGGAGTGTTGCATGATTATGTATTTTCATAGCATTGTTTTCTTCATATACGAAATAGACGCAAGAACACAGACATGCAACGAACATTCGGTATTAATATGTGTGTGTTGCGTTATTGTTGTCTGCCATCCACTATGATTGTTTGTTGTATTTGTGATGATAATGTTGTATCCCGTAAATTCTTTGCTTTATATTGATGATGATATGTAAAGTGTATGGGTTAGAGGAAGAGACATACGCAATAGAGAGAACCAAACATGCAAACCTGAATGAAACCATCATTTGTGATTATAATGCCATGCTTGGAAAGGTAAGGCTTGGGATGTTTGTATTAGGGATTAGAGTGAGAGTAAGACACGGTAGAGAGAGAATAAAAAATATAAAAACCAAAGTAAGATCCTCTGTGTCTTACTCTCGTGTTTGCAAGAGATGCTCTGGGTAAGGTTGGAATGGTTTTCGGTATGGATAGAAACAAATGGAGAGCAACGGTATGAAGAAAGAAAAAAAAAAGCCAAACAATCTCAACATTCAGAACTAAGGAAGATGAGGCACATGCTATGCATGCCCCTCATATGACTGCAAAGCCAGCATGCGCCTGTCCAGTTAAATTTTTTTACTTATTTAAAAAAATTCATGGGCTTGAATATTAGTCCTACTTAAGGTATTTTAATTTTGGATCATAACTTATAAAAGTTGCACATATATTGGCTATGCATAATATACTTTTTTGCGCATATATTTACTATGCATAATATAATTTTTGTGTCATATTATGTTTTACTTAATACTTTTCACCATTTATATTATGCAATGTAGTTTAAAATAGTTTGTTAGTCACCAAAGTGACCAAACTAATTAATTAAATTTTGTCATGTATGATAATTGTCCAATTAAATGTTTATTGCATGGAAAACTTGTTAGTCATCAAAGTGGCCTAGTTGAAAAATTAATCATTTAATTGTGATTGCTTCACTTGTTCATTATGATATGATGGTAAATGACATCAAGGTTGAATTGAATAATTGAGATTATTAATTATAATACTAGAAGGTCACCCAAAGTTAGACCATTGCTTATAATTAATGACATTAAAGGGACTTTATCCACATATTTGGATAATATGATTGTATATCCAAAGAGAACATGCATGTTGACTAGAATATGATTGATAGTCCATTATAGTCAACTATATATATGCATCATAATAGGTTACAACTATGTATTTAAATTAACCCAAAGGAGAATTTAAATGCATAATCAAAGTGAATTATTAGTTTGAATCTATTTAGGTCTAATCAAAGCATTAATGCGTGGGCTATATGTTGTATGTACAACATCTACTAATTTGTTCGCCTTAGGCAATGGCTTGATCAAGTTCAATGGTCTGAACTATAGGGACTAGTCTGAACAAATCCAGTTCCAACTGGGTGTAATGGACTTGGATTTGTCCATAGTTTCAGACACAAGGTCCACAACCATAACTGAAACTATTTTTGAAGTTGACAAGTCTTATTATAAGGCTTGGGAAAGGTCTAATAGGCTAAGTTTGAATTTGATGCGAATGACAATCGTAGATAATGTGAAACCATCAATGCCTAAGACGAATAATGCAAATGAGTTCATGTTAAAGCTTAAGGAATACTCCCAATCTGATATAGCTGACAAGTCCATAGTAGGAACTTTAATGAGTGAGCTAACGACCAAAAAGTTTGACTGGTCACAGCCCATTCATGATCATGTAACTCATATGTCAAACATAACTGCAAAGTTGAAATCTATGGGTATGGATTTGAGTGAGTCCTTTCTGGTATAGTTTATTATCAACTCACTTCCTCTAAAATTTTCCTAGTTCCAAGTGAATTATAACACTATTAAAGAAAATTAGAATCTTTAAGAAATTAAAGTCATATTAGTTCAGGAGGAAGGCAGATTAAAGAAAATGAAGGAGCATTCCGTTCATCTCACATTTCATCCAGGAGCTAGTAGCGGCAAGCATAAATCAGGAAAGAAAAGCAAATATAAGGACAAAGCTCTCAATAAAGTTAATGATAGCTGAATCAATAAAGATAAGAGGTATCACTTTTGTAAGAAGCCTGGTCACTTCAATAAAGAATGTCCTAAAAGAAAGGATTGGTTCGAAAAGAAAGGTACATACTATGTCTCAGTATGTTTTAAATCAAATCTTATTGAAGTGCCTAATAATACCTGGTGGTTAGATTCTGGTGCAACTACTTATGTGTCACATGTTAAACAGAGATTCCTTTAATCCAAACCATAAACAGAATTGAAAAGTTTGTATATATGGGTAACAAAATGAAGGCACAGATAGAGGGCATTATGACGTACAGATTGATCTTGAATACTAGGTATTACCTAGATCTAGAAAAGTGTCTTTATGTTCCTAAATGTACTAGGAATTTAGTTTCTATTACAAAAATTGTATGATGTAGGATTTCAATTTAAAATTGGAAACGGTGTTTTTTCATTATATAAACATAAATACTATTATGGTTCTAGTACCTTAATTGATTGTTTATATCATTTCAATCTTGATGTTGATTTATCTGCATCTCTGTTTCATGTTGACCATATTATAAGAAGTAAACGTAGTGCACAAAATGAATGTTCTGCTTTTTTATGGCATAAAAGATTAGGTCATCCAAGGAAAGGGTATAAAGGTTAGTTAAAAATGACATCTTACCTCTATTGGATTTTGTTGACTGGGATATATGTGTGGATTGCATTGAAGGCAAGCAAACCAAACACATATCAAAGCATTCAACCACAAGAAGTAATGCATTACTGGAATTAATACGCACTGATATCTGTGGTCCTTTCAACATTCCTTCCTGGAGCGGCGAAAAATATTTCATTACCTTTATTAATAACTTCTCACGATATGGTTATATTTACTTGCTGCATGAAAAATCTCAATCTGTGGACATCCTAGAGGTGTTCATTAATGAGTTAGAAAGACAACTAAATAGTAAAGTAAAGATAGCGAGATTCGATAAAGGTGGTTAATATTATAGAAAAGTTGATGAATGTGGACAAAGTCTAGGTCCATTTGTAAAGTTTCTTGCAAATCGAGGTATATGTGTGCCATACACAATGCCTCGTACATCACAACAAAATGGTATAGCCGAAAGGTGATATCATACTCTTATAGATACGGTTAGGAGTATGTTAAGTTATGGTTATGTACCTTCATCATTGTGGATGCATGCATTAAAGATTGTTACGTATTTGCTTAATAGGATTCTTAGTAAGGCAGCTCCTAAGACATCTTATAAACTGTGGATAGGAAGGAAACCTAATTTGCAAAACTTTCACATTTGGCGTTGTCCGATAGAAGTAAGGCTGTACAATCTATATAAAAAGTAGCTTGATGTAAGAATCATTAGTGGTTATTTTATCGGCTATCCTAAAAAGTCGAAGAGGTATAGATTTTATTGTCCTAATTATAGTACGAGAATAGTTAAGTCTGGTAACATTCGGTTCATTGAGAATGGTCAAATCAGTAGGAGTGGAGAACTACGAAAAGTGGATATTCATGAGAATTGAGTAGAAACTACTCCAAGTCGAGTAGACACTATCACATCGGACATGATCTCACTGGTTATTATTCCTCTTGTTGCATCACAGATACGCAACATATTAATAAAGAACCAGCTAATGATGTTCAAGTTACAAATGATTAAGTGATGTCACAAAAATTATCATTACGAAGGTTTGTAAGGAAGAAAAGGTTAGCTATTTTGAGTGACTATGAAGTTTACTCATTTGAACATGAATGTGACTTGAGTCAGGATCTAGTCTCGTTTAAACAAGCTATTGAATGTAGCAATTTTGAAAAATGGTTCAATGCTATGAAAGAAGAATTGAAATCAATGGATGACAACATTATCTGGGAATTAGTTAAGTTGTCAGAAGGTGCAAAGCAAGTAGGATGTAAATAGGTCTTTAAGACCAAACGTGACTCACAAGGCAACATTAAAAGGTATAAAGCCAGACTTGTTGCCAAAGGTTACACTCAAAAGGATGGTATGGACCATAAAGAGACCTCTCTCTAGTTTCAAGGAAGGACTCTTTAAGAATTATTATGGCTTTGGTAGCTCATTATGATTTAGAGCTTCACCAAATGAATGTAAAGACCGCTTTTCTAAATGGTGACTTGGAAGAAGAAGTTTATATGATCAACCGGAAGGTTTCGTGACCATAGGAAAGGAACGATTAGTGTGTAAATTGAAGAAGTCAATATATGGACTGAAGCAAGCTTCCCGACAATGATATCTTAAGTTTAATGATATTATTATGTCTCACGGTTTTATAGAGAACACTGTTGATCGGTGTATCTATATGAAGGTTAGTAGGAGCAAGTTCATTATATTAGTCTTATATGTTGACGATATCCTTCTTGCTGCAAATAATATGGTTTTGTTACATGATGTCAAGAATTTTCTTTCTAATAATTTCGAAATGAAAGATATGGGTGAGGCATCCTATATGATAATAATAGAAATATTCCATGATAGATCACAAGAATTGTTAGGATTGTCTTAAAAAGGTTATATCGAGAAAGTATTATGAAGATTTCAAATGAAAAAATGCTTATCAAGGATAGTTCCAATTCAGAAAGGAAACAGATTTAGTCTAATGCAATGTCCATAAAACGATTTGGAACGCAAAGAAATGGAGTCTATTCCTTATGCGTCAGTAGTTGGGAGCTTAATGTATGCTCAAACATGCACTCGGCCAAATATCAGTTTTGCTATTGGAATGCTAGGCCGATATCAAAGCAATCCTGGAATGGACCACTAGAAAGTTGTAAAGAAAGTTCTTAGATATTTACAAGGCATCAAGGACTATATGTTCATATATAGAAAATCAACCCATCTCAAAGTGATAGGTTACTCTTATTCAAACTATGCCGATTGTGAAGACTCACGAAAATCTACATTCGGTTATATGTTCCTATTAGCTAGAGGAGCAGTTTCATGAAAAAGTGGAAAGCAGTCCATCATTGCTACTTCCACTATAGAGGCTAAATTTATGACGTGCTTTGAGGCCACAGTTCATGGATTGTAGTTACAAAACTTTATCTTAGGTCTTGGTAATTTTGATAGTATTTATAGACCGTTAAGAATTTATTGCGATAATTTTGTAGCCATTTTCTTCTCTAAAAATGAAAATTTTTCAAAGGGTACGAAGCACATAAATTTGAAATATTTGTCTGTGAAAGAAGAAGTACAAAAACATAAAGTGTCAATTGAGCATATTGATACCAATCTCATGATTGCGGATTCGTTAACTAAAGGCTTACCGCTCAAAATATTTATTGGTCATGTTGAACAGATGGGCATTATAGATAAGTCCTTATAAGCATAGTGTTTTGATATGTGTATATACATATAAATGTTTTGCTCGACTTGTTATGACACTTGTGAATTCAATTACAGTCATATGTTTTTGCTAACTTGTTATCCATATTATGTTGTATACAATAATTATTATTTGTGAGATGACAATAACATAATTACCCACTTAAAGTTTGTTGAATTGAGTTGATTATGTGATACATGGAATGAATTATGTTGTATAACTTGTGACCACCATGATCCCATCATCTTAGTTGAATTAAGGATGACTTGATCGATTCTATGTATTGTGTGTACTTAAAGTTTTATTGTTGAATCATCAAGTCGTAAAATGGGTCAAGTGAGAGATTGTTAGATTATTTAATGGCCCATATGGCTTATAGATTTGAATCTCATGAAAAGCACTTAAGATAATGGTTATTTGGTAGTAAATAATAGATCTCAAACAGGTTAAAGACCCTTTCCTTCTCTCTTTTAAAATGAAAGAACATGATGGGTGGTGAAAGAGATTTGAGTCCCATGAAAAGCAACCAAAATAATTGTTATTGGGTATTAAATAATAGTTGTCAAATGGGTCAAAAACCCTTTCCTTCTCTCTTTTAAAATGAAAGAACATAATGGTTGGTGAAAGACTATATAAGTTTTAGAAACTTATTGAACAGTTATCTAAACCATTATCTTAACCATTGAAGAAACAAATCAAGGAAAGAAGAAGAGAGGGAATAAATCTCCGTACAAAAAAAATCATGGATTCAGGTATGTTTAAATAAATCGATCCATAAATGTCTTACAATGGGAGGAGATTTAGCTTCAAAAGCAATCTAGTTGAAGTCTAGTATTGTCCAATTTGAGAATAAGAAGTGATTTAAAGGTCTGATCAGCTGACATCCAAGGAGTTTAGATAAAATGCTTTTGTTTAGTATCTCATATCATGTAGAACTTGTTGTATAAAACTGTGAACTCACAGATGGTTTTATAATGAAAATAATATGGTTGGTGTGTAATGAAATTATTATGTAAATTATGTTTTGTTAGTGAAATGAAATGAGTTGAAACTTAAAATACTTATGTTCTTTATGATGCCATGATAAACTGATATGTTTGCTCTAATATTTCATTCTCATAGGGTATGTTCTTGAATCTCCTATGGATGTTCAGGCATATACTCTACGATAGTGGTGTGTTACATGACTCTTCTTTCTCATTGTCCCAATTCAATATAATCTTAATAGAAATTTATTTTAATAGCATTTATAACGGATTTATGTCTAAATTTTAATTTTAATTTTAAAAAAATAATTTTAAATTTTAATGAAGAAATTAATTAAATTTTATTATAAATTTAAAATTTTTTTCATCACTTCTTTTTAAATATAAAATTATGATACTAATTTTTTAATAAAAATTCACGGTTTTTGTTTGAACCAAAAGGGGGTTCTAACTAGCAAAGGAGCTACCTTTTATCTCAAAGAGGTTGGAGAGTTTTTGAAAAGCATATTGAAGAAACAAAAAACTTGTCTATTGAGACGAATACAATAGTCGTCATCCTTACCCTTAAAATCAAATTTAGGAATAAGGATAAGTTGGATAGGATCAAATTCACCCAAAATTTGGTTCAACTAGATATGATTTTTAATAAATAATAAATAATTTGAACAAATTTATATTTTAATTAACCATAATTTATTTTTTTGATTTTAAGTTAAATTGGATGAGATTGTATCGTCAAGACAACTTTCTCTATTTTTGTGTTTTATGCCATATAAGATTATAAGACGTTCTTGAAATTCTAATTTAGTGTATCATTAAAAAATTAAATCGATTCAACTGATAAAAATTTAATTAATTTTGCAATTTAATTTACTTTAATAACTCTTTTGTTAAAAATTGACTAACTTATTAATTAATCAGTTTATTTAGTAAATTAATCAAATTTTTGAATAAAAACAAATCAATTAAATTTCATTTAATAGTATTTTTTACTTAAAATTTAAATTCTTTGATGAGTAAAGAAAATTTCCTTTATTTATATTTTAAATTTAATTTCATTTTTAATCAGTTTTATGATGACTTGATGTTAATTGAACCTTTTAAATCTTAAATTTATTAAATTATCGATTTAACTTTCGATTCGTTTTTAAAACTTCGATAAAAACAAAGTATTCATATAACAATCATTTATTCCATTCGTAAGGACAATCTTTTTCAATCATATTTCAAATTCTTTAATTTTATTCAATCTTTAACAAGTTTTATAAAGATCTAATATCTGGTGAACCTTTTAAATCTTAAACATCTTGTCTTATTGGTTTAACTTCCGATCTAATTTTTAAAACATTAATTTTTATCAATATTATAATTTTTATTTTATTTTATTTCACTCATTCAATGAAATGATGTTATTATACTAATCTTATATAATAATAATTTTATTAATCATATCAAGCGATTTTAAAATTTAAAGCTTAAAAATATTTTTTAAAATTTAAATTTAATTCAAATTTTGATTAAAACAAAATTTTAATTAAAATAATATATATATATATATATATATATGATAAATAAAAAACTCATTGAAATTGAGGGAAATACCTCATTTTTATATCAAAAACACTTGTCAATTTTACAAATTAAGGGCCCGATTGGTTGAGCTTTTATCAGTAGAACTTTTATCAGTAGAGCTTTTGTCAGTAGAACTTTTTCTAAGAAGAGCTTTTTTTAAAAGCAAGTTGGCTGTTTGATTCTCAATTAAAAAAATAACTTTCTAAAAAGAGCTTCATACAGTAGACTGTTTGGCAATATAAAAATAAAAAGCAAATTTATTAATTTTAACTATATTTTATTTTATAATAAAATTATTTATGCCAAATAATTTTTAAGTAAATTAAACAATATGTATTACAGGAGAAGAGACTCCATTTTCGATGCTTTCACACTGAGTCCTCTGCGATATCCAGTTCTTCTGATCTTGACTGTTTTATCCATCTTTCTTTGCATTTCATGGTTCTTCAACTTTGAAGACATGGTGACAGCTGAAGTCCAACTGAACTGGGTGCTTTTTGTCACATCTGTACTATTGCTTCTTCTAGCTCGTTGGTTCTCTTGTTTTGAAACTCTTGATATGTTCTACGCTTTGTCACCTTGGGAAAGATGCCGCCGGACCCACCACCAGCCGTCGGAGGGAAGCTCTCCATAGGTGGTCGCTGCTTTTATTGTGTTGCTACTTGTGTTGGTGCAGTACCAGTCAACTTTCCTAGATAGTTGGAAAATACTATAGATGGCATATAATGGTTTCTGTTGATGTTGTTAGAAAGTGGAAGCAGAAATTAGTTCTCAATTTACATAAAACAACGCAAACGTCGTTTACGTTGATGCAGACAAACATCTACGTTGTTGTTAATGCAGACGTCGTCTGCGTTGTTGACGCAGACGTTCACACAGACGAATGTCTGCGTTGTTCACGCAGACGACGTCTGCGTTGTTCACGCAGAATGTTGACGCTCGACGCCTGCGTCTGAAACATTAACTTTTAGGACAAAAAAAATACATAGAAGGAGAACCAACCTGAGAATATGAAAGGGATAGGTGAGCAGAAGAAACAAAACAGAGAGTCGGCTAATGTATTTGTTTACGTAAGACCCAAGAGGAAGAGGAGAACAGACGCTATTTATAAACGTAAGTGACATAAACTAATATAAAAAACAGCTTTATAAAAAGCTATAATTTGAGCTTTTCTGAAAAGCTCCAAATTTTAACTTTTAAAAAAGTTATATTTTGACTTTTTCAAAAGCTATTTCTACTTAAAAAGTGCTTTTGAAGTTTGCAACCAAACACCCATTTTTTTTCCTGAAATTAGCTTTTGCGGTAAAAAATAGTGCTTTTAGAGTCTCCAAAAACTGAACCAAATAGGGGCTAAGACTTACTTTAGTATTGGAGTGTATAAGTAGAAATAATCACTTGATTTTACATTTTGAATCAAATTTCCTTAACAAGAGTTAATACATAATTTTAATAATTTTATGTATTATTTTAAACATAATTAAATTGACCATGCATAGTTTGTACGACAATTATTAGTTTCAGTTCCGTTGTCAAGCTTTACGTGATTGTGCAGGCTGTGGGATTTTCTTCACATATTATGTAACACCTCCGGCATCCACTGCCCCAGCAGTCACACACTGGCCTTCCATAACAATCGTGACAAGAACAATAACACGGTGGCGACAGTACAACACTTTCTTAATCTTAGTTCTGCATTTCTCGATATCAACCTTAACCTTCATTGTTGTTACCTGTAAAACAGTACAACACTTGTATGTACACTAACTCTTACAAAATATATCATATCTCAGCTCAGGAAACAAAATTCTGCAATTAGCAGATAAAAAATTAAAAGTAATGTTATAAATATCGTATCAGAATTAAAATAAAAGCAGTGTCTACGTGGAAAAGTTTATGAAAGCTGATAACACTGGGCCACAAGTACAAGTTAACAATCTCCTAAAAGAACATAAGAAACACATAATTCGAAGGAAAAGACAAAATGGGTGTTTAGCAGATAAACAAGAGAGAGAAACATCGTGAAAGCTCCTCATCATATAACGTCTTTTCCCCATGGCTGTTATTGGAGAGAAACGTTGCGTGCTCGGGAAATGCTTGAAAGAAATACAAGTGTAACCGACGGGTTAATAACAAAAGCCTTATTGCCTACTCCTTGAGCCTATCTTTGGTTTGCATGTGCCTGCTTTGATTGACCCACTTCACCTTCTGACTCTGTAATATAGCGAAGTCAAGTCAACCAACCTCGCTCTTCCCGAGGATATGGATATGGCCTTTCCTTTTTATTTTTATAAAGTGATTATTTCGGTGTAGTAACACTCCAAGTCTCAGCTCTCACCTTCAATAATGAGTGATGTCAGCCTATGTGCGAATTGCACACGTGTCCCAAGACATAGCGTCGCACGGCCTGGCCCCGACCTGAGGACGGGCCCATATTTCTAGGGGCGGACTTCAGTGTTCCCTTAACATGAAGGTCACCGTCTTCGTAGCTCGTGTACTTTTTAGGAAAGAAATAAAAAAACGAAACATGGATGTGCGGGAGAACGGAGGAGGGAATAGTAATAAAAATTATAATGGATATAATATATTTTTATTATTTTTTGAGGAATAAGAAATATATAAATATTATTTATTTAATTATAATATATTATCAAAAAAAATTTATTTTTTACTTATTTATTTCTTCCTGTATTAATTAACCAGATGAGTAAACTAGATAGCAATTCCACTTTTAGCTTAAGTTAAGGCTTGAAATATCAAATTTAAATTTCAAATTTTTAAATAAGTTAATAGTATTATAAATAAAAATATTATTTTTAAAATTAAAGATATTTAATAAAAATTAACAGAAATTTAAATTTAAATTTAGAAGTCGAATTGAAAGCATGCTTGTTGGTTAACGTAGGAGTATCTAATTTTATTTTTTATTTGATAATAAATTATAAAGAGCTGAAAATATGAATGCATCGTTTATTCTTTAATTTTTATTTGTTTAGTTATTGAGAATGGATAAATAGAGAAATCACAAAATTGAAATGAAATCTAAATAATCCTATATATTTATTTTTATGTTTAAGGAGAAGTAAGTATAAGATGAAGTAAAATATCAAGGACAAGAGATAAATGGATATTATTTACATATTACCAAAATACTATGATAATATTGACATATTATCAAAATTCTATTATATTATTGTGATTCTTATCATAATATTTTCATCAAAATTACGTATCATGGTCTTTTATGTTTATTTCTTTAATTTTATTCTGTTTTATCGATACTTTTATTCTTATCATAAAAATTACCCATAATTATTTAAAATTAATAATTTTATAAATCATTAAAAAGTTTTAGATTGATTATTTATAAAAATATAAAAAATT
This sequence comes from Erythroxylum cataractarum, assembly GCA_024703695.1. Taxonomy (NCBI): domain Eukaryota; kingdom Viridiplantae; phylum Streptophyta; class Magnoliopsida; order Malpighiales; family Erythroxylaceae; genus Erythroxylum; species Erythroxylum cataractarum. The sequence continues at coordinate 7,058,142 of JANJEY010000003.1, forward strand.
TTATTAATTATTTATAAAATAAATCATGCAATAACTAAATATGAATAAAAATTTACTCGCTTATTGTTATTAATTTCCGTTTTCATTTTTATTTCAATTTCTTCATGACTAGTTATTAAACGAAAGCAGAACTTTCAACTATTTATTGATAAAAATATATGTAGAGATTGAAAATTAAATAGTAAATTTGAATTAAATAATTATTTAAAGATATGAGCTTTTTAACTTTTCATGGATTAAATCTTCAAATATGCATGACACTACAAGAATAACATATTATTTGTGACGTTTTTTTTATATAAAATATCACAAAATGTTTGGAATTTTTGTGACGTTTAAAAACATCACAAAATTGTAATACTTTTTGCAACGTTTTATTGATAAAACGTCGCAAAATACCAATCGTGATGTTTTATTAAACAAAACGTCGTAGAAGGGGATTTAAATTTTAACATTTTGTTCTCGCGCCTTCGTTTTCCCCCAGCTGGTTTATACTGACGTTTCTTTTAACTCTTTTCCAGTTTTCTAAGTCGTCCTCTTACTTTTCTTTTCTCTCTTCTCTCTCTACCTTCCATCGCAAAACTCCCTCGCTTTGCCTGAAATCGTTCATAGTTCCGGCGACTGACCTCCTTATCTCGTCTAAAAACTCCTCATTTTCTTCGAATTGAGGCTCCGTTGATTTCTTCGGCTTCGTTTTCGTAACCCAACTCACGAACGATTTCAGATCTCCCCTGTTGGTAGTTTCTTTTCGTGTTTCGGGCGCTTTCGGAGAATGTGGGCTGCTTGGTTCCTGTGTAATGCATTGATTTGAAGTTTTACTATAGAAGATCGTGACCTAGGGTTCGGATTTCAGGTACCGGATCTTTTGGGTTCGAGTTTTGTTCCTAACATTTTGTGGAAAATCACAGATGTATAGAAAACATTTACGGGATGAAATGGTGATCAGTAGACCGACTGTGCCCATACATGTGCATGTGGGTTGAATGTTTGCTTTTGCAATTTATTTTCTTGTAGCTTTTAGGTATCCCTATTTTTCTCCTCTTAAAATTTTATTAATTATGGTTATCGTCCAATTAACTAAGGCTTCACGTTTTCTTCTTTTCACTTCACATTGATGCGTCCTGTTCTTCATCTCTCTGTTTCTGTTGCCTCTCTTTATCAGTGTGCGTCTTTATCTCTATAATTTCTAGCTTGTTTAAGGAATAGATTTACTTGTCTTGTTGGCAGTTTGAAACTTTATCTCTGGTAATATGTCTATTTCTGGGTTCTGATTTCTAGAGTTGCAATAATCCTAGAAGTCTTTAATGTAATCCTTGGTGTATGCTTCACCTTGGTAATCCTTGGTATATGCTTTGAAGGCATCAGCGCAGCCTTTCAAGATGAAGGGAAAATGTCATCTGATCTTGTGGGTAACGAAGGTTCAAAAACTTATGATTATCCATTTGAATTTGATTTTTGTCTTCCTAATTGAATGCTTACCTTTTCAACATCAATTTCCCGCTATTGATGCACCTGGAGGTTTTTTGTTTGAATGGTGGTCAGTTTTCTGGGATATATTTATTGATAGGACCAACGAGAAGCACTCAGAAGGTGTTGCATCTTATATTGAGGTTGGTTTTTACCGTGTTGACTGCAACCGTTTTACTTTTGTTTAGCTGAGTTTGTATTCATTCAGATTGAGAAAAGGACAAGATTGATAATCTGTTGAGGCAATAAATTCATATTTTTTGGGTTGACTTTTAGTTATTTGGGTTTTGGATCTACACTATGATCAGGTTTAGCTTCGTATAAGAAGAGTATTATGGTGTTTCCTAACCAAATTTCCAACATGGTTACACTTTGCTGGGAAAAACCAGATATTAGGAGTTGAGTGGGGCAATGATATAGGTCTATTTAGCTTTATAACGAAGGTGGGAAGTGGATAAGGATCACTGATGGATTAATTGGAGATTGGAGATTTTGTTGAAAAGATCCCAAAGATCAAAATCACAAGCAAGAATAATGTGGACACTTTTGGAGATAAAGTCTCGTGTTCAGTTTGCCTTCAATTTTGATCCTATATCACGGTTTTTGTTTCCTTGGGTTGTGCCTTCTGAACAGATTTTACAGCACTTTGGGAATGGTCTTTATTGATTGATTTTGCAACATTTTTCATTCTCACAGGACTTCCAGCTTGGAGAGACTGTTAGAAGCTTGCCTTATTGTCATAGTTTGTTTCACCTACCTGGCATAGATAAATGGCTTCTTAGGCATGCTTCTTATCCTCTTTGTAGAAGGGATGTGTGATGCTTCTATAAATTACACGACATAGAAATGTTCTTTTGTTCTTTAACTTGCCACTGGCTTTCATGGCCTCTATAATTTTGTTCTGCTAGATGATTCGTCGCCCTGTTGCCTTGGTGTTTCGAGTCTGCAACATTATGGGATCGATCCTTGTACTAGATTAGTGATATGTATAAAAAGTTTTCAAATTTGATAGTTTTAGTTACTCCATTGTTTCAAGGAACGTTGTGAGTAGAAGGATCCTTTGTTGTATTCAATGAAAAATAACAATAACACTAACCCCTGTTTGGAAAGCCATGAATTGAATTCAACCATGGGATTGAATTCATTTCCATTGTTTGGAAGCAAAAAAAGGCAATGAATTGAATTCACTTGAGATTTCAATTCATTGCCTCTATGTAAATTGAATTCACGCTTGGAATCGCGTGAATTCAATTACAAAGCAATCTTAACTCTTCTCCTCACGCACTATTCACCTAAAATGTATAAATTGTTTGATTTCCAAGATTGTGCTTTTGTTTCTTTCAATTAGAAGGTTTTGTTTTATAATATAATTTTTGTTAATTAAATATATATTATTAAATTATTTTCAAAATATATAAATTTCAAATAAAATTAGATTTAATAATTAAAAATAATTTAAATAAATATTAAGTTTTAGATAAAAACTTTAATTTTTAAAATGTTTTATTTTATTTAAGTAATAATTTATTAATAAATATTATATAAGATATTAAAATAATTTTTAAAATGTTTCATTTTATTTAATTAATAATTTATTAATAAATATTATATAAAAGAACAAAATAAATTTAATTAATAAAATAAAAAAACAAAACAAGCTAATATTAATTTAATTGTTTTTATATTCAATTCAATGATATGATTTCTGTTATCTAGAATTTAATATTTATTTAAATTATTTTTAATTATCTAAAACTTAATATTTATTTAAATTATTTTTAGTTT
>JANJEY010000003.1:7240812-7254735 GCA_024703695.1 Erythroxylum cataractarum
AGTAAGCAGTTGGGTCACGGGATTCGACATCTAAGGTGTCCAAACAAGTGTAATAAGTATGAGTTCCATGTAGTCGGATCTCGGATCCAACAGTTGGGGTCTGGTCTCCAGGTCGGGTCCTAACATCCATCACCGTGAGACTTTGTTTCAAACCCTTTTCCTTTAAATATAGTCTTTATTTTATTTTTTTTTTGGTTTGTTTTTACTTTATTTTATGTCTCTTCTTTCCATGTGTGTTTGTTTGTCTCCTTCTCACATTTAGGACAATGTTTTGTTCAAATGTGAGAATGGTTATGTGTTTTGCTTTGAATGTGAATTGTGCATTGTATGATAGTCTGTTAGGTTGCATTTTGTGAATTTTGTGAATGTTTCAATGGCTTAGATGAATTGAAATTGATTTAATTTTGAGCATAGTTTATTAGGTTGTGAAGAGTCATTAGGTCGCAAAATTAGTGAATTGAGTTTTTTTATCTAAATATGCGAGTTAATTAGGATTTAGTGTGAGTTTTTCACCCTCTAAATTTTCACATTCATTCATAATTTGAGGTCGTTCGACTAAAGTAACTTTGTTATTATTTTTTTATGAAAACGAATAACTTAAGCAATAAGGTAAAAAATGTTTTTAAAAAGTGTTTGTTAATTTTAAATAAATAACTATTTCACTGGCTTTCGAGTTATGAATAGAGCTAGTAGTTAGTTAAGAATGTAATGTAGCTGAGTAACCGGATTGACACATATCACAGATATGTGCAATGCATCAAAAGGCTATAATGATGTTTCAACCAAACAGCTTAAAAAAACATGACTTAGTAGAGTAATTGGATCGACATTTATCACTAGTGTTTGCCTCCTAGTAAAAGACTAGATCTATGTTCAATAAAATAAAAAATGTGTTTATAATAAAAGCTATCGAACTTATAAATAATTTGACTTTTCATGAACACGTACTTAGGAGTAGTTATAAAGTTTGAATGACCAAAGAATTATTAATATATGGGTACAACTGAAAGTGTGAGTAACTTCACATTTGAGTTTTGATTAATATGTATGTTTAGTCCAGAGCCCCTAAATGTGGATTTTGCATGTTAATGATTTGAAATAACTTGAATGATTGTGCTTAAAGTTAAATTTATTTCATAGAATCATTGTATCATTACTGCATTGTGTGTTGTGTGATTTTGTGTGTTTGTTATTTTATTTGCTTGAAGACAAGCAAACGTCTAAGTATGGGGATGTTGATAAATGTGAATTATATTGTGTTTTCGGGCTTAATTTGATATGTATTTAGTTGTTAATTCAATCGTTTAGTATGTGTTTAGGTTAGAATTGTGTTAGTTTGTTAATTATTCATGTTTTAAGTGTTTTATGGGTTAGTACAAGTCTTTGAACTTAACTATTACATTTTTAAGGTACCTTAATGTGTTTGTTACTATTTCAGGGTCAACATCGAAGAACAGAAAAGTTTCAAAGACATTTGAGCCGAAACAACGACCTGTGATTGTGGCACAATAAACCACGATCATGACAGAAGCACTAGAGTTGGCCCACAATTGTGACCCATATGCCACAATCGTGATAGAAGCCCTGAGCCTTCTGTCACGATTGTGGCTGGCATGCCACGATCGTGACAGAAGGCTCGGATGTGGCCCACAATTGTGGCCTACATCGGGTAGATGATCAGGCACTAAAAACGTCAAGTTTCGAGAAATTTTTGAACCTTTTTGAACCCCAAAAAACCTAAGGCTACTCAAAATATACAAGGTATTTAAAGAATAAGACAGAGAGGATAAATAGTTTTTGCATCAACCACTTTTAGAGAAACCCTAGAGAGAATTGTCGAGAGATAGAGAAAGAGAAGAAGGAAGAGAGAAAAAGAGAAGAAATCGACTCAACGTACTTCCCAAATTAGGGGTTTCTTGACGTTGCTGCGTCCTGCCATTCTTTCAATTCATATTTCCTACTATTTTCAGTTTTATTATTATATTGAATTGAAATAACAATTGATGATAGGATTTTTAAATGTTAACGATGTTCTAAACTCACCTTCGAGATTTTATCTTTTATTTAATTAAATCTAATTATTTATTTATTATTTGAATTTATTGTGATTTAATTCTAGACGTGTATAATTTGATAATAAACTGAGAGGTTGAATCAAAAGCAAAATAATTAAATTGGGCTAATCGATTAAGTTAGAATTAAAGATAAGTAAAATTTCCTCTCTCAATTGATAATTCCTTTAGGTTGATTCTTGAGCGTGTGTTGCAAATACTAAATTGTTAATATTTTCGTGATCGATTCTTGAATTGATTTGCTTGATTGAATTGAATTTTTATTTTAGTTCCATTATATTTTGAATATTTGTGAATTGTTTTGGCCTTAGAGTTGAGGATTATATTATCTCTCCTCGTGGGATCGACACTTAAGTACTACACTTTTATACCAAGATTTTAGGCAAAAAAAACCAATATGGCATACATGTTTGGAAAGGAAAACGGCATAACATCTGTAGTACTCTTGGAAGTATCATAAAATCCCTTAGATAGAATCTCAACTTGCTAACTTAACCACATGTAATTCTTATGGATTTTAGGATTTGAAATAAATTTAAACATGAAATTTGAAGTGTAACAGTTAATGTGTGTGCTTTATTGTATAAATTTGTTCAACCTCAATTTAATGTTATGGGCAGTGTGTTTGAACTTGTTCTTATTGGGTGGAAGTTTGTCACCGTCTTGTTTGAATGTTTTTCTTAATAAAATTATCTTTATTTATTTAAAATGGAACTATTTGAAAATTCAATTAGATCACAATGTTCATCAGTATATAAATCACTTAACATGATGACCATGAATTATTGCGTCTAAGAGGATTCATAGTATCTTAAAGGCGATTTAAATTGTATCTTCGTGCGATTGGAACGGAATCTTTATATCAGTAAGTCTATTCCAACTTTGTTTTGTCATAACTCACAAGACAATATCGTAACTTTTATTAAAACGGTGCCATATTGCGGTAGATGGAAGGGATTTATCGGAACTGCAAAAATCACACACCGTAATAAGTCTACTACTAGCACTAGCAGTAGACTAAGGTATGAAACGACAACACAGGCCCGCAATTTGATCTGACAAATCCAATCCAAAACGACACAACTGCTAGCTTTAGAGTCATTCTTCTCTTGGACTTTGATGTTCATTATTAACACTTCTTCTACTCTATGATTTGCGAGCGTGCCTTGAACGACCCCCACGGGGAAAGCACCAAAATTTGTGTCCCCGGGCCATTTGATCACAGAATGCCAACCAAGCGCATTGGTGGCGAGTGGGGGGAAACATTGCAGAAAGCGGAGGGAGGAGTTGCCTACTTGCCTATGGGACTTTAGAGTTTAGAACCCATAAAATAAAAAGCTAAAACTAGGAGAACAAAAAGTCTCTTCCACCGTCTCTCTCCAATTATGACAATAACTGTTGCTCTTTCAGAGAAGGGGAGGAAGAGGAACCCACCTCTTTTTCTTCACGGGCCATGTAGAAGAAAATGAGGTATTGTGACTGCTCTATGAGAGAGAGAGGAGTGAAGAAGACGACTACGATTATGATGATGAGAGAGAACAACAACAAGAAAAGCAACAAATAACAACACAAGAAAGATAGAGAGAGAAGGCGAGGGTTAAAATGTCGTTATTACTTACTTCATATATTAGCTTCTTCTTCTCAAACTCAATAGTCATGTAGCGACAGCTCTCACGAAGACGTCGACTTTTTCTCTTATCATTATTGGCAACAGAGGAGAAGAGGGAGAGAGTAGCAGAAGCAGATACACTATTACTCAAGTCTCTTGTAACTTGGTTGGAGAACAAAGAAACAAAACACAAACATCTCTAACTCTAACCCTCTCTCTCTCTCCCTCCCAAAAAAATCTCTCTTTCTCTGTTACAAAAATTCAGAGGCTTTTGACCCCACTCCACCCCATATAACACCTACATACACATGCATAGATTTGGTTTTTCCCTTCTAAAAATCTGCTCTCTTTGGCTCTCCCTCCCTCTCTCTCTCTCTTACATCTATAATTATCGTAACAACTCTATAGAGCAACTGGGGTATTTGCTCCTAATTAATATTCTCTCCATCTCTCGCCCTCTCTCTCTCTATATATATATAAAGATTGTGTCTCTTGTCTATTAAGAATCCAAAGGATAAAATTTAGTTGTGGCTACTACAAGGAGTAGGCAGCTCCTGTCAGAGTCTGGACCTTTCGCAGACTGGTCTACTTCTTCTAACTCTGCTGCCATCCGCGCAGCCTCCGGGGCGGACGATCTCTCCCTCGGCTTCAATGCCGGGGCCACCGCCACCGCTGGCAGCGGCCCATCTGCGGTCTGCGGCCCAACATGGCACAACTCAGCCCGGAACATCAACTACGGCCTTCCCTCCGAAATGGGCGTGGGTCTCAGAGATGTCTTCGTGGTGGCTCCGGCAACTTCTTTTAACCACCAACATCACGAAAGCATCAATCTCGCTAGTACTGATCAAATCAACGGCCTAAATGCAGCTGCCACCGCGCTCGGCGTTGGTGTCGGTGTAGGTGTCATCCCACTCCTCTCGGCGGCTCCTTGCCTCACGCCGCAAAACATGGACGATCAAGACTTGTTAAACGTTGGACGCAACAAGATTGGTGGATTCCACTTTTGGCAGAACCAAGCTTCTTACCACCATAGTCATTATAATATCAAGAATAGAACCTCTGCTTCTATTTTTGATCATCATAATAATTCGTCCACGAATTTGCTACAAGCTGTTAGTACTATGGGTGTTGCCGACACTTCATGTTCTTCGGGCCCAACAACGTGTCAAGATTGTGGAAACCAAGCTAAGAAAGATTGTAGTCATAGAAGGTGTAGAACTTGTTGTAATAGTCGAGGATTTGATTGTTCTACTCACGTGAAGAGCACCTGGGTACCGGCGGCACGGCGTCGAGAGCGTCAGCTCATGACAGCTGACGGTGTTGGTGGTCGTGCTGGGTCTTCTGCTTCAACTTGCGGTGTGAAGAAACCTAGATTGATAAACTCGCAGACTACCACAACTTCGCATACTTCCACTTCTAACACAACCCCAAGAAGCTTTGACACTGGTTCAAGTCACCAAGGTTCGAATATTATTCTTTACCCTCTCGTTGTTTACTCCAGTTAAGTTCGTTAATTTTGTTTCTCTAGGGTTGTGATAACGGTTTCAGTAGGGTTTGACAAACTTTGTCTACAGATGCGAGTTTCAAAGAGAATTTGCCGGGACAAGTACGTGAAACCGCAGTTTTCAAGTGCGTGCGAGTGACAGCAGTAGATGACGGTGAAGATGAGATTGCGTACCAAGGTGTGGTAAAGATCGGTGGGCATGTGTTCAAAGGTTTTCTGTATGACCAAGGAGTGGAAACAAGAGAAGGGTTCCCTGACATATCGGAGCTACATTTGGGTGGTGGTAGTAGTGGGAGAAATGGAGCTTCTTCGTCCTCGCCGGTTCTTGACTCTGCCGATGTTTATGGACCTTCTGGTGGTGGTTTACTTGGAGGTTCAACCTATGGTAATCCTATGAGTTGAACTTGCTTTCAAGGTTTATCATGAAGATGTGTTGACATTTATGTCGTGATTTTTCTCAATTATTGTCAATAGGGTTTTGGTGACTGAAACTACGAGATTTAGATCTCTTACTAACGTATGTCTCCTAAATGATCATCAGCTTATTGGTTTTGGTTCTCTTGTTGCTTGTGTCAATTGCACTAGGAAGATCATCGTATGCCAAAAACGTGGGAGAAAGATGGATAACAATTGGCAAATTTTATAGTTCACTAGTTTTATTAGTTCTTGAACTCCGACCATGATTAGCGTTTGCTTTCCATTCTTATTTTTACCATTTTCTTTCCAATACTCGTTCAGTACATAAAACACAACACGTTTGACAGAGATGACACCTACAGTGTGAAATCATCATCTTTCACCGTCAAGTGATAATGCGATATAAAAACCAAATGGTGGGGTTCTCTCCTAGCCTGTGCTTTCTATTCATCCCTTGGGCATTTAGATCTTTTCCCATATGCCGTGTACCTTTCTCAAATCATGTACTGGTAGAGTGCTAAATTATATTGCACCAATTACCTTGCTTTTTGGGCTAGTTTAGTTAGACCGGTTGGCCTTAGATTAGGATTATTGGATCTGTGCTGCTAGTTTAGGACCTGGCATGGAAAGTCAACCGTCATTTGTTTCCATAGAAGGATGAGCATATTACTTGGTTGATCTTTACTGCCCACTTCAATTCTGCTAACGTTTTCAATCTTCTTATTGCATGATGTGCGCAGCTTCTGCTTCTGTCCCTTTAGGTCTGCATTTGTTTTGCTTTTGCGTGTTTATTTTCAAATAGAAATAGTTACGTTGTTATGCATGATTGGTTATGCTTCGGTTTTATGAGTTTAACGTGTAAAGAAGGAAAAGCTTAGGGCATTTCCTTTACCATCTAATTGATTGTTGAAGTTTGTCCCCTGTTACTGATTTAGATGGAACTATGCGATCCAAGGTATAGTGTTTAGTATAATGTCATCTTATGTTGTTTTGTCCCTGTTCTGCAATAGGCAACAGTGCCTATTGTGCTTTCTGGAATGAGTGTCTGTCTTGGCTCATTCAGATGCTCAAATATCCTTTGGGCTTTGATCTTATGTGCTACTGCTGACCACTTTTAATTAAGTAAACCGATGCAAGTGTTATATTTTTGCCTGCCCTTTCCCTTTTCCGCCTTAGATTTTAACATGCCTTGATCTCTTCCAGTATTTGGTATAAACTAATTGAAGATCAATGTCAACAAAATGTTTAAACATTTTAGACACAGTCACACAAACACATGCATGGAACATCAACTCATTCAGGCCATATCTGTTTGGTCAGTCAGTTGCGCTTTTTATTACTTTTCCTATAAGTCAAGGGATTCCTATATAGAATGAATATGCATTTGAGCAGGGCAGATCAGATTCTATTAGGACTTTCCATTATTAGACTTCTCTATTTTTCTTCACTTCTGCTGTCCTCTTCTTTCCTTTGTAGAAGTCTTCCATGATCAATTAACAGTTTCAGTTAAATCAGTTGACACCGGCATTCTTCACCCTTATCTCGTACCATTATTTTAAAAACACCAGAATATTTTAGGACATTAAAGGGCAGGAGCAAACATGGGTAATTATTCTTTTCTTGTTGATTTAAGTTCTATTCTCCATTGTTTGCTAAAAATATTGCCTAGTTCTCTCCAATCTTTACGTTACAGAAGCGATTTTCAATGTTTCTCATGATATCTTATTTTGATACGTACAAAGCTTTTCCGTTCTTGACTACCATCTGAAAGTTAAGAAATGTTAATTTTCTATCGACAGCCAAGCATATATGTTGGTACAGGAATGCACGAAAGTCAGTTTGCGCTCCTGAAGCGAGTTTAACAAATTTTGTACATGTGAGTTCTGTTTTGTTACGTGATTTTAACATATTCTTTTGATTTCAAGTACACTGTTTTCTGGAGAAGAGTATTATTGGAGATTCTGTTAAAAAGATCCCAAAGATCAAAATCACAAGCAAGAACAATGTGTACACTTTTGGAGATAAAGTCTCATGTTCAGTTTGCCTTCAGGTTTGATCCTATATCACAGTTTTTGTTTCCTTGGGTTGTGCCTTCTGAACAGATTATGCAGCACTCTATGAATGGTCTTTACTGATTGATTTTGCGACATTTTTCATTCTCACAGGACTTCCAACTCGGACAGACTGTTAGAAGCTTGCCTCATTGTCATCGCTTGTTTCACCTACCTGGCATAGATAAATAACTTCTAAGGCATGCTTCTTGTCCCCTTTGTAGAAGGGATCTGTGATGCTTTGGTAAATTACACGACATAGAAATGTTCTTTTGTTCTTCAGCTTGCCACTGCCTTTCATGGCCTCTGTAATTTTGTTCTGCTAGATGATTCGTCGCCCTGTTGTTTTGGTGTTTCGAGTCTACAACATTATGGGATCGATCCTTGTACTAGATTAGTGATCTGTATAAAAAGTTTTCAGATTTGATAGTTTTAGTTACTCTTCCAATATTTCAAGGAACGTTGTGAGTGGAGGATCCTTTATTATATTCAATGAAAAATAACAATAACAATAAAAGATAAAAAAAATTTGTATTTTAAAAAATAATTATTAAATTAAATTAATTTTTTAAAATGGAAAAATAATAATGGAATGTTTAAAATTAATGATATTCTAAAGAATTGAAGAATTATTAAATAAATAAAATTTATAAATAATATTGAATAGTTATTAAACAAATAAGATTAAAAATTGTATTTTTAAAAATAATTATTAAAATTGAAAAATTATTAAATTAATTTGATTTTCAAAAACTAAAAAATAATATTAAAAATGTCGAGGAAGACATTTCGCGACTTTTTTCAAAACGTCACTGAAGACATTTCATGACGTTTTCAAAAAACGTCGCAGATTCATTTACATTCTGTGACGTTTTAAAAATGTCGCAGAATGTTAAAGATTCTGTGACGTTTTTTAAAATGTCGCGGATTGTCCAACCTTTTAGTGACGTTTTTCGAAACGTCGCGAAATGTTAGCATTTTTCTCGAAAAACGTCGTGGAAACCTTTTGCCTACACCACATTCCACGACGTTTTTTGTGACGTTTTTTAGACATTTTGTGACGTTTTAAAAACGTCGCAGAATACCTTATTTTCTTGTAGTGTGAATTAATTATCTTAAATAAACTAATTGCAACAATTCAAAATTAAATGAAATAGTTTATTTGAGTATTTATTTGAAGACCCAAAATTTTTAAGTGCTTATTAATGAAAATTTTTAAATGTATGCAATAATAGATGAATTAAGTATTTCAAATAAATTTTTTTCAATAATTAAAAATCAAATGAAAAACTCAATTTAAATACTTGTTTAAAGATACAAAAATTTAAATATATAAATTTTTTAAAATCAAATGTAAAATTTGAATTAAATATTCCAAAACTCCCTCTTTCTCTTTCTCTCTAGTGTAAATTCTAACTCGAAATTTCAACCTTCATGAAAGGGAAGGACTTTTCATTACCTACTTACCAACGCCCACGTTTTATTAGGTTACACCTACAATATGTGAGAAGATAGGAGTTTGAAATGTCTTCCTTGAGAGTGTCGTGGACTCCAAGATTTGCTCAAGACGGTAAGCTTTAACTTCTAGCTAACTAGTTCTATTTTTTTTAATAATTTTAAAGGAGCGAGCTACTACAAATTACACGACTAAACGAGGGAAGCTAATCCTAGCTATATCCTCAAGGAGGATCGAGAGACACCCTGAGGGTACATTTACAAAAGTGGTAACCCCTAAACCAAAGTTGACAGCAAAGTTGGCGAACTAGTTAACACACTTGTTACCTTCGCGATAAGCATGGTGAGGGGTAACGACCCAGTTACGATTGAGTAATTCGTTGATGCCCATAACTAAAGGATTTAATGACGTTGTTCGATTAGTAGAGTCAGATAGAATACTCATCACTACTTGAGAGTCCAGTTCTAATTCCAACTTGCGAAAGCCAAGGTCCCACGCTAAGGTTAGTCCGAAGAGGGTGCTTCAGAGTTCAGCGAAAACCGGGAAACACCTGTCAAGATTCTAAACAAAGCCTCCCATTCAAGCAACTAAGCTGTCCCGAATAAGTCCCCCTGATGAGGCTGAATATGATGGATGTTTACACGCCCCATTAGTGTTCAGTTTTACCCAGCCAGGAGTAGGTTTACTCCATCCAATAAATTGCTCCTATTGGGGTCAACGGCCAAGAAATGCTCTGTATTTCCAAATCGTAGCTTTGTGAATCTGATGAGCATATTCCAAGATAATATAGGCTGGTAAAGTCGAAGAAGAAAACTGGCCATCAAAGAGGGCCAAATTCCTCTAGGACCAGAGGAACCATAAAGCAGTACCAAAGATAAGGGACCAATCCAAGCCAAAAACCATTTGGTGCTCTTGAAGATTGCGATGAAGCCAATCCTGAGTAGTTAGAGTAAAAAATTATAAAAAGTTGGTTGGCAGTGGGAGTTGAAGCCACAAACTTCTCGCTTTGGGACAATCCCGCACCACATAAAGGGATGGCTCGTCTGTCCTGCAATGATAGCATTCGACGTTCGTAGTTAGGCATTGACGAAGGTGTTGTTGATTGGAGAGTAACCTATTTTGCACTAGGAGCCATAGAAAAGATCTGATACGTTGCGGGCCGTTCCAAGTCCAAATTGTCTTTCAGACTCTGCTAGAATCATGGATGGCACCATGCTATAAGTATAAAATATGTTGAAGCAGTAGTGAACTATCTAGAATCTGACTTCCCCCAGATCCTTTTGTCAAGTCTTAGATGGGGCTTGGGCGGTAAGATACCTGCAATGCACGAGCAAATAAAGTGAGGAAGTGCAAATTGGAATTCTTCCCAAAGCCAGCTACCTGAGTTATCCACAAAGTGTTGAACTCGCAGTTCAAGATCTGCCTGAGGTATAGGAGTCAGAGTATGGGATATGAGCAGGCTCACATCCTCTACCCAAGGATCCAACCAAAAACCGGGCCTTGGAGCCGTCACAGAATAGTTTTAACAGTATTCCTGGTAAACAGTATTTCTAGAAATGCATCCACCATATATTGCTGCTAGAACGGGCATATGTTTTAATACTGTCGCTTGATAATATCATTTGGGTTGCTTCTTACTTTTCAGAATAGCTTTGAGAGATCCAAGTCTATGGAGTCTAACAGGGGTCAGAATGGAATTCAACTCTTGCTAGCTACTGAACAAGAAGCTCAGCATATTGTCAATTCTGCGAGAAATGGTATTCTATTTATCTTCTTCTGCAAATATTAACTTAGATGACATATGTCCTTCTCTTTTACTCTTTAATTGGTTTATTTTCTTTATGTGCTTAAACTAGTCGTCTCCCAGCCCTCTCCTGGCGTTCAATGGGTTGCTTAGCTAAAAGTAATTTATCTTGATGCCTTCTAGGTCTTTCTTTCTTCAGTTGAGTTGCTAAAGATTAGTTCTTAAGGTGCAAGGCCCCAATTATGCTATGTTCTCATATCCAGGCAGTGACCAACTAATTTTAGAAGCTTTTTTTCTTTCTTTATTTTTTCTATGACAAAAAAATAATTAGGACTTAATTTGTTTTACTTCTACTCTTTTGATGAGCAGTAAAAATGGCTAGATTGAAACAAGCCAAAGAAGAAGCTGAGAAGGAGGCTGCTGATTTTCATGCTCATATGGAACCTGAATTTCGGAAAAAGCTTGCAGAGGTAAACTATACCAAAATATTATTTTTCATCTGCTAACATACATACCTTTAAGCACATTAGGCCAAATGGCTTTAATACTCCTCCAGGTCATAGAGCCACCACCTGCTTTAAGGGAAGTTGGTAGAGTGTCGACGTCAAAATTGTATTTAACATAAATGACTCGCACCTATAACGCGTTTGGCTTAGAAATCATCGCCCATTCGAGTTCTGTTAATAAGGCATCATTAGTTTCACGGATATGGCGAATGCCAAGACCGCCCATCTCTTTTGGTTGACAAACTTTGTCCCAATGTACGAGGTGCATTGTTCTTTTGCCTTGAGAAGAGCCCCACAATTGCGCATTATTCTTTCCACGTCATCGCAAAGACATCGAGGAAGTCGGACCATCTGCATTGTATAGGTAGGGAGAGCAGAGATGACTGCTTGAGTTAAAGTGGCTCGGCCTGCCAGAAATAAAAGGTTCTCAGTCTAGCCCGAAAGGCATTGTTAAACCTTGTTGATTATGTACTGGTGCGTTCATTTGTGGACTCTCTCATATAACAAAGGAACTCCTAGAAAGTGTCCTAAGTCGGCTGTTTGTTTAAATCCCAGCTCTTGGCTCAGACGTCGTGCAAGGGAATGATGGACATTCTTGGAATAAAAGCAGCGAGATTTGCTGTGACTAATCTGTTGTCTTGAAGTTGTACAAAATTTTCTTGAATGACGTGAGCCTGATCGACTAAGGCTTCTGAAAATAGGATGAGATCGTCTACAAAAAACATATGAGACAGAGGGACCTTGTCTGCTTAGTCTAATAAGCTTCCATCTGCGTTGAACAACAAAGTGATTGATGAGGTGACCTAGTCTTTCCATGCACAGGACAAATAGATAAGGTGATAACGGGTCACCTTGACGAATACCTCTAGTAGGAGTAAAAGTATCACTGAGCTCCCCTCCCCAATTCACTTGCATAGAAACCGTGGAGATGCACTTCATAATGTGGGATATCAACGATCTAGGAAGTCCAACATCGATTAAAATATCGTTGAAAAAGTCCCAAGAGAGATGATCGTAAGCTTTCTCAAGATCTACATTGATAGCCAATAACCTAGTCTTGCCGGATTTCCTTTTCACTGTTTGAATGATTTCTTAAGCAATAATAATGTTATCAACAATTAATCGCCTTCGAAAAAAACTGGATTGATTATGGGCTACAAACGCATCGAGATAAGGTTTTAGCCTGTTTATGATGATCTTTGTAATGGCTTTGTAAACCACGAAGCACAAACAATAGGCCTGAATTGCGTAATCGATGTCGGGGAGGAGAGCTTGGGTATTAGAACCAGGATAGTACGATTTAGCTCCGACTCCTAAACCTCGTGTCAAAAAATTTGCTAGAAAAGGTTGATCAGAGAAGGCCCTAATGTGTCCCATTGGGATTGGAAGAATAAGGCATTAAATCCATCATATCCTGGAACTTTATTAGGAGCCATGTCAAAGAAGGTCGTCTGAACCGCTATGGGAAGGAGAGGATCTATTAGGTCATGTGTGGCTCTGATAGGGAGGGAGGGGAAGGACCCTTTGAGCTAAAGACTCATATGAGTTGAAGAATCAGTCGTGTAAAGCTTTTCAAGGAAGGTCTTAGTTGTAAGTCAGATACTTGCTGATGTTGATGTCCACCGCCACACGTGCGTACTTGCCCCTCTAAGAATGTTGGGTGGTGGCATCAATTTTTATGGTGCAACCAACTAAATTACCGAGGACAGTAAGGATGGACGGGTGGTATCTGGCTATCGAAAGTTTTGGGAACCGCACCCATGCAATGACGTGGGTAATTTACCAGGGAGGGTCTGAACACAGGGGTCCAAGGTTGTACAGATAAAGCGTGTCCTAAGATAATCCATGGCCCCTGAGTGAGGGCAGTGATGTAGTAATCTATCTGTAGGAAGTTAATCAAGAAAAAATCGTTTTCTGTGTCAACTCTTGAAAGTGCTCCCTTGAACGTCTGAAAATGGAAGCTTCAGCTGCTGCCCTGTTAAGCTTGAATATGGTTGAGACAAAATATCAAACACCTTCTCCTTTGTTCACTCAAGCTTCAGCTGAATGAAGGATGTAGCTTCTAATCTTCAATTTGTAACTCAGATTGCTCACTGGAAAAGTGAATGTATGAGAAATGATTTTTTTGTGTAAATTGAAAATGAGTGTAGCTCTTCTATATCATCTGAATAGAGATCTTCAGATTTTGTAAAATTCCATAGTAAACTACTTCAGCTATCTATTCTTCAAAGGAAAAACTTAGTTTCTGAAGGAATAAAAAAATGACACAAAAGGATGATAATCAAAATGAAAACTTGCAGAACTGAAAACTGGAAAAATGACTTTGTATCTTTGTATTGATGATAGGTTTTTTTTCTTCCCTTCATACATACGAAAGTGAAAAGAGGAGCTTTTTAATTAGCTCATACATGTTCTGATATTCTTTGAACATTAACTGAAAAACAAAGTCTTGGACTGATGAATAAACCTTACATTTCCTAATTTAGTAAAGACAAAAAAGCAACTTCATTTGTCTTTAGTGTAACTAAAACCAACACTGTTAAAAAGGAACTTGTACAGCATGG
>JANJEY010000003.1:7347697-7361317 GCA_024703695.1 Erythroxylum cataractarum
ATTTATTCATAAAGTCTGTACACAACTTTGTACAAAACGCGCTAAAGGCGATTGCCTTTAGGGCATTACTCTAACAAGAGGAGTGCTTCGAGATGGGCTCTATAGTTTTAAAGCTACTACTCCATCACAGTCTACATCTTCTACTTCTTTTTCTGGTTTATCTAAGGCCCTTTCTCCTCAAATTTCTACTGCTAATGTATTCAGCGAATGTTAAGCTTACAATATTCAAAAATCTGCCAATGTTTGACACAATAGACTTGATCATCCATCCAAACATGTACTGGATTTGATTTCAAAATCAATGAACTTAAAGTTTGATTCTAACAATCTTCAATTCTGTAATTCATGTAGGCAAGGTAAATCACATCGACTTCCTTTTGCTACATATGATATTACTGCCACTAAACCTCTTGAAATTGTGTACTCAAACATTTGGGGACCCTCTCCCCACATATCTCGTGAGGGTCATCGATATTATCTAATCTTTATTGATGCATACTCACGGTTTACATGGTTTTATCCTCTTAAACTTAAACCTAAAGCTCTGTCCACATTTATTCGGTTCAAAACTCACATTGAACTACAACTTGACCACAAAATAAAAGCAATTCATACAGATATTGGGGGGGGGGGATATAAAGCTTTTTTACCCTTTCTCAGTCAAACTGGCATCCTTCATCGTTTCAGTTGTCCCTATACTCACCAACAAAATGGTGTTTCTGAAAGGAAACACCGTCATATTCAAGAAACTGGTTTAACCCTACTTTCCCATACTCAAATGCCTCTCACTCTATGGCTTGAAGCCTTTTCCACAGCAGTCTTCTTAATCAATAATCTTCCCACTCCACATCTCCATAACAAATCACCATTTGAACTTCTATATCATAAATCTCCCAATTACCTGCTTTTCAAAACCTTTGGCTATAGTTGATACCCCTACCTACGGTATTACTCTAAGCATAAGCTTGATTTTCACACTACAAAATGTGTTTTTTTAGGGTATAGTTCTCTTCACCGTGGATATAAGTGTCTCAGTCCATCTGGTAAGATCTTTATTTCTCGTCATGTTGTTTTCAATGAAAGTGAGTTTCTTTATCCTTCTCTTTTTCCTCCTAAATCTCCATCTACTTCACCTTCCACCAGCTTACCTCTCTCTATTTTAGCTCCTGCTGTTCATTTTTCAGGTCTCATCTCCAAGCACTCCACTTTCAATAAGTTTACTTGGCCTGCCTCCTTGCACCAGCAACAATTCTCAGGTACTTCCTCATTCTCCCTCTACTATTCCTTCTCCTCTCACCTCTACCTTTTCTTCCCTTGAACAGCAACCTACTTCTATTCTCTTAACACCTCAATCTCAATCTCCTCTTAGCCCTACTCATCCTCCTCTACCTCAAAATATCCATCCCATGCAAACTCGATCCAAACATGGTATCTTCAAGCCTAAAACCTATTTTGTTGCCTTAACCTCTTGCCCTACCTCAGAACCTACCTCAATCTCCCAAGCTCTTCAAGATCCTAAGTGGCATCAAGCTATGAAGGATGAAATTTCTGCCCTACACAACAACAGTACCTGGAGCTTGGTTCCTTATGATCCTACCATGAATATCCTGCCTACTAAGTGGGTTTTTTTCACTAAATATAATGTTGATGGGTCTGTGGACAGGTTGAAGACACGCCTTGTTGCCAAAGGGTTCAATCAAACCCCTGGCATTGACTACTATGAGACATTCAGTCCAGTAGTCAAGGCATCCACCATTAAGGTGGTTTTCTCACTTGCAGTCTCCTATAATTGGGACATCCAACAACTTGATATAAATAATGCATTCCTCAATGGTGATCTACAAGAGGTGGTCTACATCAGTCAACCTCAGGGTTTTGTCAGCTCTACTTACCCTAATCATGTTTGTCGCCTCTCCAAAGCCCTATACGGCTTGAAGCAGGCTCTTAGAATATGGTTTCAGACACTGAAGGCAACCTTCAACAGTTGGGGCTTTGTAAACTCCAAATCCGACCCCTCACTCTAGATCTACAGGCATAACAGTTTACTTCTCATTGCCTTAGTCTATGTTGACGACATTCTCCTCAGAGGGAACAGTCCAGAAGCTATATAAGATCTTATTGCTAAGCTTCACTCACAGTTTGCTATCACCACAATGGGCAATATCAATTTTTTCTGGGGTTTGAGGCTTACCGTAATGAGACAGGGCTGTATCTTTCTCAAAGTCAGTATGTACGTGACCTGCTTCACCGTGCCAACATGTCTTCTTCCAAGCCTTGTGCTACTCCTCTCTCCACCGGATCCAAGCTTTCTCTCCATGATGGTCTCCCCTTCTCGGACCCTTCGTTGTATCGAAGCTTAGTTGAAACTCTTCAGTATCTCTGCAATACCAAACCTGACATCAGTTATTCGGTCAATAAATTGAGTCAATTCCTCATCAATCCATTAACTACTCACTGGATTGCTTTAAAAAGGGTTCTTTGTTACCTTCAAGGGACTACTGATTTAGGGCTTCACTTCCAGCCCTCCTCTTCTCCTCTTTAGCTTCACACCTTTAGCGATTCTGACTGAGCTAGCTCGCTTGATGATCGGAAGTCTACCAGCAGCGGCTGTGTCTTCCCAGGGAGAATCTTGTCTACTGAAACTTGAAGAAACAATCGATTGTGGCTCGCTCCAGTACTGAGGCAGACTATCGGGCACTTTCACATATCTCCACTGAAATTATATGGCTTCTTTCTCTACCCTCCGAGCTCAGATTCACCTCGTCCCAAACACCCATCATCTGGTGCGATAATAACGGTGCTCGGTCTTTAGCTCACAACACAATCTTTCACTCCCGCACCAAACACTTCGAACTGGAACTTCATTTTATTTCTGATGGTGTTTTGGAAGTAAGATATGTCAACACCACAGATCAAGTCGTTGACTTGCTTATGAAGCCCTTGATAGCCACACGTTTTTTTTTTCTCATCTCCAAACTCAACCTTATCCCAAATCCCAGGTCTCGTTTGAGAGGGGATGTAAGAGACAAATTATTATCCTTATGCAACAACGCAAGCCCAAGTGTCAGATCCATTCAGCTCAGCCCAACAACTCAACTCCCTCACAATAAAAGAGTGCATTGGCAACATACACAATAAATATCACAATTTGGTTGTAACAAACTCAAGCTGTGCAAATATACAAATACCTGTATGTATACTCAATCAATGAATGGAAAAAGGGTGGCGATTACATCATAAAATTTGTTTCATCACCTCTT
Organism: Erythroxylum cataractarum; assembly: GCA_024703695.1. Taxonomy (NCBI): domain Eukaryota; kingdom Viridiplantae; phylum Streptophyta; class Magnoliopsida; order Malpighiales; family Erythroxylaceae; genus Erythroxylum; species Erythroxylum cataractarum. The sequence continues at coordinate 7,350,958 of JANJEY010000003.1, forward strand.
ATAAGGATAAGGATAATTTCAAATGATTTGTTATCCCGCATAGAAACGTTGCTTGCTCGGGAAAAGATTGAAAGAAATGCAAGTGTAACGGACGGGTTAATGACAAGAGGCTTGTCGATTAAGTTAAAGTTTGCATTTTTTATTTTTTTTTTGATTATTTACGAGATGTTTTAGGCGAGTTTTAACTATGTGAAGGTGCTTTTAAGCCATCCACATCTAAATTAATTTCCATTCAAGTTGGGTAGATCTTTTGTACGAGGCAAAGTTCTAACTCCAAGTTTTAAACGGCTACATATATAAAAGAGATTCGAACTCACGATCTCACTTAAACAAAAAAAACTACTTATCAACTCACCTAAATCCTATAGTTAAAGTTGGCATCTTTAATCAAACGTGAACCATCAAACCAGTGCATTAACAAACCAACTTTGGGTGTTGAATCTCATATATCATCATCAAAGTTTTCGTTACCTTGATCGCCGGCTCCTCGAGCCTATCTTCGGCTTTCACGACCCACTAGGACACAATTAATATTGTGTTTCAATGTTTGGTCACGTTCAATAAGGAGTCATGTCGTCCCACATACCAGCCAGACACGTGTCCTAACTCCCAAGACCTATCTTTGCATCACCCTTGTTAAGTTACGCCATAAGCAAGACACGCGTCCTAACTCACAAGACCTAGCGTCACGCATCTTTACATGACCTTTTTTTATTACTTATTTTATAAGCGGACTCTTAAAGTGTTTAGCACCATCGTCGTAGGCCGTACCGCCATAGTACTTTAAGGAAAGTAGCAGACAGGTAATCAGCAAATGGGCAGTAATATAATATCTAATTAATTTAATTCTACCATTATTTATTCTAATGTGTTATATTATTATATAATTTGTTATATTAAAAAGGTTTTAATTTATTATATTAAAAATATATATGTTAGAATATAAGAAAAGTAAAATTAAAAAGTAATAACTTATATTTTTTTACAATTAAAAACAAAAGGTTTTAATCTATATTTTATTAAAAAGGTTTTAATTTGTTATATTAAAAATATATAAGTTAGAATATTAGAAAAGTAAAATTAATTAGTAAAAATTTGAGATGAAAAAATAAAAATTAAGGAAATATATAGTGTAATGTATTTATTATAAATATATAAAATATATAAACTGAATTTAAAAAACTCAAACAATATAAGTTTAAAATAAATAAATATTGTGTAATTTAAAATTTTGTGATAAAATTATAAATATTAAGCTTTTTAAATGTATATTAAGAAAGGAATTATGATAGAAATATTAAAAATATATAAGTTAGAATATTAAAAATGAATTACTAAAATTAGGTTGTAAAATTTTGGAATGAAAAAATAAAAAATAAAAATGTAAAGTGTAATGTATTTGTTATAAATGGATAAAATATAGAAAGCAAATACAAATATAAAAAATTTAATTAAAAAGTAAAAATTATATCATCTTTCAATTATGAATTCTATAATCGATCAAATAATTTATTTATGATTAAATAAGTAAATATTTGGAATGAAAAAATAAAATAATTTTAAAAAATTATATATTGTGATGTATTTTTTTTTAATAAATGGTTCGAATTTGCTGCTTGTTTATTGAATTGATATAATTCATAAAATAATTATTAAAATCTAAACACATCTTAATCACGATGACTAAAAATTTTGAAATATACGTTAAAAATGCAGTCACTTTCAATAACATCGCAAATTGCCATGTGAATTATAGCGTAGATGTTGTCAATACGAAGGTATTTAGTGTTTGTTTAGATTGATTTATACCAGTAAAGTTTTTATTAGTAAAATTTTTGTCAGTAAAATTTTTCTAAAAAGTCAGTTGATTGTTTGGTTGTTATTTAAAAGAGAATTTTTTTAAGAGCTTCATACAATAAACTGTTTCGCAATATAAATATAAAAAGTACTTGTAATTTTAGCTATATTTTATTTTGTAATAAAAATTATTTATGCATATAAATATTATTTAAAATATATGAAAATGTGTTATTAAACACGTGAAGATGTATTTGTAGGTATTGTAGGAATTATGTATAAAAACATAAAGATAAAATAGACTCAAAAAATAGGCTCATTAATTAATATGAAAAATCAACTTGAAAAATATTTTTCGGAAAAACTCTAAATTTGGGTTTATTAAAAAGTTATATTTTAGCTTTTAAAAAGTCATTTTTGTAAGAAAATATTTTTGAATTTTATAAGCAAATACTCATTTTTTTTTAAATAACTTTAGTGGTAGAAAAATTACTTATTTACCCTACAAAAGTTAAAATAATCGAGCTCTTAAAACTTTAGCGAGTGGGCGGTGACACGTGGGTAGCAGTGTAAAAGTGTCAGGATTGTCTGTGTAAAGGGGGGAAAGTGAAGCCTGGAGATGAAATAATATTTACAGTTGCCGAGAAGAGCGAAAGTTTGAGATCACCCGCATCCAGAACCAGAAAGCTCTTCCAGAGGTTCAACTACGTGAGAAAGGGTTGGTAAGTCCATTAAATATTATCGATCCTTCCAGAACTCTGTTAGAAAGGATTTAGTGAATGCATTAAAGGTACAAATTTTTATTAATTAGTAGGAGAAAAAAGAGTGATTCAAAGATTTAAAATTAAGAATTATATATTAAATAAATAATTAAAAATTATTTAACACGCATAGTTGTGACTTCTTAACTAACAACCATGCATTTAGTCACAGCTACGACTAATAAATCGCAGGCATGTCAACTTAGATTATATATATATATATATATATATATATACTGAAAAGCTATATATCTCCTTATTATTGGTATATAATAATTAACAATTAATATTAATACGTACCGCTTAATCAAATATTTATATTTTATATAATTAATTAATGATCTATTAATTATTATTATTTATAACTAAAAAATTATATTATATATATATAAATAGTCACTGGCGTGACAACTTAGATTATATATATATATAAATAGTCACTAGCGTGACAACATAGGATATATATATACTGAAGAGCTATACATCTCCTGAATATTAGTATATAATAATTAACAATTAATATTAACATGTATTAATTAATCAATTATTTATATTTTATTTAATTACTAAATTAATAAAATACCTATTAATTATTATTAATTATAAATGACAACTTAGATTTTATAAATATACATTGAAGAGTTATATATGTCCTGAATATTAGTATATAATAATTAATAATTAACATTAACAGTAGAATTAACCTATTTTAATGAAAATTCTAAATATAACATGTCACACCCGTCAAAGTGAATTAATATATCATGGTGTTTTTAAAATCTTTTCCTAGCAAATTTGTTATAATAACAGCAAGGACCTAACCCATATTTTTATTCAAAAGGGCCAGAGTTTGATTAACCAAATACATTGATACTGATAAAAAGAAATTAAGAAAGTTGTATGTCATGGGTGTGACATGTTGAGTCACACGCATGACGCCTTTTCACAGGAGCAGCTTAACATGTAATATCTTGTTATTCATATTAAGGCTAGAATAGTATATATGTGAGATTATAGTGAAATTAGAAAGTGTAATTTATGCTCATGCATAATATGACATACACATACACGTGAATAGTAACTTATGCACATTAAAATAATTGTACATGCATTCAGTGACAATTTTCGGGTATAGTTAATTTTTTATATGTGATATGTGATTTTATTGAGAATTGTGGTTTATTTGTTTTGAAAATTAATTTGAAGAGTGTAGTTATTGGATTAGAATTTTTTAGTGAATTTTAGGGAAATTTCTGAAAATGTTGGACATTACTGAACTAAGAAAAATGCCAAGTGACAAGTAAATTGATGAATGGAAAAAGAAATGAGAGTTAAATGATAATGAAGAAATTTGAGAGATGACTTTAGAATTTGTGAGACAATGATATTAAAAATTTAAAGACAAATTGGAGTAAAATTTTTGGAGATGATTAGGCTGGTTTAATTAGAAAACTCAGTTTAAAGTTTTAGAAATTGGACAAATTGACAAGTGACAAGTGTCACTTACCAAGCCAAGTCAAATCTTACTAAGTCTACCATTCTTTTCGTTTGAAAGACCAAGTCACGTTACTTGAAAGACTAAGTACTGTTGTTTTTGTCTTAATTCTCTTTTTTATAGCTACCTTCTTCAAGCTTCTTCTTTTTCATAGAGTTTTTCATCAAAGGTAAAGATACATCTTGCTTTCATTTGTCTATTGCCCCTCCCATTTTGTTATCTTTTTCTTTTACCACAAGAAAAACCTAAACCAATTCACGTTCAAAATGATGTACGTGGGTGGTATGAGAAATTAAGACTTCTTGAGGTTTTGAAGAATTTGAAGTTTTATTAAGTGCATGTAAATCCTTATGAGTTATTGGTATATGAGATTAATTAGGTGCTTTATTGACATTATATAAACAAGAGAAAATTGGATATTTTTCATGAACACCATTGATAAAGGATGACAATATTGATATTCTCGTTTATTTGTTTTGAGGATCAAAATGTTGTAAGATAGTGTCAAAATGATTTTAGAAGGTGGAAGATCAATGCAAATGTGCATGAGATGAGTGCAGAAATTTTTGGAAAAATAAGTTGATGAATGCTCTGTTTTTGTTTGTCTCTACAATGTATTCACGAATTTTTAAGTGTTTTTAGAAATGAATGAATATAAATTTAGAGTTAAGGAGAACATAGAGTGAGGTGATGTCGTGCTTTATAGAATGATTAAAATGATAGCTAGAGGAAAAAAAATGAAGAGAATGCAAAAAATGAAAATGCAGTTGTGAAGAAAGTGAAGAAAATTAGTAATATGCGTGAGTGTGATTTTCTGTTTTTGGTAGTTATGTTTTAGTTTGGGGTTTTGGAATTGTTTGTGGATAATTGGAGTTGAATGGAAGTCAAAATGGGGGAAAGTATACAATTAGAAATGGAAGATTAAGAAAAGAAAAGAAAGAAGAAGAAGAAAATTGTAAGGTTTTGGAAGAAGGAAAAGCACGAAAGGTGCATAAAGAAAGATGGAAAAGCACGATTGTGGCTTTTTTGATGCCTCTTATGGGTCACGATCGTGCACTCACGTACGATCATGACATTGTGTGAGGGACTAGAATATCGTGATTGTGTAAGTGCACAATTGTGAATTCTATGGCTACCGAAGAGGGACTGTTTCGAATATCTCTTATTCTTTTGACCATAACTTCTTCTCCCGATCTCCAAATGGCATGAGATTTGAACCAATAGATTCGAAACACGTTGTTCTACATCTCCACCAAAAATTATAACCATCTAAAATCACTTGGAAGAGATTAATTGATAAATTTGGGACGAAATTGATGAGGAGTTTTGGAATTTCTTGATTGGAATATTTTCATTATATATGCTTCAATATTTTAACTATATCTTGATCTGTAAGATTCCAAATGGAATGATGTTTTATTTATATTAAACTAGAGACATACGGTTACAATTTTTAAGAGAATTTGAATTTGAATTTTGTCTTTAAGGGTTTATCTTGAAGTTCAGTTTTGGCTTAGGCTGCAGCACTATCCGTGACAGAAAATCATGTCTTGTAATTATCGAATAAATTGTATTAATGTAGGCCGAAACATACAAAGTTATATTTACAAAAGTTGTATAAACTTGGTGTCATTATAAACTTAAGACATAGGGGAACAATTTTCTAGAATTAAGTGTTGCCAAATTACTTCATTTTCTTGGTCTGATTGATCATATAAAGTTAATATGAAAGTCTATTGTTGGAAAAATCTGAAATGATCATTTGGGTTATGAAATTAGATTCAATAGTGTTTTATTGAGGGATAAACCTTAAGTTCAATGGATACTTAAGTGAGTTTTGATATTTGACTGATATTGTGACGTGAATAATAGAAAGATACCCGGAATGTTATTAAACACACATTATACATATTTTATATACATAAATGTGTATAAATGAATATCTGTACAATTATGCAAAATTGTAATATGTGTATATTGCATAATATAGAAGAACATTTGAAACGTTAACATTCAGATGTTGTCGGGATTTCGAGGCAATAACTTCGAGAGCTAATAGTGAGTAACCTAGATAGTTTCACTTAATTATTTGTTTGTTTCAAATTCTGCATTGAATTATTATGTGAATGTGATTGTGTTGATTCCGAACGTTGAAAGTGCGAGGTGTTCGATGCATGAACTATATGTATTGACAGTGCTCCTTGTATGTGAACCTAATGAAATAATTGATCCTCATCTTATATGTTGAATGTCGTACCAAAGTCTGAAGATAAATGTGAATGTGAATACGATGCATTTTGTTACATATATGCATAAAAGATAAAAGTTGTTGTGATCAGAGTCACTAGTGAAAAGAGCTTAAAGCTCGACATGTGATAAGAGTCTCTGGCTTAGTTGCCATTGTTCTCAGTATTCATTAAGAGATATGGGGCAATATCTTATATAGGCTCAGTATCCATGAAAGATATGAGTTAGTGAAAGGCACTCGGTCACAAAAAAAATAATAAATGAAAGTTAGTCTTATAAGCATTGTATTTATAATTTATATGTGTAATATAAATGATTGAATTGATTAATTTGATTACTCTGATTGTGATAGGTAATGCAAAAAAATTACAAATTGAAACATAGAAGCGTGTTGAATAGCTCAACGATCGTTGAGATTCTTAGAATGATTAAACATCCAATGATTCGACTTTGAGCCTAGGTTTAATTTCAATTTATCATATCCGAATTAATTTGTGGGTTAGAATTTTTATTCAAAATAACGTTACTTTGAATAGAAAGATTTTTTATTATTAAAATTTAAAAATATATATTTAATCTAATTTGATTCAAATTTAAACATAAAATTTTAAATTAAACCTAACAAATGAAAAACTCCATTTAAATAGTTGTTTAAACATTCAAATTTTTAAAAATTTTATATTTTAAAATCAAATGTAAAATTTGACTTAAAGTATCTCAAGCTTATAAAACTCAAGTTTCATTTCATGCTACTCCTTTCAAAACGACATTGATTTGTGAGAAAATTTCAACTTAGGTTTTAATGTTTTATTAAAAAATTGAACCTAATTCAAAATTCCATTAACTCAAGTTAAATCAGTTACTTTCGAATTGATCTGAGTTTTATCATTTTTACCGTCACTAATATCGAAGGAGCTCCCTTTTGTCTGTGTTTTTTTTCCTCTCTAGTTTAAAGACCAACTCCAAATTTGAATTGATGGCCCAAGGAGTACTGTTCATCTAGCTGCACTGTCTTTATATCAACCACAAACGAGTACTTACAACTTAATGCAGGTATTAGGTATGCAAATATAAAAGAGATTTGAATTGATGCTTCGGAAAATTAAAAGTATGACTTAAGAATTATTGGGCAGAAATGAGATTTATTTAGCCCGTTTGCTTTACTTATACAACAATAACATCTAATAAAAATTTTATTAGCATGTGAAATTTGAGGAGGTTTAATAAGACGCAGTCTTATCTCTAATTAATAAAAATGTTGTTTTGAGCTACACAATAATCAATAAATCACATCTATCAAATAAAAAGATTACTAAATTAACAATTCAAAATTAAATCAATAATTTTGATATAAATAATCATTTGAATATTTAAAATTTTAAAAAATTTCAAGTACCAACATGATTATTTGCCAATTTATTAAATATTGGTTTGCATTGGGACAAAATTTTGATCCGAATTTGAAGAATTTAGTTGAAGGAAATTATTCTTTAATATCAAAACAAAACATATGCAAGTCATCTTTCAAAAGTAGGGACGAAAATAGGCCTGTGTGGGTCTGAGCTAGGATCGAGGGCCTTTCGGGATCAAGATAATCGGGCTTGATTCGAATCGGCCCGACCTATTTTTTAAAAACTAAAATTATTTTTTTTTTGATAATTGTCAGGTCTTATGTTAGATTGGGTCTAGACAACCCGAACCTTGATCAACTTAAGCATGATTTGTTGATCTAGGGTCGGGCCAAACTCGATCCTAAATACCATCCCTATTCAAAAGCCAATTACGATAATATTTTCAAGGAATAGTTAGCTTTAGACCAATAGATAAGTACTATTATATCGACGAATTATGAGCGCTAAGTGATAAATACATGCAGATCTTCATGCATAATTTTCATTGATGACTTCATTCGTTAATTAAAAATCTCTTTTCCACTACTATTAAAATCTTCTAGTGCGATGGAGCTCCTGAATTCATCAAAGGCGTCGTTGCCACTTACCTCACCACATATGACATCTCTTACTGCATTTCGTGTCCTTATATTCCACAACAAAATGGCCTTGTTGAGCGAAAATTTATCACATCACTGAAACTGGCCTTACTCTTCTCCCACATGTCTCTCTACCTAAATCCCTATGGTTTGATGCATTCTCTATAGCTACATATCTCATTAATCTATTCCCAATACCTACCTTCATCATAAATCCCCATATGAAATTCTTTTTCTCCAGCCACCTGATCTGTCTCACCTTCGTCGTTTTGGTTGCTCTTGTTTTCTTTTCCTTAGGGCAACGCATACAAACAAACTTATCCCAACATCTATACAATGTGTCTTTAAAGGGTATTCGGCACAATACAAAGGATATCGTTGCATTGATCCTAACACCTCCAAACTTTACATCTCTTGACATGTCTGTTTTCTTGAAAATATTTTTCCTTATGCCAGTCTCCCTTCCCTCACCCCTAATACACCCTCTATCTCTACTATCTCTCTACCTCTACCAGTGACACCCGTTCCTTCCCCACTTGAGATCATATTAACCCCTTCACCCCCTTCCTTAATACCTTAATATCAAATGATTACTGACACACATGATAACACTCATGTTCCCTGAATCTTATCTGATTATGTCAACTATTCTACCCATACACAAAGCTCGATACAAAGCTCGTTTAGTTGCCAAAGGCCATCATCAGACTGTTGGTATAGATTACACAAATACTTTTAGTCCTGTAGTCAAACCCACTACAATCAACCTTATCATCACTATTGCTCTGTTTAAAAATTGGTCTATTCGTCAACTTGATGTCACAAATGCCTTTTTTAATAGACACCTGCAAGAACCGGTTTACATGGCTCAACCTCCTGGCTTTGTTAACCCTCAAAAGCCTTCTTATGTCTGTCATCTTCAAAAAGCCCTTTATGGTCTAAAGTAGGCTTCACGAGCTTGGTTTCATCGATTAAGCCAAAAACTACTTAATCTCAAATTCGTCTCTACCAAATCAGACACTTCCCTATTTGTTCATACCACCTCTTCTCATACCACATTTCTTCTAGTTTATGTCGATGATATCTTAATTACTGGCTCTGCACCTTCTTTCATCACCAATCTTATTCATGACCTAAACATTGAATTTTCTATTAAGATTATTTTCTTAGTACGAAGGCAAAACGTACTCCTGCTTACCCAAATTACATACATCAAAGATCTTCTTCTCCACACAAGTTTTACCCAATCCAAACCCGCCATCACACCAATAACCCCCACTCTTCCTCTCTCAAAAACCATGGTACACCTCTCACTGATCCTTCTGAATATCGAAGTACAGTTGGTTCTCTCTAATATCTCTGTCTTATCTGCCCTGATATTCAATTTACAGTTAATAAAGTCTCTCAATTTCTCCATTGTCCTACTGATATTCACTGGACTGCTATTAAACAAATACTTCGATACTTTCGCTCTACACCAACTTTTGGTATCCACTTTACTCGAACAACCTCTATTTCCATCCATGCCTATTGTGATGTTGATTGGGTAGGTTGTCCTAATGATCGTCACTCAACTTCTGGCTATTGTATCTTTTTTTGACCAAATCTCATTTCTTGGAGTGCAAAAAATAACCCACTGTTGCCAGATCTAGTATTGAAGCTGAATATGAAGTATAACTCTTGCTGCTGCTAAACTTTGTTGGCTTAAATCTCTCCTCAGTGAAATTAGCTTCCCTTACCTCAAACATGCACTTTGGTGTGATAATTTTGGTGTCACAGTTCTTGTTTCGAATCCAATCACTCAGACTCACACAAAATATATAGAGATTGATATTCATTTTGTCAAAGATTTGGTTACCAACAAGACACTATCAATTCGACGTCTTTCTTCAAGCCATCAAATTGCCGACATCATAACCAAAGCTTTACCTGTTAAGTCAGAATGACTTTACTTAGGAATGATTTTGATGTATAACAAAAAGAGAGCATATATAAGATAAACAAAACAGACACAGACGAACTTAGTCACAGACGTACACAGACAAAGTCCGAGACAGACGAAGTTACAAC
>JANJEY010000003.1:7414533-7442808 GCA_024703695.1 Erythroxylum cataractarum
GCCTGCCGCAACCCCTTCTCAGAGTTATAGCGAGGCATTAACAGGCCCTCGCCGCAATGCAACCACATCAATTGACTTACCTTGGCCTGATAAGGATCATATTGAATTGTCCGAAGGTGACATTACTTTGGTCTAGGGTTCACACGGTGTCGGGTTTGAACTCTCCAACACATTCAAAGCCAAGCACGACCATCTCTGGGCCAATGCTGTCGTTGTAAAGCTTTTGGGACACAAGATCGGGTTCACTCTGCTGAAGGACCGCCTCCAGTCCCTCTGGACTCCCACCGGCCCCCTGAAACTTGTTGATTTAGAAAATGATTTTTTTCTCATTAACTTTAAAGATGAATCTGATTACCTTCATGCTTTGACGCAGGGACCTTGGATCCTCGCCAGCCATGTCCTCTCCGTGCAGCCCTGGTCGCCGAACTTTCGCCCCTCTTCTGGAAAAATCACCCACGCCGTAGTGTGGGTTCGCTTCCCAGATTTGCCTATTGCACGTTACCACCTGCCTATCCTCACCACATTAGGCAACCTCGTGGGGCGCACCGTGAAGATCGATGAGACGACCCTTCAGGCTTACCACGGTCGCTTTGCCCGCGTGGCAGTAACATTGGACCTCAGCTCCCCTCTCCGCTCAGTGATCGAACTGGACGGAGAGGTGATCCGTGTTGCCTACGAAGGCCTCCCACAAATTTGCTTTCACTGTGGTCTCGTAGGCCACGGTTCCTCCGCCTGCCCACTGCGCTCGGCCTCCTCGGACGCCTAGGAACCTCCCCCCGCTCACCCGGACACCTACCCCGGCCGACAACAGCTCCGGCACCCTTCCCCCCACCGACAACCCCGCCTCCTTTGGCCCATAGATGCAGGTCCAAAGATGCGCTCGCCGGAACCCTACCCCCTCCATGGCCAGACCCCCTAGCGCCTCCCTAGTTCCTCCTTCTGGTTTGCGTGGTTCGCGATTCGCGGCTCTCTCCGCTCCTGAGGCGTCCAATCCTCCAACGGCTAGCGTCCCAACGATCTCTGACACGCCCCATCTCCCTCTTCCAGGCACGTCATCTCACAATCGCCTGTCAACTCCGCCCCTCGTTCTCTCGGCCACGGGTAACGACTCTTCCTCTCGCCCTCAACCCGTCTTAGCTGGTTTAAAACCAGCTACGTAGAACACGATGTCGTCTGTGAGAAGGCAGACCCGCCAGATGGGCCGAGCCCAGTCTTCCTCTCCTCCAGGCCAAGCCTTCCCCGCCCCAACCCCGCAGGCCATTACTCCATCTGGCCCAGTTCATCCCAGCCCAGCCCCAACCCCCCTCCCCACTCCAGCCTCTTGTGGCCCGACCACCCCAATCCCTGGCCCTTGCCCTTCCGAACCCACTTCTAGCCATCTCACCCTCTCCATTCCTTCTCATGCGGACCTAATTGTTTCTGACCCCGACCATTCCTTGCCCGTACCGGTTTCTTTACAGGCCGGTGCAATGGACGAGGACTCAGGCCGCCCCAACAACTCTCCCCACCCCATCCCTTCCCCTAGCGCCCACCTTCGAGTTAACCCATCCCCGTCCCCCGAACCCCCCTCCACAGTCGACTCTAGAGGCCACTGACAGAGATCAAGATACCCAAAAGGCAGATTTCGGCTTAGGGCCCATACCCCCTCCCGCTCAGGATTCCACCAGTTTTGTGGTCATTCTCCCGTCCGTCTGATTTTGTCCTCCATCCTTTCTGTCATGATCATTTTTTTTTGGAACTGTCAAGGGGCTGGAGGTCGGTCCTTCAAGCCCATCATGAAGAATTACATCCGTATTCATAAACCTCGTCTTCTGGTACTATTGGAACCCCGTATCAGCGGTGCTCGGGCAGAGAAATTCATTCGTGCTCTGGGATTTGAACACTCCTTCCAGGTTGAAGCGGAGGGATTTTCGGGCAGTATTTGGTTATTGTGGACTTCCGACATTACAGTCCGCATCAGATTCGCTCACCGTTAGTTCGTGCATGCCAGTATCCACTGGGACAACTCAACACTAGAGTTCACGGCTATTTATGCTAGCTCGACTCCTGCATTTCAGAAGTTCCTTTGGCATTACCTCCCTATCATAGCTCATACTATCACGAACCCTTGGCTGGTCGGTGGCGATTTTAATGCCAAATTGGATATCCGCGATAAACGTGGTGGCTCTCGTCTTCAGCCCATTGTCAACCCCCACTTCCAAGATTGCGTGCATCTCTGCAATCTACAGGAAGTCGCTTTTGTAGGCCCTCGTTACACGTGGCGTCGCGGGCAGGTTAGAGCTCGGTTAGACCGCGCGTTCTGTTCTCCTTCTTGGCATGACGCTTTCCCCGGTACCAGTTTTATGCACCTGTCTTTTTTGAAATCAGATCACCGGCCCCTCCTCCTTACTTTTACTGGCCCCGATCCTCTTCCGCTGATTCGACGTCCGTTCCGGTTTCAATCCGCTTGGCTCACTCACGGGGATTTCGGTCGTCTTGTTTCTGAACACTGGCCTCACTCTTCCGTACACCTCAGTGGCGCGTTGCCTCATTTTTCGGCCATCCTTTCCCAATGGAATAATGACACTTTTGGGAACATATTTCACCGCAAGAACCGTCTTATGGCCCGTTTGGCCAGAATGCAACAACCTTTGGAAGATTTTGACTCGGCGTCTCTCCAGGCGCTTGAGGATCATCTGCAGACGGAATTAGATCACGTTCTGACTCAGGAAGAGTATTTCTGGCATCAACGTTCACGCAGCCAATGGCGCACTGAGGGTGACAGGAATACTTCCTATTACCATGTCATCACCAAATCTAAGCGTCGTCAAACCCACATTACAACCTTAACTGCTGTGGATTGAACCGTTCACAATGACCCTCTAGTCCTCCGTAACCTAGTCCGATGCCACTTTATGGATCTCTACCGACTCGACGGGCCTCCTCCCCCTAGTTGGCACCTTCCGGGAATATTTCCCACTCTTCCTCAAACCGCCACTGATGACCTCACACGGCAGTTATGCCCCGAGGAAGTCAGAACCGCTTTTTTCTCCATGGCGCCAAACAAAGCGCCCGGCATGGATGGTTTACCAGCTTTATTTTACCAGTCACAATGGGATATTATCAGTCCTTCTGTGACGGCTTTTCTTCAGCAGATCTTTAGTCACGGTCTCTGGGACTCTCAACTCAATCGTACCGTTATGGTACTTCTTCCCAAAATCTTGCCCCCGTCTTCGCTCCTTCATTTCTGACCTATCGCACTCTGTACCGTTTTATACAAAGGCCTCACCAAGATTCTGGTTAATCGCATCAAACCGTATCTTAGTGACCTTGTCTCTCCCACCCAATGCAGCTTCGTTCCGGGACGTTTGATTACCGATAACATTATCATCACCCAGGAAGTCATTCATTCCATGCGCCAAAAAACCGGGCATAAGGGGTTTATGACAATCAAAGTGGATCTGGAAAAGACGTATGATCGTCTTCAGTGGGCCTTCATCATGACACTCTTCTTGATGTGGGCCTTCCGGGCTCTCTTATTACCCTCATCATGAAATGCATCACTACGGTCTCTCTCCAAGTTAACTGGCAGGAGGATTTAAGTGCCCCGTTCCTCCCTACTCGCGGTATCCGTCAGGTCGACCCCCTATCCCCCTACATCTTTGTTTTTTGTATGGAACGTCTGGGTCACACCATCTCTCACAAGGTGTCCCAATGTCACTGGCAGCCGCTCACATTGAGCAGGCATAGCCCGCCCCTGTCTCACCTTTTTTTTGCTGATGACCTCATCCTCTTCGCGGAAGCCTCGCATAACCAGGTGTCTGTTATTCAGGATACTCTTAACTCTTTTTGCACGGCCTCTGGGCAATGGGTGAATCTAGCTAAATCTCGTTGCTATTTCTCCCGTAACACCCCCTCCCCTACTTGTCAATCCCTCAGTAGTGCCTTGGGTATCCGCCGGACCAATGATCTGGGCCGGTATCTTGGCGTCCCCCTTCTGCACCAGCGTGTCACGCGTCGCACTTATCAATTCATTCTCGACAAGGTCCACCAGTGTCTCTCGGGTTGGTCGGCCAAGCTTCTTTCCTTCGCAAGGCGCCTCACGCTGCTTCAGTCGGTTTTAGCTGCCATTCGGAGTTATACCATGCAAACTGTTCGTCTTCCTCGCAGTCTTTGTGACGCGTTGGAAAGAGCCATGCGCCAATTCCTCTGGGATTCGACAAGTGATCACCGCAAGGTACACCTCGTCCACTGGAATGACGTTTACAAACCCAAAGAATTGGGTGGACTAGGAATTAGGCGTATTCGGGAAACCAATGATGCTTTTCTTGCTAAACTTAGCTGGACTCTCATCGCCAATCGATCCGCTTTGTGGGTTCAGGTGCTATCTGGCAAATACCGTTTCGATGCTACCCACTTCCCCCCCTCCTTGCCTACCACCGGGGGTTCTATGGTCTAGAGAAGCATCCAAGCCACCTAGCCTATAGTTCAGCAAGGTCTGAAATGGATGCTCCGCGACGGCTCCAGGACGCGCTTCTGGCTCGACCCGTGGGTAGTGGGCACTGGGCCACTCCTCCCCCACGCTACCCCCAGTATTCATGTCGCCTCACTTCATCTGCCTACATCCTATTTTGTTCATTCTAGTGGCCACTGGGATTGGGCCCAGTTTCGATCGTGGCTTCCTTCCTCGATCTGTCGCCTTATCGCCGGTACTTTCCCCCCCATCCCCTCCTTGGCAACGATAAGTTAGTATGGGGTGCTTCAAACAACGGTCTTTTTATTGTTGCGTCTACTTACTCCATGCTTTTGGGACATGACACTGAGGCTTCGCATGGGCTTTGGACGTCCATTTGGCGGTGGCCGAGGCCGCCACGTACCCGCTCCTTTCTTTGGCTTCTCGGACATGATCGGCTTCTCACGAATCACCATAGGGCTCACCTGCACCTCACTGCTGACAGTTGCTGCCCACACTGTTCTTTCGATGAAACTTCCCTTCACGCAGTGCGGGATTGCATTAGAGCTCGTCGAGTCTAGACGATGCTGTCCCTCAACTTACCGCGTCCGCTTTCTTTACTCAGCCTCTTCAAGAGTGGTTGTACACTAATATTCACAACAGCACTCGGTTTAGGGGCCAGGCCTAGGCAACCATTTTCGGGCTTACTTGTTGGTTCCTCTGGACCTAGAGGAACAAATTGTTATTTCATACCCCTTTCAATTGGCCTCGTTCCCCTGACGCTTTAATTTTGTCTTATGCGGATCACCTCCACCAGTCGACCGTGAGGCACAGTAACACTGGCCGCCGAGTCCAACCCCGGTCTGAGCTTCTCATCAGTTGGACCAAGCCACCACCGGGATGGATCAAATTAAACACCGACGGAGCCAGCAATTGGTCTGTTGTTCATCGACACGTCTACCGAGAGAGCAACAGATGCACAGATTGGTTGGCCTCCCAGGCAGCCCGCTTCCCTGTTGGGGTTACCTTTTTTGACATCACACCCTCTGGGTGCCACCATTTCCTCCTTGATGATCAATCAGGGACTAGTGTCCCACGCACTATTTTGTAATTCACTCCGACTTTCCCTTAAAAAAAAAAAGAGAGGGAGTTTGGAATATTAATTCAAATTTTACATTTGACTTTATATATGACAAGGAAGACATTTCGAACTCTTGTCTTCTCACATATTGTACGTGTAATGAAAAACAACTTTGATCTATTATAAAAAGTTAATATATAATTAAATTTTAATTAGTTGGCATCATTTTAAGAATTTCATGTATATTTTAAATGTAATTAAATTGACCATGCAGGATTTAAAATTACATGTTGCAATCTTTTATGTTTATTTCTTTACTAATTATTTTATTTTATTTTATTCACACTTTTATACTTATCATAAAAATAACTCATAATTACTTAAAGATAATAATTTTATAAATCATTAAATTTCTTTATTGATTATTTATCAAAATAAAATATTTTAATTATTTATTTATAAAATAAATCATATAATAACTAGATATGAATAAAAAAATTTCTCACTTATTGTTAGTAATTCTATTTCTATTCAGATTTTCACTTTTCATTCTCATTCCCATTTTTTATTTCAATTTCTACATTAGTGGTTATTAAATGAAACCAGAACTTTTAACTATTTATTGATTAATAATATGTAGTGATTTAAAATTAAATAATAAATTTGAATTAAATTATTATTTAAAGATATGAGCTTTTTAAATTTTTCATGGATTAAATCTTCAAATGTACCTAATAATGCATGGAATAATTATCTTAAATAAACTACATGCAACAATTCAAAATTAAAATAATTTTGAATAAGTTATTTGCAATAAGTAAAAATCAAATAAAAAACTCAATTTAAATAGTTGTTTAAAAATTCAAAATTTTAAAAATATTTAAAATTTAAAATTGTATATAAAATTTGATGTAAATATCCCAAACTCTTCAAACTCAAATTTAATTTCATGGTATTCCTCCTTCCATTATTTTTGATTTTTTTTTCAAGTTAAGTAAAGAATGCATTTAATCAAAAGAGGTCGAAATTACAAAGGAAATGATATATAACTCTTATAGTTAGAGTCTATACAAAATATACAACTAGCTTGTTATCTATAGCTGGAGATAAAACTCATTTCACCTTAATTTCTTTTAATTCTCCACTGACCAAAGATCTTTGTGTTTCTCAATCTCCAAATGAAATTTACCATCATGGCAAAACCAATCTTGAATGCTCTATGATCCATTTTATTGCACCATTTCAAACCATTGACCTAATTCAATCGGTCTTTCCAGGCAATATTTCTATCTTGTAGGTTAAAAATGGAGAGAAACTTACCCCGTAGCTGTCTTATGCAAGAGCAACCAAAGAAGAGATGATCTAAAGACTCATCTTCTCCGCTGCATAAAGGGTAGGATCTGTCTGGAATCTGGAATTTTATCAAGTCTCTAGTTCCCAGTTTCGGCCTAGTTGCTAACCAGATTATAAACGAGTGAGCTTGTGAAATTCCAAATCCTCATATCAGCTTGTGAAGAGGAAATAAGGTGAATGGGCCAAGTAGTAGTTGTTTACACAATTGCGTAGTAAATTTATGTGATGTGTTTAACTCCCATCTAATTTCATCTTGCTGCCATTGATCTGGTGAATAAGTTAGCATTTGCTCAAAAATTGGCATAGTTCTTCTATTCATATGGAAAGGTCACACCCAGTTGTTATTTTGAATGAGTATCTGCACATTGTTATCTTCTAGAATTGAGCCTTTCAAAACTAGAAAAAAAAAAACCATGTATTACATAGAGGCCTTAGTGAATGTCAGTTGTCAAACTCGAAATTGGTATTGTGCCTGAAAGATATAAGAGTTGTGATAGAGATAAGAGTTGAATAGTCTTTGATAAGATTGTTAGTTTTGTTAGATATGTATATTATCTATTATACGATCTGAACAATCCTACAAGTTAGGATCTGAGAACCATGCATAGCTATATATATACAAGTGTACTGTATTGAAAATATATAACAGTTCATATTAAAATTCTTCTTCTCAAGTTAAAAGTTTCTTATGGTATAGAGCCTCTTACCTGATGGTTTATCAATTCTGTGAGTTTTCTCTTTTTCTAGAAGAACAGAGAAACGTTTGTTGTTATTTCTTCATCTGTGTTGTATGACTTCCTGCTCTTGTGTTCTACGTCTGTTGCTGTCACTGCTCCTTCTCTGCGCCCTTGTTCTTCATCTGCTACTATCTGGTTCACTCTTCCTGGTTCTTCTCCTCAACATGACTAGCTCTACCTCCTCTACTCCTTTAACGAACACAATAATTGTACTTGATGTTCATCCTGACATCATCGTTCTCAATTTTCAATCGAGTTTCAAACTCACTGGCTCAAACTTTCCTGCTTGGCGAATTCAGATTCTATCATTATTGGATGGATATGACTTGCTGCACTGTGTTGATGGTAGCTGAACCACCTGAAACAACATATGCTAATTATTGTCGATGGATCTGCCAAGACAAGATGATTCTTCACGCAATAACATCATCTGTTCATGAATCGGTAATTACCATGTTAGGCTCCGTTGAGTCTGCTCGTGATGCGTGGCTCCTCCTCACCAAACTGTATACTAATGCCTCAAAGTCGAGAATAATGAGTCTTAAGGAGCAGCTCATTAAACTCACCAAGCAAGGCCTCTCAATGACTGCATATTTGCACAAGTTTAAATCAATTGCGGATGAGCTCGTAATAATTGGAAGCAAGATTGGGGATTCAGATTTGGTTTTGCATGCACTAAATGGATTACCGACTGAGTATGATAGTTTGGCTGCTGCTCTTCTTACTAAAGATGGCCCGATATTATTTGCTGATTTGTTCGATAAACTCATTGATCATGAGTCTGTTTTGATGAGGCAGAATCATTCACCAATGGTTGTAGCTGCTAATCTGGCTACTTGCACACCTTTTGGAACTGGAAAGGGAGGATCTACTGTTTTGTTTCACTACGGGTCTAAACAAACAATTGCACCTCAACAGGGGGCTACATTTCATCATGGAGTTGTTTGCCAGTTTTGTGAGAAGCATGGATACACGACAATTTCGACTTCAACGAAGGAATGGTTCTAGACACACTTTTGCCGCGCTGGACAGTGGAGACATCCGACTACACACTTTGCTACTGCAGGGTCTGGATCGGTGCCTTATGATGCTTGTCTTACTCCTATACGTTGTTGCAATACATCTGGCCATGGTCACAATGCCTCCGATATGCTACCTACGCCTGGAACTGCTTACAACGCGCTTAGTGCTGCTCTTTGCATATTGGAGTAGCTGCATGTGCGCCTAATGCTACTTGTACACCTAGCAGTCACTTTGTAACTGCTCATCCCACTTTGTGTGCTCACAATGGTTATGGTCCGCCTCCTATCTCGACAAACAATTGCATTCTGGACTCCGGTGCGACACCATGTGACAAATGAGTTACAAAATTTGAGTATGGGCAACACTTATTTGGGAAATGAACAATTACAAGTCGGTGATGGATACTCTCTTCCGATCACTCACACGGGTAGCATTTGAGTCCCTTCATCTACTAAACCTTTATCTTTTACCAATGTTTTGGTTGTTCTACTTGTTAAAATCAACCTTGTTTCAGTAAAAAAGTTTTGTACTAATAATGGTGTTTCGGTGGAACTCTTTCTCGATTCTTTTCAGGTGAAGGATTTGCAGACAAGGGTGGTGCTATTCTCGGGAACATGTCACGGTGATCTATATCACATTCGCCTACCTACCAATCCAACAAGCTTTCTTGCCCATATCTCGCGTCCTGATGTCCTCCATCATGTTCTTGTTCATCCTACGAATAAGGCCCTCTAAGTCATCCAACCTAGCATCTCAAAAGCTATGCCTTGTGTTTCTTGTCGATGTGCCAAAAGTCATAAATTACCATTTTTAAGTCTGCGTCTTAATAGTTCCAAACCACTGGATTTGGTTTTCTCTGATGTCTGGGGACCTGCTCCAGTCGATTCAGTAGATGGTTTCAAGTTCTATGTAATTTTCGTTGATCATTTCTCCAAATACATTTGGCTTTATCCTCTTTGAAATAAATCTGATGTCTTTTTTGTCTTTCAGGATTTCAAAACTGTTGTTGAAAATTATTTTGGTTTCAAAATTAAGTCTTTTTACTCTGACAATAGTAGTGAATTCATCAAACTTTGCCCATATTTTTCCCAACATGGCATATCTCATTTTACTACCCTGCCACATACTCCGAAACTCAATGGCATGGTTGAACGTCGTCATCGACATATAATCAAAACAACCAGGTCGTTACTCCATTTTAGTAACTTACCTCCTACGTTCTGGTCATTTGCTATTCTCACCGCTGTCTATTTGATTAATCGCATGCCCACTCCCACTCTGTTTATGAAAACCCCTTATGAGTCTTTGCATCGTCAATCACCTAACTATAAGCACCTACACTCATTTGGGTGTTTGTGTTTTCCTTGGTTACGACCATACGCTGATCATAAACTTCAGCTATTTTTGTAGGCTACTCACTCACTCAGTTTGCATATATTTTTCTAGATCTGCGTACCCATAAACTATATATTTCTCGCCATGTTAGGTTCTTCGATGATCAATTCCCATACACATCCTTGTTTGTCCCTCTCACTCCGTCTCAATCGCCCCAAACCATTGTACTTGCTCCACCACATCAACTCATTCCGCTGGCTCTTGTGACATCGTTGTCGTCATCTCCCGAGAGAACATTGCTTGAGTTGCTGAGACTTCACCAATCCAGCCGCTGGATCCACCACCAACTCCACTTTGTGCTCACTCTATGCGGACTGGAGCTCAAAACAACATTTTTAATCCAAAAGTCTACACTGTTAGCAAATATCCACTACCCAATACAGAAGAGCCTCGCACGATCACTGAAGCTCTTCGCTCATCTCATTGGAGCGCTTTGGCTAAAGCGGAATTCAATGCCTTGGTTAGAAGTGGTACATGGGATCTGGTTCCGACCACGGAGGCTCAAAACATTGTTGGGTGTAAATAGATTTTTTGCACCAAACGCAAGCCTGATGGGTCCATTGATAAATATAAATCTTGTTTAGTTGCTCGGGGTTTTAGTCAGGCTCCTGGTATTGACTACAAAGAGACCTTCTCTCTGGTGGTCAAACATCCTACTATCAAAGTTGTCCTCACTATTGCTTTAACAAATCAATGGTCCCTACATCAAATGGATGTTAATAATGCTTTTTTATAAGGGCATTTTTTGGAGACGATTTACATGAAACATCTTCTAAGTTTTATACATTCGGATCTGCCATCTCATGTCTGTCGGTTTCGAAAAGTGATATATGTTCTCAAGTAGGCACCTAGAGCGTGGTACAATAAGTTGTGGCAATTCCTACTATAGTATGGTTTCCTCACTAGTGTTTGTGATTCCTTGCTCTTTGTTTATCATCGGCATGAGATAACTATGTACTTCTTGGTCTATGTGGATGATCTTCTACTCACGAGTAACTCCTCGGCTACTTTTCAAATATTATGGATGCACTATCATCTTGATTTTCTCTCAAGAATCTAGGTCCACCGAGTTATTTTTTGGGAATTGAGCTCATACCATCTTCAACTGGACTGTTTCTTTCTCAACAACGGTACATTCATGATTTACTTTGCAAATTTGATATGGCTGATGCCAAACTTTGCAGTACTCCTCTCTACACTTCGACTACATTAAAGCTTGATGATGGCACTGCTTCTGTTAATGGAACTCTATTTCGAAGTATTTTGGAAGCACTTTAGTATGTCACACTGACACGTCCGGATCTCAGTTTTGCAATAAATAAACTATCACAGTTTATGCATCGGTCGACAGATACTCATTTTTGTCAACTCAAGAGAACACTTCGGTATCTTAAACATATATATAATTTTGGGTTACATCTAACTAGATCCCCTAATCTCAATTTGGTGGCTTTCAGTGATGCCGACTGGGGGTGTAACTTCAACTCTCGGACATCTACTTCTACCTATGTAGTTTATCTTGGGAACAATCCTATTTCATGGTACTCTAAATGTCAACAGATAGTTGCACGCTCGTCAACAGAAGCTGAATATCATGCGATTGCTAGGAAAGTGGAAGAAATCATATGGTTGCGAAATCTTCTTACTGAGCTCCATATATCTTCATCTATCATTCCACATATTTAATGTGACAATGTCAGTACTACTTATGTTTGTTCCAATCCTGTCTTTCACTTACGCATGAAACATCTGGCACTTGACTATCATTTTGTCCGAGAACATGTACGATTGCAACATGTCCACGTCTCTCATATTTCCACAACAGATCAGATTGCGGATGCTCTCACTAAACCATTGTCTCGTGTTCAATTTGAGATTCTTCGATCCAAGATGAAAGTTTCTCCTCGGCACTTCATCTTACGGGGGCATGATAGAGATAAGAGTTGAATAGTCTTTGATAAGATTGTTAGTTTTGTTAGATATGTATATTATCTGTTATACGATCTGAACAATCCTATAAGTTAGGATCTGAGAACCATGCATAGCTATATATATACAAGTGTACTGTATTGAAAATATATAACAGTTTATATTAAAATTCTTTTTCTCAAGTTAAAAGCTTCTTAGTGCCCATCTCTAATATAATGCTTGATATGAGGATGCATAAAGGACCCGATTAGTAAGATTTGTTGAAAAGTATAAGACTAAAAAACTTTTCAAAGAAATCGACCATATGCTTCTATGTTTGACATGGAACATACGAACCCATTTAACCCACGGACTTTCTTTATCATGATAAAGTCTCCATAGCCTTTTTGCTAATGGAATCATGTTCATTCTGAAGGTTGAGTTGATCCCTAATCTCTCATTTTCTTTTGGAAGACAAATAGTACTCCGGTTGACTTTATAAATTGTCCTCGTATTTAAATTATGTCCATGCCATATGAAATCCCTTATACTCCTGTCTATCTTCTTTAGAACACCCCTGGGAATGGCTAGATGCGACAACCAATAAACATGCAAATTATTAAGAATGGAAATAGCAAGCTACAATCTAACTCCATAAGACAAATATCTGTTGTTCTAATTGGAAATTTTCTATAAATTTTTTCAAGGAGAGGTCGACATTCTGCTTCTTGCAGTTTGTTAGTAGAGATGGAAACTCCCAAATAATTAAGAGGTAACTGATGAATGACAAGGCCTGCACTCGTAATTACATTTGATGAGGTTTCATCCCTAATACCTTTTAGCATCTTTGTAAGGAATTTAAACTCCAATTGAAGTTGTATCATTAACACAGAGCATAAGAAAATCATCTACAAAAACAATTTGAGTGATATTAAGTTCTCTGCATCGGTGATGATAATTGAAGTTTCTGTTTTCAGCAATACATAGTTGAGCTATTCTCTGAATCACTTTTATAATAATTGCAAATAGATATTGAAGGACTCCCTCTTTTTCTTTGTCTCTAGTGTAAATACCAAGTTGAATTTTCAACCTTCATGAAAGAGATGTACTTTTCATTATCTTCTTAAGATCATCTACATTTTGTTAGGTTACACCGACAATATATGAGAAGGTGTTGAAGGAGACAGCAGAGAGTACCGTGAGCTCCAAGATTTGCCCAAGACTGTAAGCTTTTGAAAACAAAGTAAAGCGTAGCTTCTAAGTAATTATGGTTTGCTATTGTCGATCAAGCTCGAGGGGTGGCGTTCATCTAGGTCACTCTCTTTATGTCAACCACAAACCAGTATTTAACGTAGCTATTAAGTATGCAAGTATAAGAGAAATTTGAATTAAGATTAAGGCTTAATAATTATTGCATGTAAATAAGATTTATCCGCTTAAAAAAAATTATGGTTGCAAATTTTATCCTTATAAAGAAAACATATAAAAATATGTGATTTTTATATTTAATTTCAATCTTTTAAACTCAACTCGAATTAATAGTTATGATAATTATAATAAACTACTTATTTTAGTTATATTTAATTGGTGTGAATTAAATATAAAGGTTAAGTTGAGTCTCGTTAGAAGCATAAAATTAGTCCAAGATATTAAATAAATTTTTTGATAATCAATAGATGCACAAGAAGACTCTAGAGACACTCCAACAAACTCAAAGGATGATAGAAAAATCTAGAACATGGGCCTAATGGGTCATCGGTTCACTAAACACCGAAGCCTATGTATATTTAGTACAAGATATTTTCATAGATTTAAGTTTTTGGACCTTCTCTGGATACTCCCACTCTATTCCTATAAATGTAAACACTAAACCATGAATAAAAGCTAGCTGGAAGAATGTTTCTTCCTTTTTACAGTATAATTTTATCATGATATCATAGCATATCTTCTTTTTCCTCTTCTCAGCCGACAACACTATTTCACCTGACATAGACTTTGTATAGTCTTGTCTGGACCATCTTATGCCAGTGCAGCTGGCAACGAAACACAAATGCAAAGACCCAAAGATCACCCAACTTCGTCATACTACATTCACCCTAATGAAAATCCTTCTCTTATTCTGGTGTCTTCTCTTCTGACCGGACACAACTATCATTCATGGTCTAGGTCAATGAGAATGGCTCTGTTATCAAAAAACAAGCTAAAATTCATAGATGACAGTATTGTTATGCCAAATAGAGAAGATCCTACTTATGTATATTGGGAAACATGTAATACCATGGTTTTATCTTAGCTGATGCGCTAAGTATATGAATCAATTACCCAGAGTGTCATTTGGCTGGATTAAGCAGCTGATGTGTGGAAGGACTTAAATGACAGATTCTCCCAAGCGGATTCCTTCCGAATTTCAGACTTGCAATAAGAGATTTATTGTTTCAAACAAGGAAGTTTATCTATTTCTGATCATTACACTCATTTAAAAATGTTATGGGATGAATTTCATAATTTAAGACCTTTGCCTAAATGCAAATGTCACCCTCAATGCCATTGTGATATGTTAAGCATCATCAAGTCCTATTAAGAAAGTGATTGTGTTATACGATTCTTGAAAGGTTTAAATGAATCATATTCCACTGTTAGGTCAGAAATCATGCTGATTGAACCATTACCAGTCATCAAAAAGGTTTTTTCCATTGTAGCTTAACATGAACGATAGCTTCTTTCCACAGCATCACAATTACCCAATTATGAATCTCAAGCATTTCTTGCTAAAACAGGTACCCAAAAAACTTTTCAGTCAAACAAAAGACCACTATGTACCGTTTGTGGTTATAAGGGACACACACAAGACAAATGTTACAAAAAGCATAGGTTTCCACCCAACTTTACATTAGGCAATGGAAAATCGAATAACTATCAGTCAAGAGGCAGCTTCAAACCTAAATCTAAATCTATCAATAATGAAAAAACTCACCTTGAATCTACCACAGCTGTCAGAAATGCCACTGCAGAAACACACAGAGAAGCATCTTCATGCCATTTCAATCTAACACCAGAAGAATATTGTCAGTTGAAGGACTTACTAGACAAAGACAAGGATGTCTTACACAACTCATTCAATATGCCTCAAGTCAACACACTTACTAGAGATCACAAAGGTACATCTCTATCTGTTGAATCTTCCCCATGGACCTTTACTTGGATTTTGGATTCCGGGGCCACAGACCATATTGTCTGCAGCCTACATTTATTCACTGAATATACCACAACTCATAATCTAACAGTAAAACTCCCCAATAGTCAACATGTACCTGTCACACACATTGGCTCAGTATATATCTCTTCTCTTATTCTGACCAATGCTCTCTATGTTCCTTTCTTTTCTTTCAACCTAATTTTCATTAGACAACTTACTTCATTTTCACATTGCCAACTAACTTTTACCAAACACTCATGTGTTATTCAGGAACTCAGCACTTTGAAGACGATTGGTTTTGCTAAGCGTTCTAATGGACCCTATTATCTTACCCCTATGCCACAAGCATACTCTGTTACACATCATTCACACAATCTTTGGCACAAACGCCTAGGACATCTTTCAAATGCAAAACTCAAATTGTTATCTAGCATAGACAATTCTGTTATTTTTCAGAATGTTATTGAATGTCAGACTTGTCATTTTTCAGAGCACAAAAGGTTACCTTTTACTTTGAGCTCTTCTATTACTTCCTCTTGCTTTGACATTGTACATGTTGACATTTGGGGGCCTTACCACACACCTTCCATTCATGGCCATCGATTTTTCCTCACCATTGTTGATGATCACAGCTGTATGACCTGACTATATTTAATGAAACAGAAGTCAGAAACTACAGAATTAATCAAGCATTTCATTGCTTATGTGGAACGACAGTTCACAAAAAATATAAAATGCATAAGAAGTGACTAAGGAATTTTTTTGCCAAGAATGGTGTTTTGCATGAAACCACCTATTTTGAGACACCTCAACAGAATGGAAGCGTTGAATGAAAGCACCAACACATTCTCAGTGTGGTAAGAGCTCTCAAATTTTAGGCCAACCTTCTAACCAAATTCTGGTCAGAATGTGTTTTACATGTAGTTTTTCTTATTAATCGGATTCTTACCCCTCTTTTATTAAACAAATCTCCATATTCAATTCTATTCGGCAGTAATCCTAATCTCACACATTTAAAAGTATTCAGTTGTCTCTGCTTTGCTTCCACTAAGGAAGTCAGTAGAGGGAAGTTAGACTCCAAGGTAAGAAAGGCTATTTTATGGGTTTTTCTACAGGGACAAAATGTTATAAACTTTTTTATATAGACACCAAACAATTCTTCTTGTCAAGGGACGTCATTTTCTATGAAATTTCTTTCCCTTTTCAAGAACTTCCCTGCCTCAATTCTGCCTACCAAGCCCAATCCTATCTTCCACTGAAGATTTCCTTATTTACCATAACCCATCAGCCCTATCTGCTTCTTAGCCGTCTCCTTCACCTGAACCTACACCTCACCCTCGATGTTCTACTAGACAAACTCAAGCATCATCTTATTTAAATGACTATATTTGTCCTACATTGTCTCACATATCTCCTCACTCGATTTCCTCAGTCATTTCCTACAATAACCTATCCTCAGCACACAAACATTTTTCTCTAGCTCTTACAGCCCTCAAAGAACCAATAACCTATAATGAAGCTATATAATCCACTGAATGGAAAGAAGCAATGCATACATAATTAAAGGCCTTAATTCAAAATGAAACTTGGGAGCTCACCCACTTACCTCCTGGAAAGTCAACAATCGATTGCAAATGGGTCCATCAGTACAAATTGAATCCGGATGATTCAATTCACCGATGCAAAAGCAGACTTGTGGCAAAGGGCTTCACTCAGCAGGCTGGTGTGGACTACGTCGACACTTTTTCTCCCATGGTCAAGCATACTACCATTCACTTGCTACTCGCTCTCACTGCATCTCAAGACTGGCACCTTCATCAACTTCACATTAACAACGCCTTCCTTCATGGTGATATGCACAAAGAAGTCTACATGAGGCCTCCTCTAGGACTTCCTTTACCTAATAAAACATTGGTCTGTAAGTTAAAAAAAAGTATATATGGGCTTAAACAACCTAGTAGACAGTGGCATGAAAAACTCACCTCTGCTTTGCTTTCACATGGATTCCAGCAGTCCGCCTCGGATTACACCATGTTCACAAAAACAAAAAATCACATTTTAATCATACTTTTGATTTATGTTGACGATGTTCTATTAGCCTGTAAAGATTTAACTCTCATCAACAATACCAAAAAATTTCTAGATCTCACCTTTTAGATCAAAGACCTTGGTGTTGCGAAGTACTTCCTCGAGTTGGAGCTGGACAGATTATCTCTTGACATCAATCTCTCCCAAAGGAAGTACACCCTGGACTTGTTGACTGAAGCTGGCTTCTTGGACCGCAAACCCCTTTCTACCCGATGGTTTCAAATACAAAATTGTCATTGGGAAGCTTTTGTACCTAACCATAACCCGACTAAACGTTAGCATCATTGTTCAACAACTCTCATAATTTCTGGATAAACCTACACAAATGCATATGCAAGCAACTCAGAGGGTTTTACAATATCTTTAAAAAACTCCCAGCCAAGGTATCCCTTTCATCGTGATTCAACCATACAGTTGCAGGCATTTTTAGATTCGAACTAGGCTACCTGTCTTGACTCTAAGAAATCAGTCACCGGATTTTACATTTTTTTGGGCTCCTCTCTCATCTCCTAGAAATCCAATAAGCAGGCCACCATCTTTAAGAGTTCCTCCAAGGCCGAGTATCAAGCCCTAGTAACCACATCATGTGAGCTTCAATGGTTATTTTATTTGTTGCAAGATTTTGGCTTTCATCCTAAAACCCTAGCTTACCTCTACTGTGACAATTAATCCACTCACCATCTTGCGAAAAATCCTGTTTTTCATGAACAAACAAAGCACATCAAGATCAACTGTCACTTCTTTCATGAAAAAATTCAATCTGGACTTCTACATCTTCTCCCAGTCGCCTCTCACTCACAACTTGCTAACATTTTTACCATAGCCTTACCCATACCTCAGTTTAACTCACTTCTCACTAAGCTTAGACTCCAGAATGTCTTCCATCTTACCGGGGGGTGATGATAAAGAATAGATGAGCAATGCGCGGATAGAGGAGAAAAGAAAAACTCGCAGAAGACTCTAGACATTCTAGGGAAGATAGAAGAAAAAGAGACAGACGCAACAGACGCACAAGAAGACTCTAGAGACACTCCAGCAAACTCAAAAGATGATAGAAAATCTAGAACATAGGCCTAATGGTTCATCGGTTCAGTAAACACCCAAGCCCATGTATATTCAGTATAAGATATTATCACAGATTTATTTTTTTCGGACCTTCTATGGATACTTCCACTCTATGCCTATAAATGTAAACACTAAACCATCAATAAACGATGGCTAGAAGAATGTTTCTTCCTTTTACAGTATAATTTTATCAAAATAACTTAATAAATTAACAATTTAAAATTAAATTAGTAAGTTTAATTTAAATAACCATTTGAATATTTAAATTTTTAAAAAATTTCACGTGCGTACCAGCATGATTAATTGCCAATTTATTAAATATCACCTTGCATTGGGGCAAAATTTCGATTAGAATTTGAAGGATTTTGTTGAGGGGGATTGTTCTTTAAGTTTAATATAAAAAAAACATATTGCACACCTTTTAGGATCATCCTTTTCAAGGAATTATGGCCACTAATCTCTGTCGGATACGGATTAGTTCAATAGCAAAATTTTAATTCAAAGTTTAAAATATGAAATTAGAAATAATTAATTGATAAGTTAATTAATAATTTTACCTTTCTTTTTTTTTTCATGATATAGAACTATTTTTTATATGAAAATTTATAGTTTTTATTTTTTAAATCTTAGATATCAAATTTTAGTTTATAGGTCAAAATTTTCCTTTCTTTTTTAAATGAAATCAAATTTTAAATACGCTAAGAGTGTGTTCATAACTCACAATTTTTGATACGATAGCACAATGGAGGAAAAACTTACTCTCCGGTTCACATTAGCATAACGTTAATATATACAAGTGAAAAACCCTTTCTCTTTGGCGTGACTCCCATTCGGTAAACCAACTGGATAGCTAACAATACCACGCACGTCTTGCAGATTACTGAGATTGCCCGTCATGTGGTTGGACGCTCCCGTGTCAAGGATCCAATAAAGTTGCTTACCAGTCATTTTCTCATGAGTATTGTTCTTTTGACTTTCAATGCTTACAGCAACAAACCCCATTGTTCACTGCTAAGTCCAAGTAAGTGGAATTGGTCCCTCAGCTGCATCTGGGTTCGAGGAGGAACCCTCTCCTTGGGTCTGAGCAGCATTAGTCCGCAACCCAGGCTTGCCGAGACCACTGCCATTGTATCTGCAACTTGCAGATTTCCCACGTCTTGCGCCTTTCACATCACTACGGGAGCGATCTCCCCACCAATTGGGGTACTCGATAATGGCAAAGCAATTTTTTGGGTCATGTCCTGGACGTTTGCAGTGGGAACATACGCTATCTTTGTCTCGGCCTTCACTTCAACCACGACTTTGCATAGTCATAGCCATCACGTCTGCGACATCCTCCTTCCCTCGAGATATCGTTTTTACTTGCTCCTCTTATATGAGAAGAGAGTAAACTTTGTTCAAGGACAGTAATAGATCTTGAGCCAAAATGTTTGAGTGGACCATCCCGTACATAGAGTCGTCCAAGCCCAATAGAAACAAATGAACTTTTTCTTCCTCCCTTCTCTATTTTAATATTGTAGGAAGATTGCAAGTGCACATGCCACATCGACAAACCGGTAATTGATCAAAATTAGCCAGTTCATCCCAAATCTATTTTAGACCACCAAAGTAACTGACGATCGTCATTCTTCGTTGTCGGCAGTCCGCGAGATCGGCGCGAAGTTGCTGAACACGCAATCCATTAGTCGTAAAGAACCGTTCTCGAATGTCATTCCAAAGGTCCTGAGCTACCTCAATATGCGAGATGGTCAAACATAAGGTAGGCTCGATGGTATTGCGGATCCAAGAAACCAAAAGTGAGTTAATGGTCCACCAATCTTCAAGATCTGCGGATTTATCTCCGGGAAGTTTGATTGTTCTGTCAATAAAACCAAATTTTTTTCTTGCTCGCAAAGTCGTTCGAAAAGCTCGAGGCCACTCATCATAGTTATCGCCCTTCAATTGGACTTGAGTAATCACTATTCTTGGATTATCAAGTATGGTTATGTCGTATGGAGAAATTGTCTTTCTCTGTGTTTCGTCAGACATGACTGATGATCTTGTGTTTGAAAAAAAAATATTTAAGTGTTTAGAACCAAGCTCTGATACCATGATACGATAGCATAATGGAGGAAAAACTTTCTCTCCTTTTGTTGTCAGCGTAACGTTAATATATACAAGTGAAAAACCCTTTCTCTTTTGGCAACTTCCCTAAAGATCAGCTAACAAATCAATTTAAAAGGAAAACAATATCCTACAGCTACAAAGAACATTATCTACAAGAATTCCTAATATACAATAATTCCCAATAATTTTATTATTAGTATCACTCTTTATTCTCATCTTTCTGGTTCAATATAATATTAATAGAAATTTTTTCCGATATTATTTATAACATAACTATGTTATAAAAATTTAAAAATTTAAAAATAATTAATCTTTAATTAATCTTTTACAAACTAGTAAAGTGAACCGATTCGGTAATATCCAGAAAAGACCGTCAAACGGACTCCTAATATTATTATTCCACGTAAAATCCAGGAAAGAGCGGAGGGGTGACAAACGGTCTTATTTAAAACCCGGCCTCCTAGGCAGAAATTACGTGCACGGTGTATTTATTACAACCTAACCCGTGTACATACACAAACAGTAAATACAACCAAATAAATTGAATACAACACTACAAATATACCTCACAAATAATATTGAATACTATACTACAACTTGAAAAGAAACAAGACAATAAAGGCGAAATAAAAGAAATAAGGAAAAACGCACCCGAAAAATTTGATAACGAAATTCGGCCAATTATGCCTACATCTCCAGAGCACCACTCAAATGGCCCGTTTTTATTTAATGTAGAAGAAGAGATACAAATTTTAAGATGATTACAGTAGGAGGGAAGAGCTCCTTTTTATAACTACCAACCTCCCCTCTGAACTCATAAACTTTTGATGTGGGAGAGCTCCTATTTATAACTACCAACCTCCCCCCAAAACACATAAACTTTCGATGTGGGATTGAAAAGGTGCCAAATAGTAACAAGTCTTCACCTTAGCACAATTTCTTAACCCACTTAATATAAGTATTCTCAATCAAACAAATAATACGAGTAGTCTTCGCGATGCTTCCAAATTTAAGCCGTCAGGCACCGACTCAAATGTGCAAGATATTGACCATGTATAAACAATGTTCAAACTTGGCTCTTGTAACCACCTTGGTTAGTATATCTGCAGGATTCTCTGTAATCTGAACCTTCTGAATAAGTATCTCCTCTTCTTCTAGAATTTCCCGCACAAAGTGATAGTGAACATCAATGTGCTTCGTCCTTGCATAGAAGACTTGATTATTTGCTAAATGAATAGCGCTCTAACTGTCAATATATACCTCAAGTTATTTCTAACCAACTCCCAAGTCTTTAAGCAACCCATGAAGCCAAATTGCCTCTTTCACAGCTTCTGTAATAGCCATATACTTTGCGTCTGTTGTAGACAAAGCCACTATTGACTGTAAAGTAAACTTCCAACTAACTAGCGCCTTTGCTAAAGTGAACAAATAGCCAGTTGTAGACCGTCGCTTATCTAAGTCACCTGCATTGTCAGAATCGCAATATCCAACTACGCGTTGACCAAGTAATTCATCCTGCTCAAATGTTAAACCAACATCTACGATATCTAGGATATACCGTAGAATCCATTCCACAGTTTGCCAATGAACCTTACCCAGATCATGCATGTACCTACTTACAACACTAACAACCTGTGAAATATATAGTCTCATACACACCATTACATACATCAAGCCTTCAACTGCATTAGCATATGGGACTTTTGTCATGTATTCTCGCTCTTCATGTGACTTTGGAGATAACTGGATACTTAGTTTCAAATGAGGTGTAAGTGGGGTATTAACAGGTTATAAGTCTTCATATATACCAAAACATTGTAATACCTTTTTCAAATATTGCTTCTGTGACAACCAAAGCTTGCCTCTCTCTCTGTCCTTGTTTATCTCCATGCTGAGAATCTTTTTAGCTTCCCCCAAATCATTCATCTTGAACTCTTTACTCAACTGAGCCTTTAATATGTCAATTTAACTTTGGCTCTTTGCTGCAATTAGCATATCATCAATTTATAAGAGAAGGTAGATGTAGGACCCATCTTGAAGTCTGCACAAATATAAACAATGATCATATTTACTTCTTGTGTATTTCTGACCCTTCATAAACTTGTCAAATCGTTTGCACCACTGCCTTGGAGATTGCTTCAGTCCATACAACGATTTGTTCAATTTGCAAACCTTGTTTTCTTTACCAACAACCTTGTATCCATCTGGCTTAGACATATAGATTTCTTCCTTCAAGTCACCGTGTAAGAATGCGGTCTTCACATTAAGTTGAGATAACTCCAAATTCAACTGCACTACTAAGGCTAATAAAATTCTAACGGAAGAATGTTTAACAACTGAAGAAAATATCTTAGTACAATCAATTCCTTCCTTGTGATCGTAGCCTTTAGCCACCAACCTTGCCTTATAGCGAATATCATCTTTGTCAGGAAATTCTTCTTTCTTTGCAAATACCCATTTGCATCCAATTGCCTTCTTTCCCTTCGGTAGTTGTATCAGCTTCCATATCTTGTTCTTCTCAAGAGATTGCATTTTGTCTTCCATTGCACCTACCCATCTGCCACTTTCTTAACTTCGGATTGCTTCTAGGAAGGTAGATGGAACATCATTAACAACTGGAAGTGCATAAGCTACCATATCATTAAAACGAGCAGATTTTTAAATTTCTCATCTCGTCCTTCTAGCGACAATTGACTTTGATTGCTATGGGTGTTCTTGAGTCGGAACCTCTTTCTCATCTGACTCTTCTTCTGCCATAGGAGAGTCACTAGTAGTGCTTTTTGCTGGGATTACCACTGTCTGTTCAAACTCCACCAGCTTCGACATACACTCCACCTACTACAAAGTACCATCAGTCCCTTATAGAGTTACCTTATTTAACATGGCAAATTCATAAAAGGTAACATCCCTGCTGACAATTGTTTTCTTTGACTCTAGACACCACAAACGGTATCCCTTAACTCCAACATTGAAACCCACAAATAGAGCCTTTTTTGCTCGTGGGTCCAACTTTGATTCATTTACATGATAATATGGGTAGAACTAAAAATATGCAAAGAATCGTAATTTGTTGCAGGTTTCCCTGATCATATCTCTAAAGTAGTCTTGCCACCTATAGCAAATCAAGGCAAGCGATTTACGAGATGTTGAGTGTATGCCACAATCTCAGCCCAAAATTTTCTGCCTAACCCAGCATTAGACAGCATGCAATGAACTTTCTCCACTAATTTCTTGTTCATACGCTCCGTCACCCCATTTTATTGTGGTGTTTTTTTAACTATGAAGTGCCGAACTATGCCACACTCTTGGCATACTTCCAGAAAATGATCACTCTTGTATTCTCCACCGTTGTCTATTCGGAGAACTTTGATCTTCATTCTTGTCTGGTTTTCAACCTGAGCTTGCCATCTAAGAAAAACCCCAAGCACATCATCTTTATTCTTCATAGTAAACACCCACATTGTTCTAGAAAAATCATCAACAAAAGTGACAAAATAATGCCTTCCTCCAAGTGAAGAAGTCTTGGAAAGTGCCCATACATCTGAGTGCACATAATCTAGAATTCCATTGGTATTATGGATAGCAATGCCAAATTTCAACAATCCTTGCTTGGCAAGGGTTTGCAAGGATTTTTCACCAGCATGTCCCAAACGCATATGCCACAGCTTTGTTGCTTCTACATCCATCTTACTACTTGAAGTTGTTGCTGCTACCATCCCAATCATTGTACTACCTTGGTAATAATACAGATTGTCCTTCCTAATGCCTTTCAGCATTACCAGTGCTCCTGAAGTTGCTCTAAGAAATCCATCTTGCATCATTACCACTAGGCCTTTTGATTCTAAAGTCTCCAAAGAGATGAGATTCTTCTTTAACTTCGACACGTACCGCACATCCCTCAAAATTTTGATGGATCCATCATGATTCTACAGCTTTGATTGAACCTATGTCGGCTATTTTACATGGGTTATCATTACTCATGTAAACAACCCCGCCATCAAGTTCTTCAAAATCAAAGAAACACTCCCGGATGGGAGACATATGGTAGGAGCAACCTGAATCTAAAATATACTTGTCTAGATGCGATGCTGAAGGTGAAACCACCAAAGAGATATATGATTCCGTGTTACTTTTACACTCTGCAACATTTGCATCTTTCGGAGCCTTCCCTTTTTTCTTCAATTTTGGATAGTCTTTCTTCCAATGTCCTTTCTCATGACATAAAGCACACTCATCTTTGGCAACTAGGCTTTTTGATTTGAATCTTCCTCTTCTCCCTTTTGACTGGCTTTGCCGACAACCTCTTACTACCAATACTTCATCTACTGTAGTTGTTTTGTTTTTTATTTTATCCTTATTTCTCAACTCATGACTATACAAAGCAGAACATACAACATCTAAAGATACATTCTCCTTTCCATGAAGTAACGTAGTCTCCAACTGTTCAAATTCATTGGGAAGAGACAATAACAACATCAAAGTCAAATCTTCATCCTCAAATTTCACATCCAAACTCAACAGGTCTGCTACTAACTGATTAATCATAGTGATGTGTTCATTCATAGTAGTACCTGGTCGGTAATCAAATTGGAACAGTATTTTCTTTATAAGGAGCTTATTCTTGAAAGCATACTTCTACTCTCTAGACAGACACGATCAAATTGTTTTGCATGCCAACCGATTTATGATATTCCAATCCTTATTCTTAACATCTTCTAGTTTCTTTTCTTCAATGGCAATGTCAAGACCCTGATGAAAAAGGGAGTCCAAAACCTCCCCTTGCCACATG
This sequence comes from Erythroxylum cataractarum, assembly GCA_024703695.1. Taxonomy (NCBI): domain Eukaryota; kingdom Viridiplantae; phylum Streptophyta; class Magnoliopsida; order Malpighiales; family Erythroxylaceae; genus Erythroxylum; species Erythroxylum cataractarum. The sequence continues at coordinate 7,439,707 of JANJEY010000003.1, forward strand.
CCGAAATAGCCAGTACCGTCAAATATCTTCACCACTAATTTCAAACTTGACAACGGAATCCTCGACCATGATGACGAGGAAGCCGATGTCTTTAGTGTTTTTTGATCATTATGTGTCATTACAGACTCAAAATATAGTACTCAATATAACAAAAATTACAAACAAACCAAGGACAAACCTTTAGCTCTGATACCACTTGTTGAAAAAATTGAGTAATTTTTTCCTCTAAGGTAAACAACTAGTGAAGTGAACCGATTCAGTAATATCCAGAAAAGATCATCAAACGGACTCCTAAAACAGTATTATCATTCCACGTAAAATCCCAAGAAAGAGCGGATGGGTTACAAACAGTCCCACTTAAAACTCGGCCTCCTAGATAGAAATTATATGTACGGTGTATTTATCACAACTTAACCCATGTACACACACAAACGGTGAATACATCCAAATAAATTAAACGCAACACTATAAATATACCCGACAAATAATATTGAATACTATACTACAACTTGAAAAGAAACAAGACAATAAAGGCGAAATAAAAAAAATAAAAAAAGGACGCACCCGAAAAATTTGATAACGGAGTTCGACCAATTATGCCTACTTCTCTGGAGCATCACTCAAATGGCTTGCTTTTATTTAATGTAAGAGAAGAGATACAAATTTTGAGACGATTACAATAGGAGAGAAGAGTTCCTTTTTATAACTACCAACCTCCCCTCCGAACTCATAAACTTTCGATGTGGGAGAGCTCCTATTATAACTACCAACCTCCCCCCAAAATACATAAACTTTCGATGTGTAATTGAAAAGATGCCAAATAGTAACACGGACTAGATCCCAGCTCCTACTAATTTAATGTTCGAGCACTTCTTTATTTCTCAAATTTTTTTCCGTAAAATGATATTATTTTATGATTAATTATAATTTTTATTTTATTTCACTAATTCAATAAAATGATGTTATTATATTAATCTAATAAAATAAAATTTTATTAATCATATTAAATTTTTAAAATTTAAATCTAATTCAAATTTTATAATTAATTTCAATTTGAATGGAGACATTCAAATTTTAACCATAAAAAGAGAGAATGTTGAGACCTTTATTTATCTAGTATAGAAAGTACATGAGCTCAACAACTACAAGTTCTAGTTTCGTTGTCAAGATTTACATGATTGTGCAGGCTGTGGGATTTTCTTCACAGATGTAATCAGAGCATTTACTCACGTAAACTCTCCGGCTTCCACTGCCCCAGCTGTCATACACTGGCCTTCCATAGCCACCATAATAAGAGTCATAACACGGTGGTGGTGGGTGGCCCTGATAACATGGTCCCCACCCATAGCCCTCATAACATTCCCTACAACAATCCCTTGGTGGGCAGGCTGGAACCGGTTTAGGAAGAGGCAGCGCCGGCGGGAATGGTTGAGGCTTTGACGGTGGTGGCCTGCCGTGGCCCCGATAACATGGCCCCCACCCATAACCCTCATAACATTCCCTACAACAATCCCTTGGTGGGCAGGCTGGAACAGGTTCAGGAGGAGGCAGGGCCGGCGGGGCTGGTTGAGGCTTTGGTTGGGGTGGTTTTGAAGGCGGGGTCGGCGGAGCTGGTTGAGGCTGTGGCGTTGGTGGTTTTGGAGTCGGTTTAGGTTGTTCCGGTGGCTTCACGATAGCCGGTTCAGGCAGTTTTGGAGTCGGTTTAGGTTTTTTCGGTGGCTTCAAGATCTCAATTCCTAGAATTATATCACCACCTTTGCAGTATATCTTTTGCTTAATCTTCTCCGGACTGCAACACACCACAGTGATAATCACCGTGTTGTTCTTTTCATCGTATACCTGGTTCTCAATTTCTCTTGTTCACAAATCAAAAATCCCAAACGAACAAAACTAAGTTAATGTGTCCATCTTTATGTTCATACTGATTTTAGACGTAATTGGAGATTAAAAAAGAAAAGGAGACACTCACGAGGAATTTTGCACAACACTTTCTTGATCTTTTTCTTACATTTCTCGCATTTCAGATCAACCTTCACCACCATTGTTGTTACCTGTAAAACAATAGGACACTTGTATGCACACAGCTCGTACAAAATCCATCATCATATCTCAATTCAGGAAACAAAGTACTGCAATTAGCGGACAAGAAATAGAGTTGGAAGATTCTGAAATACGGTACGGACATGGATGAATAAGCATTGGGCAGAATGTAGATGTAAAAGGTAAAAAAAAAAAAAAAACAATCACGTTGGGCGACAGGTACAAGTTAGCAATCTTCTAAAAGAGCATAAGAAGCACATGATTCGAAGGAAAAGACAAAATGGGAGTTTAGTTAGCAGATAAACGAAGCAGAGAAACATCATAAAAACTCCTCATAACATACCCTCACATCCGCCATGGCTGCTGTTGCAGAGAAACGTTGCTTACTCGGGAAGAGATTGAAAGAAATAGAAGTGCAACCGACGGGTTAATAACAAGCGCCTTGTAGATTAAGCTAACGTTTGCATCTTTAATCAAACGTGAGCCATCAAACCCGTACAATAAAAAACCAACGATAGACAAGTGGCAAATTGGGTGTCGTATTTCATATGATCATCATCAAAGTTAATAGTCAACTCAAGTCAACAACCCCACTCTCTGCTTTGTGAAAGTATATAAATTATAAGCGTCCTTTTTCTTATAAAGAGGCTTATAAAGCGTCCTTGTTCCAACAATTCCTTTCTTTTATAAAGAGGCTGATTCCAACAAGTCCTTTGGTTTTATAAAGAGGCCGATTCCTCGAACCTGCTGGCCGTCACCTTCTGCAATATAATATATATATATATATATATATATATATATATTAGCAATTGAATATTTATATTTCGAAAGGACGTGTTTGGTCAGATTCAATAATGACCCTAGTACTTTTAAGGAAAAAAATATAAAACAAAAAATGAGATTGGTGGCGGACGCTGGATGACTGGACAGCTCAACGACCCTTGAGATTCTTAGGGCATCTCCAACCATTGCACCAAATTTTTATACCAAATTTGGTGTAAAATGGAATATTCTCAGCATCTTTTTACACCAAATTTGGTGTTGCTCCAACCATTTACACCA
>JANJEY010000003.1:7470097-7508515 GCA_024703695.1 Erythroxylum cataractarum
CTCCGCTATCCGCTATTCCGCTATAGCGTTTTCGGGGTCGGCCGCTCCGCGCCGCTATCCGCTATTAACTACTATGGGTCACATCCAAAGTAACAAAACAATGTTTTAGAGTAAGAGAGAAACACTTGTAACCTTTTTTAGTAGAAGAATAACCTAAGAAAATACACTTATGGGCCCTAGGTTCAAGTTTCCCACAATGGTAATTATGCACAAAGGCAACACAACCAAAAATCTTTAGAGGTAGAGTATTAACAAAGGGAACCGAGGGATAAATCTCAAGCAATTTTTGTAAAGGTGTATGAAACCCCAAAACTTTTGATGGCATTCTATTTCTTAAATAAGCAGATGTGAGAATAGCATCCCCCCAAAAAAGACTTGGAACATTGTTATGAGTATTAAGATCTAGCAACCTCAAGCAAATGTCTATTTTTTCTTTCTGAAAAACCATTTGGTTATGCTGTATTGGTGCATGAGGTCTGATCTATAATACCATTGCTGGTAAAAAAATTGACCAAAGGATTGACTTAGATATTCTTCACCATTATCACTTCGTAAAATCTGGATTTTTGTGTTAAATTGGTTTATTATAAAGGAATAAAAATCCTTAAATACCTGAAAAACTTTTGCTTTTTCTTTCAAAAGATATACCTAAGTCAATCTTGTATGATCATCAATAAAGGTTACAAGCCATCTAACATTGTTTTTTGGTTTTGACCCTTGATGGCCCCCAGACATCACTATGAATGATGGAAAAACGCTTAGTGGGTTTGTAAGCTTGGGGTGTATAAGAATTTCTGGCGTGTTTAGAAAGTTGACAATTCATACTGAAGAAACATTTCCTTTTTATTGAAAAAAGTAGGATATAAATGCTTCATGTAAGATAAACTAGGATGGCTTAACCTATAGTGCCAAAGCGCAATTCCTTCTTTAGAAGATAAAATAGCATGAGCTTTATTCCTTCTTGAGTTGCAGATGTAATATAATCTATCAAACTCCCTAGCACTACCAATCCTCTTCCCCGACTCCAAATCCTGGAAAACACAACGTTGTTCGGCATTTCTAGGATTGATCCTTGTGGAGCATTGCCTGACAAGCTAGTGGCAGAAATTTCCCCTGACTCGAGTTGCCACGCCCCTATCGTCCCAAATGAAACCATCCTCCTCTGTGTTCAAAGCTCTGATACCATGAACAAATTTGATGATAATTTCTGTATATTATTCTCACAAATGATAGAAATTCTTATAGGGAAGATAAGTAATTGTTTTACAATTCAGTCCCTTGATTATTGCCTAGAAAGAAGTAAATAAGATACCATGAAAATAGGGACTAGAAATGGAAACGATATTTTAGGAAATACACTATTGAGTAAATAAGGAAACAAATAAAGTAATAAAACTGAAAATATTCTTCCAACACTAATGAATCAATCATTGGTCACGGACAACTTCTCAATTATGAAGTGTCCTACTACCCAAGATTGCAGCTGGTGTACACAAGTCAGGAGTGTAGTCCAACTCTAGAGGTAACTCTTCCTGAACATGGTGGTGCCCAATAGCCTTTTTCAACTGGGACATGTGAAACATTTATGGTCCATATTATCGTGCTAACAGTTTTGGATGCAGCCGCTTAGGCATGGACTCTTGTCGATGTGGATGAATCTTCAAATACACCCAACCTCCTACTTGAATTTCATGAGGACGCCTTCAGGCATCCATGACGCGTATCACGTGATCGCGAGTGCATTATAGATGATGTTTCAACTGTGTCAGAGCTTTGTCATGACTCATTAAATCCTACGCCACAGCTTCTGCCAATGTTTCTCTAGGAATAAAACTTGTGATTGAGGGAGGAGTTCTGCCATATACTACCTTGAAAGGAGAACATTTAGGTGCTGAATGACAGTTGGTATTGTATCAATACTCTACCCATGGTAAATAATCTAACCAAACCTTGGATTGTTCCGAGGTAAATCAAATATGTCTCGATAGTGCGGTTAACTACCTCAGTTTGGTCATTCGATTCTGGCTGATAGGCAGTACTCAATTTTAATTGAGTTCCATGGAGCGTAAACAATTCTTCCCAAAAATTACTTAAGAACGTAGGATCTCATAATGGAAAGTGGAATTCCATGTAATCGAATAACCTCCTTGGTAAAAATTTCAGCAATAGAACAGGTTGAGTAAGGATGTTTGACAGGAATAAAATGCCCATATTTGCTCAACTTGTCCACTATGACCAACAAGGTATCATAGCCTTTCGATTTGGGTAGTCCCACGATAAAATCCATGCTTAGCTCTTCCCAAATGATGTTGGGAATAGGTAACGGTTAGAGTAAACTTGCTGGAAACGTAGCTTGACACTTGTTACGCTGATAAGTGTGACAAGCTCATACAAAATGAGATACAACCCTTTTCATACCTTTCCAAAAAATAGATTGAGCTATCCTTTTATAAATCTTGTAAATTCCCGAATGTCCTCTTTTAGGGGGATATGAAACTCTTGTAAAAGCTTGGGAATCCATTCAGAAGATGTTGATACAACTAGCCTCCCTTTATAATATAATCTCCCATTCTCTGAGGCATAATAAGGATGAGAATCCGGTTCCCTCTTAATTTCTTCTATTATTCTGCTCAACTGTGGATCTGCCTTTACCTCTTTATTAATTTGCTCCAGATCTTGCCAAAATGACCTAGAAATAACCTGCAATTCCATGTCCCCGCATACCCGAGGGAGCGCATCTACTACCCTGTTGGAAATTCCCACCTTATAGACAATATCAAAATCATATCCCAGCAATTTTGCCAACCAATTTAGCTGATTTTGAGTTGTAATTCTATGTTCCAGCAAATGTCTGAGACCTTTTTCATCCGTATAGACTGTAAATCTTCTCCCCACCAGATACGGTCTCAATGTTGAATAGCTAACACCAGCGCCATATGTTCCTTTTCATATATGGATTTATTCAGCAATGATTCAGCTAATGCTTTGCTGAAAAAAGTCACTAGTTTCTTTCCTTATATTAACACTGCTCCCATGCCTTTACCCGATGTGTCACACTCCACCCAAAAAGGGGTATTGAAGTCTGGTAGCATCAAAATCGGAGCACTGGTTAGAGCATTCTGAAGTCTCTTAAATGTTGTTTCTACAGGAATATCCCATTTAAAATTCCCTTTCTTCAATAGATTGGTAAGAAGTGCTGCTATCTTCCCATAATCCTTCACAAACCATCGGTAATACCCAGTCAGACCTAAGAACCCTCTCAAGGCTTTGAGAGATGTAGGAATAGGCCATTGTAAAACCACTTCAATCTTCTTGGGATCCATATCAACGACATCTTTGGAAACGTTGTGACCCAAGTACTCAATTCTTAACTTCCCAAAGGTGCCTTTTTTGTATTAGCATAGAAACGATGTTGTTGCAACGTATGTAATACCTTCCTTAAGTGAGTGATGTGGCTGTCCCAATCGACGTTTTAGACCAAAATGTCATTCCAGTGTGCTATGAATTCGATCTTATAGCCCTACCTCATAATGTTTGTGGTAGGCTGTAAGATCAAATTCATAGCACATTGGAATGTAACTGGTGCATTAGTGAGACCAAACAGCATGACGACTGATTCGTAGTGGCCCTGATGTGCCCAAAAAGCCATCTTGGGAATGTCATCTTCATTCATGCGTGTTTGATGGTACCCTGTCTGTAGATCTATTTTAGAGAAATATGTGGCTCTGAACAATTCATCCAAGAGTTCTTCAATCACTGGTATGGGAAATTTATCCGTTATTGCGGCTTTATTCAAAGCTCGATAATTGACACAAAACTGCGAACTGTTGTCTTTCTTCTTCACAAGAATTACCAGACTTGAATATGGGTTGTTGCTAGGTTTGATAACCCCAAAAACTAGCATTTTTGAAACCTATTTCTCAATCTAATTTTTTTTGTAGATGAGGATAACGATAAGGTCTCACATTTATCAGATCAACCCCAGCCTTAATTGGGATTTTATGATCAACTGGTCTGTTGGGAGGAAGCCTTATTGGGTGTGAAAAAACTAGCTGAAATTCTACCCAACACTTGTTGTAATTGCTACTGCTGGAGATGTTCAAGTTTTTCTCCTATTTTGTTGGACCAACTGTCATCTTCTTTTGTTTCTTTGAACTAAAAAATACCATAACTGCAACCTCAATTTCAATAGTCTTCTTTAATGCCTTGGTGAAAATTAAAGATCTCGAAAGATTAAAATTCCCTTTAATAGTGACTGTTGAACCCAAGTGCGAAAAATTCATGGAAAGATCTTTCCAATTGTGTTGCACCTCACCTAACGAAACCAACCAAGTCATCTCCAAAATAATATCCACTTCTCCTAACTCAAAGAGGAAAAAAATCTCTTGAATAAACATAACCTTGCATTTCCAAATTTAAACCTTCGCAACAACCTTGAGAGTCTTGTTTCTGACCGTTTCCCATCCTCACTCCAAAGCTCGCAGTGGTCTTCACTTTCCAGCCTTGTTTCAAGGCCACCTCTTTGGATACAAAGTTGTGACTCGCCCCATTGTCAATCAACACCAAAACAATTGTTCCATCAATCTTCCCCCAAAGCTTCATGGTTTTGGGTTGTGTCCATCCCTCGGCAGAAAATTGTGAAAGTTCCATCCAGTCGCACTGAGCTTCTTCAACAACCTGCCTTGTCATTTTGTGTGTGTCCAGACCTTATTCTACCTGCAAAACCACATTTTCATCTTCTCCTAAAATGGTCACTCTTAAACTTATCTCCGAACATTTATATCTCGGACCAAAAGGCAATCTACAACAAAAACACTTCCCTTCCTCCTTCCTCTTTAAAACTTCTAGGTAGGGGAGCTGCCTAGTCCCGCGGTTGTTGCGTGACCCTGTGTTCCCGTACATCCCATTCTAAGAATTAGACCCCACAGATGACCCACTACGGTTAGGGTTGTAGGTTTTTCGCTTCATTCCTTCAGTGACCTTGCCTGGATCATTACCTGCTATCCCGCTAACAGACCCTCCAGTGGTCATTATTCCTTGAACTTTGGAAACTATACTACCACGTGTCTATACGTGATTCGTAAAATTGCCAATAATGGAAGAATTTCCTCCATAAATCACCTACAGTTCATCCTCAATATTGCGAGCAATTTCCATTGCTCGTAAGATTGTGGTGGGTCGCATTGATCAGACCCGATACCTCACTTCTGGTTTGAGGCCACCCAAAAAATCCTAACAGCTGCTCCTCCGAAGCCTCGGGTATTTGTGTCACCAACATTTCGAACGCCGGCAAATATTCCTTCACCGAACCAACTTGTTGCATGGAAGTTAGTCTTTCATAAACGTTCCCCTAACTGCCTTCTCCGAAAGGCTGCAGCAAAGTGGGAATCAGCATGTTCCATGTTAAAATTGGACTCTTCTTGCGCAGGAAGCGAAACCAATGCACCGCAGCTCCCTCCATGCTGATGAAGGTTAGTCGCATCTTTTTTTTTCTTCCCTGATGCGGTGGACCTCAAAAAATTTCTCTACTCGAGCCAGCCAACCCTAACAGATCTGTTCCTTCGAAAATGGACAGTTCGACTTTCTTGACCAAAGAGCGCTTCTCATGGTCCTTCTCGCCTTCAAAGCCCTCCTCTTCACGCATCCGAGGATGCTTTGTCGCTTAACCCTTGCCATTGCATCAAGTGAGTCAAGATGGCTTCCAAACGACCCATGCAGTTCTTGACTTCCGTCAAATCTACAACTTGCTCCCCCATAGTTCTCTCGACTGTGGCAGCAGAGTCATCCAACTTTCCTACACGTGCATCCATCGATCCAGCAAGTCAGACCAAATTGTTAGGTAACAATTCAGGTTAATGTGTCCGTGTGTTAAATAGCACTAGGTAGAGAGCAATAGCTTAGTATTATTTTGAAACAAGAAGGAAGAACCTTCTTCACAAGGGAAAACAAATAAAAGCCTACCCCACTTCCCCCATAGACTATTATTTTATATCTACTTATCCTAAGAAATTTCCAAGGAATAGATATCTCCTGCTAACAAGCTGAATCACTAAAATATATCGATATCTAGCTATCTCACTACTGCTTAGAGCCTGTCTTCTTCTTGTATAAACTAACCACTCTCCTCCTTTGTGACCATTATTCCTAACACGTTTCCATATAATTGTTTATAAACAATACCTGCAAATTACAATCTGCACATGACCTAAAAATGATGTCTGCCATTTCATTTGGAATGTTTGTTAAGTGCTTTATTACATTCACAAGTTTAACTCAACTGTATCTTTTATTTGTCTTATATTTCACTCAATTGAATCTCCAATTTAAGTTTTCTTGTCTTTTTGGTTTGACCCAGATTCGTGATTTTGAATATAGTCCAGAAGCACAAGAGACTAGAAAACAAGATTTAGAAAGGCTGATGCAAGATCAAGATAGTTTTAGAAGCTCTCTTTTGCAATGGTGCTATACCAGTTATGGAGAGGTAATTTCATTATCCATATTTTCTCCAAGTTTTCACAAAGCTGGATAGATTTAATTCTGCTCATGAAAGCTAGGGATCAAGGATCAGAGTAAATGAAGGTTTAAACTGAGGAATTGGGTTGAACACAGTGAGATTGACCTCCGGTTGAGGAAAGAATTGCAGTCAGGATGTTCAAATTGCAAGTCTGGATTTGATTGATTAATATTGGGATTAGAATGCATATATGTTTTTACATCAATAATCAGTAATAGCTAGTCAATTGTTTTACATCGGTTTATAGGATGTTATTACTAGCCAGCTGTGGCTTGTAAAAGCCCATAAAACTACTATACTCTCCCTCAGCAAGAGAGGCCCCGATCCTGCCATCTCTGTCAAAATAACTAAGAAATACAAGTACAAAATTTACTGTTTGTTGTTTTATGCTATAAATAAGCTGGATATTGAGGGATTTGGCAGATATTTGTAGCTTTGTTGACAGTAATTGAGATGTAAATGATGGATCTTGTGAAAAAATAAAATGAAGAGGCGTTGGAATAAGTGTGCTAAGCCACTTATTCTCGAAGCGCCCTTTCTTATTAGAGCAAACTGGCCATTATTGAGTTTTGTAAATAAATCCATTATGTGTACTTTCACATAACTTGCACTATTCTTTTATGACTAGCAGTTTCTTGAGTATTCTTTTATGAACAGTCTTGCAATACGCAATGTTAATAGCCCCAAGGTAACCATTGCCAAGGCTCCTAGAAGGTGTATATATTTTTCTTTTCCTTGTCTGTTCTTGTGTCATGTATGCATACTTGGTTTCCACAATAAACTTAAATCCAGTTGAACAGACCCATGGCTACAGTGCTTAGAGGTTCTGCTAATTCAGTCATTCCTATATCCTTTACAATAGAGATCAAGCTTTGGGTTTTCCCTGTTAGATATCAGTTGGGCGTACGCTTTATCTGTCAAATTTTTTAATATCATACATTAATGTTAAATAAGTTTATTTGCTTGCAGGTTTTCAGCTCCTGGATGCACTTCTGTGCTGTACGTATTTTTGCAGAGAGCATTCTAAGATATGGATTGCCACCATCTTTCTTGGTAAATATTTCATATGCTTTCTTTGATGCGTTGGGTCAAGTATCTATTCCTTCCTAAGCATGGTCTATTTGGTGTGTTTAGGCTTGTGTCTTATCTCCTTCTGTTAAGAGCGAGAAGAAAGTTCGAACTATTCTTGAAGGACTGTGTGAAAGTGCAAACAGGTTAGCTTGCGTGGTATTCATTTGGTTTAGTTCATAGATTTACTGTACGTCATTTAAAAATCGTAGGAAGATGGAATGAACTATAAAGAACGTCCCCTGCCCCTCTTTACTCCTGAAGAATTTGGAGAACATGTATCTATTTTCCAAAATTTTGATGAACTCTGTTAAAGCTCTGATGAGGAGCTGTGCTATCCCTGTTGGGAACTAAATGTTTGGAAGGTTGCTGAATGAGCAAGGTTTTCAGAAATGCTAAAGTGTATTCTACTGCTCAGAAACAATTTACTTGAGTGGTGAATAAAGAAGAAAAAAACCTCATTGATCTCTAGGCTTTATAAGCTGTGAAAGTACAAATTATTGTCATGAGAATTAGTTTCTTGCGGTTCAATCACATTTACTTTGCCATTGTATTTGCGTCTGAGATCTTGTGCATGACACCGTGTTCGAAATGTTATTTTGTGGATCTCAACATAGTTTTATCCTTTTGCCCGTTATGACGATCTTCCCTGTTATGCAGCACATACTGGAAGTCTGAAGAAGAAACAGGAGGGGGGATGGTAGGCTTGGGAGGTGATGCTGATGCCCATCCTTATGTTTCTTTCACAATTAATCTTGTTTAAATCATGTGTGGCCCTGCTCCTTGTGTATGTCGAGCTTCAAGGATTCCTTTAGACAGCAATAAACTCACAGGATTGGCAATGCTGTATATTAGCCTCCATAGTTTGATTCATTGGTTTATTTTTAATCAGAGTTTGTGCAATGAAGTGGGATTTGGCTTCATTTATGAAGGGGCAAAACTTGCGGGGAAGATCAAGTAATTCTGTATTTGTACTCTCAGCTTCTATATTTATGTTTCCAGAACTGCTTGACCTTTATGGAGCTTGTTTTTGACACATATTTGAATATTAAGGATATTGTGTGAGAAATTCTGTAAATCTTGTATGTTTGACAAATTGAGAATAGCTCTTATCGATTTGTATGGCCAATACTGCGCATATAAACGGAACTTCTAAGATTTACCTTTTAGTATTATGATTTATGAGGATATACTTAACATGAGATTGTGAATTGCTGGTTGCTTAAAAAGCTGTTAATTGCTTGTTGGTAAGCGTGTTACTGGGTGGATGAGCTAGCTCTTTCAGGTTTTTCTTGTTAGGAAGGCTGTTGTTTGTTGTCAGCTGTGACTGTTGTTATAAGGAAGTGCTGTAGCTTCCTCACGTATTTATCTTATGTTTCTTTTTGTTAGGCAAGAAGTACTGCTCAAGCTGCTGTACATAACTTTTCTATTCTGTACAAATAAAATCATCTGAATTATCAAAAAAAGAGAGAGAGAGAGAGAGAGAGAGATTGTGAATGGTTACGTAATCATTTTTGTCAATTTTTTTTTTTTACAATAAAGATATTTTGTAATGTGCATTACCAAAAGAAAGATGTAAGATGTAAGAAATTATTGTATGTCTTCTTTTTATGAAGTATTTGTAAATGATTAATCTTCTTTTACCATGAATTTTTATAGCAAAGTAAAGACGTTAAATATCAAACTTTATTTTTGATATGAACTTATTGATTTTATTTTGACATGTTTTTATTTATTTTTATAGATAAACGGAGAAAAGTTAATGTACTCTTGATATTTAAATCTCTTTAAGCAAATTCAAGATCTAACTTAATTAGGTTTGTGCTAGATTAGTGCTTGATATGAAAAACCATACTATTTGTTCGTATTGCAACAAATATTTGAAAGATGATAGAATCAATAGATTAAATAAGCATTTAGATTAGATCAAACGTGATGTAGTAGAACTTTGAAAGAAAGATAGCTGCGATGTGAAATAACAGATGAAAATTTGTCTTAAAGAGTATCAGAAGAAGAAATACGAAAGGCAAAGTTGAATTACGAAATTGATAGTGAAAAGTAAGAAACTGTTTAGGCTAAATAACTAGAAGGTAAGTACCATGAAATCAAAATTATAAGGCTAATTATAAAATAAAAAACTCAAAGGAAAATGTTTAAAAGACCTATGATAACAAAAATGACCTCTCCAAGAGAGATCCTTTATTCGTATTATAGTACGCCAATTTTTTTTTTGCGAGTCATGTCCTTAATAAGTTCCAGTATAATCATATAATTATTGATCATTTTCCTCCGATTCTTTTTAGGCGTTCTTTTTTTTTTTACCTCTTGTTGTCTCTAAGTACTATTTTCCCGTATCTTTTAATTGAAGCATTTGGACATCTCCTTTTAACGCTTATAAGCATTGACCTAATACTCAAAAAATATAGGAGAGGCTAGATAATTTCCTATCGTTATTAAACTTTGCAAAAAGTTATAAAAAAAAAGTGACTAAGTTCATCTATAATCAAATATGAGTTCTAAATATGATGAGCAAATGTTTCACCAATAGTAAGAATTTGTGTCATCATATCAATGCGAGATTTGCAATTAATTTTTTGATCATTTTAGCGTTTTGTGTTAATATTGAAAGAGTTGAGACAAATATTTACAAGGAATAAATGAGTTGCTCCATATGTCAGGTTTAATGCTAGAATAGAGATTTCTAAAATTATACTTAAAAATAATGAATTTTAATCTCAATATCAATTTGTTACCCATGTTAGTGAGTCATCAGTGAGAGTACATTATCTAACTTTATCTAACTGATAATAATGAAAAGGAAACAATTAATTATTTTTATGATGCCACGGAAAGGTGGAGAAAACAATCAAGGCCAATGCAAAAAATGAATCTTCCTTACATACAAATTTTTTTGCAGTCATCAATGAAATTTAAGGAAAATAACTTTACTTTTTGTTGTTTGCTATTATGACTTTTTTGAATCATAATGTCTAATTTAGGTTAAATTTTACAAAGACCGCTGAAGTTGATTTGGAAAATATTTTTAACCATCACAAAATTATTTTATATGAGATGATGCAATGTTCTTTTTAGCTCACAAATTAGGATTTTAGGATGCTTATTGCAATTCTGTAAAGAGAAAAATCATACATTTCTTCACTTTTGTATTAGTTTAAAATTAATGATCATTTTATATATTTTGTTTATAAGGTTAATTATAGTGAATGTTTAAGTATGAAAACTAAAATTAATGGCAATAAAAAGATACATGTTTCAGTATGATTTTTTGAGATAAGATTAGCGTAAAATTAAAAAATATAAATTACTTACTTTGTAAATTTTGATTTGAAGCAGTACTCAATATTAAGTGATACTGGAACTAAATCTAATACTAAATTTGATACGGCGTTCATAATATTGCTATGAATATTCTCAATCTGAAAGAAAAAAGGTTGAGGAAACTTTTGGTCATCATTGTCATTACACATGAAATGAAAATCGCCTTCCACAATCCATTGTCAAACTGGGATAACACTTTGAGCCATCAACATAAAATATAGCTCCCAACTTACGACTCTAAAAACGTGAACTTCATATGATATTTAGGTGACGTATGGTTTGAGCACAGGATTAGGTATAGATATGAGTATAATAATAAAAAGAAATAAAAATTAGTATGAAAAATTTAAAAAAAAAACCATCAAACCTAACGCCCCTTTGTCTTCAAAACCTTTTGCGTTGGGAATGAATATAGCAGATGACATGCTTTCTCAGTAATAAAATTAAAATGTAAATCCATCCCTGCCTGTATATAAGATAGATAGAAAATTGGGAAAAGGTGGTTTTGGTCAAGTTTATGTTGGTCGCCAGGTCAGTGGTGAGAGTTAAGTTAATAATAGTCAATCTACCATCTGTATTTTATTAGCTTTATTTATGTCTCAACTCATGGACTTTATCGATCGACGTTTTAGCCTAGGTAATGGACATGCTTGGGCCGACTTTTTGGGAATGGGATGTTTGCAACTCCCTAGGCCAATCGGAAGAATCTCACTTTATCCCTCTCTATCTTTCTCGTTGCTCTCTTCTTTCTATATTTTAATTTTATAATTTACCTACGACAAGATGTTACGAAACATGGTAGCCTGCATTGCTGTGGAGGCAATATCGATTCTTGAAAAGCTTCACTTAAAGGGGTGAGAGTTTTTCCACCTTTGTTATTTCACTTTCTTATATCTATCCTCATTCTTTACAATACAATTACATCAAGTTGACTATGACTATGATGTTGGGATAAGGTTTGTGCATGGAGATGTGAAACAAAGAATTTTTTACTTGGTCAGCCTGGAACACTTGACGATAAGAAATTATATCTTATAGATCTTAGTTTGGGTAAGCTATCTTTTCTCTGTGTTACTATGTAATGCTTTTCCTACTTTGTGGCGTATCTTTTCCAGGACAACTTGAACCATTTTCAATTAGATATATGTTTATGAGTTTGGTGTTCTTTGCCATGTGGTTAAATTTAGAGCTGACACGTGTTTCTTGCCGTCTCTACATGGAAAGATGCATCATCTGGTCAACATGTTGATTATAATCAACAGCCTGATGTATTCAGGTGTGTGGATATTTCCCTTTATGAATGTGCTGATCATATATAAAAGTTGTCATACATTGGCATAATTTGATAGTAATATCCTTAGGTGATCCCAACTGTTGTAGATGTAGCATGTTATTTTACTTGTGAAATTAAAGGTTAAACAAACACTTTTGGCAGGGGAACTATAAGGTATGCTAGTGTACATGCCCATTTAGGCAGTTACAAGAACAGAATAATATTATACCACATAAGAGTTAGCACTGTTGTTGTATTTCATTCTTTTGGGCTGTTGAACAGTAGATAATGTTGGGACAAGCCTCTTTGTACGAACCAAAATGGATGGTTCCTCAACATTGTTGAACCTATGATACAAGCATTGGAAACAAAGTACAATGGAAAATTAAAATTTTGAACCTAAAAGGGATTGACGGGTAGGGGTCGAAGATTTACTTGATATTCATGTAGGGTGAAGCTTGTCTTAGTAAGTAAGATGTATCAAGGTAGTCTTCTTCTCCTGATTTCACTGTTAAAATCTGAAACATGTCTTAAAAGCCAATGTTAAAAGTGCAATATTGAAATGAAGAGTGATTTACAATCCATAAATGAATGCAAAGAAAGAAAGATGCATACCAAAGTGACCTAAGGAAATCAAACAGAGTACCTGATCTAACTGTGCGCAGCAAAAAGACCCCAGGGTAATCACCCTTGCTTCCAAAGATCAAGGCCCTTCAAGACACCACAAAACAGAGCTTCCAAAAAGCTACACATTATAATACAAAACTTCCGCCGAAAAACTATCCACTGATGCAAAGCATGAACATGGGAGATTAGATCATGTAGTAAACATCATGTTAATCAGTTAAAAGAAGTCTCACTCATATAATCAACAAGTTATTCATGTTGATCAGTTAAAAGAAATCTCACTGATATAATCAACATCTTGTTGATTAGTTAAAGCAAGTCTCACTTGGTGCAACATGAGATCCATTACAAGTACGTAGAGGAGGAAGACCGATTGGATTTATCTGACACATCAGTTCCACCTGTTGATCAAGAAGTTTGTTGAATGTATTTATTTGTTGCTTAACCATTAGCCTTAGATAATAAGCATTGAAGAATTCACGATTCTCTTCTTCAAGCTTCTGCCAAACTGTGAAAGAAAGTTAGAAAAATTTGATAAATAAGAAAGTAAACGTAAATTTGCTTCTTCAGTGTAACTAAATTATAATTAGTATTAATTATAATATATTTAACACCAATTAAAAAAATTGTTCTTTAAAATATGATTAATTAATTAATTAATTATCTAATTTTTATTTAACTGTTGATAATTATAATATAATTTATTTATTTATTTATTAAATAATAATTTTTTAAAAATTAATATAATGAATAGATTAATTAATATTTAGTATTATTGACTAATTAGCTCATATATTTTTTTGTCATTTTTAATTAATTTTATTTTATATATAATTAATTTACTAATTATATTATAATTAATAGATTGACTCGAACTTCATTATATATATTTATATATTTATGTAATTATTCTTTTTTGACACTCGCGACTTTAAATTTCATTATTATTACTATTGTTATTATATATATATATATATAGTATTAATTATAATATATTTAACACTAATCAAAAAAATTTGCTCTTTAAAATATAATTAATTAATTAACTAATTAGCACATTTTGATTTAACTATTGATAATTATAATATAATATATTTATTTATTTATTAAATAATAATTTTTAAAATAAATATAATTAATAAATTAATTAATATTTAGTATTATTGACTAATTAGCCCATATTTTTTTATCATTTTTAATTAATTTTAATTTATATATAAAATGACATAAAATATATAGGCTAAATAGTCAAGAATACAATTATTTTTAAGTAAATAAATATTTACATAAATATGTAAATTAATACTAATTAGTAATATGTAAATTAATACACTAAATATTTTATTTTTATTATTATTATTATAATATTATTTATATATATATATATATACAAAAACTTGCCATATTATATATATATATAGATATATAATAACACCAACAATAGTTACATAAATATATAAATATTTATAAAGATGTTCGAGTCAATTTATTAATTATAAATTAATTAGTAAATTAATTATATATAAATTAAAATTAATTAAAATGACAAAATATATAGGCTAATTAGTATAGAATACTAAATATTAATTAATCTATTAATTATGTTAATTTTAAGTAAATTATAATTTATTATATTATAATTATCAACTGTTAAATCAAAATTAACTAATTAATTCATTAATTAATTATATTTAAAAGAAAAAAAATTCATTGTTGTTAAATATATTATAATTAATACTAATTAGTTATATATATATATGTGTGTGTGTGTGTGTGTGTGTGTGTAATTATATATATATATATATAATAACAAAATTAATATTTACATAAATATATAAATTAATACTTATTAGTAATATATATATTTGTTATAATAATAATAATAAATTTAGAAATTAGTAATAATAATAAAATTATTTAATATATAATAATGTTATATGTAGAAGTCACCCTCGTGCAAATAGCACAACTGTTGGGCCCTGTTTTCGGAACTTAACTCTTGCACTGAAAATCATAAGACTTGAGCGTGTGTATTACCTTGTAGAGTTATTTCAATGAACCTTCATTAACCATCATCTCATATGGGTGGCATGCCCACACCAGTCAATTGTCAAAAATGAACTCATTTCTCCTATTTCTGAATAAATTTTGGGAAACCTCAAATCGAAATTTCAATTTGGTTTATTCAGAACATCTGTTCTCTATTGTCTTAAGTTTCTAAGGGCACTAAAATCATGCAATTTGGAGCAAAAATTTAAAAGTTATAGCCCACTCATCTTCAGACTATAAATAAACTGAAACATCACATTATACTCGAATTTCATCCAAAAATTGAAAGTCTTAAAGTCCGAATCAAAATTCAATCTCTTCATAGGATTTGTAGCTCTATGTCTCTCTAGTTTATTTAGAAACAAGAATCATATCATTCAGAGTCACGAGGAAGCAAATATGTCAAGCCTTATGTCACCCTCAATGACTTATACAAAAGGCAGTTTGAACGAGAAACAAAATCAGACGCTGAAGAATCTTCCGCAAGCTCTGATCGAATTAGAAGTCATGCCAGAAAAGATAAAGGTACAAGCTCAAAACCTGCTAAGGGTAACCTTGCAGGACATGTTCGCATAGAAGAACTAATAAACAGGGCCTGCAGCCCAACAAAGAAACGGTCCTCACCGGTAAAACATGAGGAAGAATATTGTCGATTTGGTAAGACCCAACTACCAATCTTGGATCCAAAAGATCCAAAAGCATACAGACCATTGGAAAATTTACCAATGGACAAACAGCAGAAATGTTTACTTGATGCAATCTGGAGAGCAAGTAATAGTGGACAGAAACACAGAGCGTGCTGTGCTTTACAATATTACTTCAGTAAGATCATGACTCCACCTGTCGGTAAGAATTACTCTTACTATGCATTAATTAATGGTCCTGATCGTGGAATTTATTACTACTATTCAACTCTAATGAGGAAGGTAAATCTATGGCTAAACCATGTTATAAGGGATTTTATGCCTTTAATGATGCCTTAGATTATATTCTTCAAAATGTTGATATTGGCTATGATGAAGAAATATTTGTTGAAAAAGAACCTCGAGAAGGCCCATTATCGGAAGTTTATGATCAAGAAATTATTAGGTTGCAACAAGAAATTGAAGAACACTTGGAAACAATCCAAGAGTTACAGAAACAAAGTCAGGAAGAAGAACCAGAACAATACAGTCAAAGAGGTAAAGGAATCTATTGTGCATACATGGAACAGGAATCAGATGAAGAAAAACGAAACCCGAGGTTCCAAAAGAAAGAAACAGCTGGAACGCGTTCGTTACGACCTCAGACACGTGAACGCTCGTCTCATCAACCACATGTTCAGCACAAATGGCCGACAAGGAAAAGTGACTGACAAAAGAAAAAGAAGATTCCCTACTATAATAGAGTGTCTTTTAATTTCAGACGCACACTTGGCGTCGTCTTTTTAAGTGGAGTAACTGTTTTCTCCACTAAAGTTTGTTGTTTTTCGTTTATTGCACATGGAATAATAACCCGTGAGTCAAAAGCAGAGAATGATAATTGAGGATACTTACATCAATTGTCTACGAGGGCCCAATGAGCACCCGGATTGATGAGTCACTACTCAATTATTATTTTCAATTGTGAGTAATGAGGTCTCTATATAAAGATCTCAGTTTGTAACCAAAGGACACATCGGAAGTAACCAACAATACTCCGAAATCCTTAGAGTCTCTGTAAAAATTCAAGTGTGCAATAATATTTCCGTTTCTGTTCAACTCTGATCTAGTTACTCAAAACGATAATCCGCACTGGTTATATAGGAATTATAACAGTGTCTCGCAAAGATCTAAAGGGAACATTTCAAATTGGTATCAAAGCAAGGTGATGTGAGTTAGAGGAGCAAGCTAAGTAAAGTGGGGTTGAATTCACGTGCTTTTTAACGTGAATTCAACCCCTTAAAAATGTGGAGATTGAATTCATACTAAAATTCAACTCTTGTGATTTTTGCATTCCAAACGCATGATTAAAGTATTTCATGCTTATAAAACTCAAGTTTAATTTCACGTTATTCCTTTTTTCTCTATTAAATAATTGTTTTATTCAAAACGGTATTAATTTATTTTTTTCGTAATGGTCAATTCTTAGATTAGATTAGGTCTGGATAGTCTGAGCTTCGATCAACTCGAACATGATCTGTTGATCTAAGGTCGGGCCAAACCCGATCTTAAATTCTATCCCTATTCAAAAGTCAATTACGGTAACATTTTCAAAGAATAGTTAGCTTCGGACTAATAGGTGAGTACTCTTGTATCAATGAATTATGGGCTTTAAGATCTGTTTGGTGTAATCAAAATATTTAAGTAGGGATTGGTTGAATATCAAACATTTAATTCAAAATTTACAAATTTTATAAAATTATAAATTAATAATTAATATAATTTACCTCTCCTCTATTTTATGATATAAAACTATTTTTATATGAAATTTTATAATTTATAATTTATAATTATTAAATATTAAATATTAAATATTCTCATCAAAAATTAATCTATAGTTTAAAATTTTCCTTTATTTTATTATCAGTATTGCTCTTCCTTCTCATCGTCCCGATTCAACACAATATTAATAGAAATTTATTTTAATATCATTTATGACAGGTTTGTGTAAAAAAAATTAATTTTAAAAAATTAATGAAAAATTAATTAATACTTTTTTTATTAATTTATAAAAATTTACACCTCTTTTTAAATATTAAATTATGATACTTATTTTTTGTCAGAACCAAAAGGGGGTTCTAGCTAGCAAAAGAGCTACCTTTTATCTCAGAGAAGTTGGAGAGTTATTGAAAAGCATATTGATGGCAATTTGTCTGTTGAGATTAATACAAAAGTTTTCATCCTTACCCTTAAAATCAAATTTAGGAATAAGGATGAGTTGGATTGGATCAGATTCACTTATAATTTGATTTGAATATATCCGATTTTTAATAAATAGTAAATAATTTGAACAAATTAATATTTCAATCAACTATAATTTATTTATTTGATTTTTAAGTTAAATCATATGAGATTGTAATATCAAGACAACTTTCTCTATTTTTATGTTGCGTGCATATAAGATTATACCACTTTGTATAATGTAAGACGTTAAGAGTTTTTTGAATTTCTAACTTATTATATGATTAAAAAAATCAAATGGGCTCAATAGTAAAAACTTAGAATTGATTGACTATTTACTTTAGTTTTTAATTTTCAATTTAATTTATTTTAATAAATTTTATTATTAAAAATTGACCAATTTATTAGTTAATCAATCAATTTAGTAGATTAATCAATTTTTAAATAAGAAAAATTAATTAATTTTTATTTAATATTCTCTTTTCTAATTTAATTTTAATTTTTTGATAAATAAAAATAGTTTCCTTTATTTATATTTTAAATTTTTAAATTGTATTTAATTTTTAATTAATTTTATGATAATCTAATGCCGGTCGATTATTTTAAACCTTAAATTTATTAATTTAAATTTGAATTCATTTTTAAAATATTAATAAAAACAAAATATTCACAGGAACAAGACAAAGAAGAGCATAGTTGGGCCTCACGTCCAAGATGAAATGAGCAAGTGGAGCATCTCTTTGTATGGATACTTTGAGCCTATGTTCGAACTCATACCATGAAGATCTCGTAACTTAACTTTTAAAGGCTGTGGAGGCCCATGTTTCCTTCCCTTCGTCTCCCCTCACCGAATTGTGTCTCAAATAGTTGTATAAAGAGGAAGTCACTCTGGCAATAGGGCCGGACTAGATCCCGGCTCCTACTAATTTAAAGCTCAAGCATGAGGTTCGACTACTTCTTCCTATCTCATTAATCGCATAAAGTAAAATTATTTTTATTAATAATTAAAAAATTCAACTGGTTTAATTATAAAAATTTAAAATTATTTAATTAATTTTAAATTTAATTTAATTTAATAATTTTTATTAAAAATTAATCAATTTATTAATTAATCGATTAATTTTTGTTAATTACTAAATTCTTATAAAATAAAATAAATAAATAAAATTTTATTTTATAATAATATTTTTAATTAAACTTTAAATTGTTCAATAAGTAAAGATTGACAATCTTTTTAAATTATATTTCAAATTTTTTATTTTAATTCAAGCTTTAGCCAATTTTATAACGTCTTAATATCAGTTAAATATTTTAAACCTTAAACCTCTTATCTTACTGATTTAATTTATGATCTAATTTTTAAAATATTAATTTTTATCATTAATTGTAACCTTTTATTTTATTTCACTCATTCAATGAAATGATGTTTTTATATTAATCTAATATAATAATAATTTTATTGATCATACCAAGCTATTTCAAAATTTGAAGCTTAAAAATATGTTTTAATTTTAATTTAATTTAATATCGATTAAAATAAATTTTATTTATTAATTTCAATTAGAATCAAAACAAATCCAAATTATTTTACCTTCTGCAAAATTTTATTTAAGAGGTAAGAAAAATTATCAAAAACACTCAGTCAATTTTACAAATTAAGACTTATTTTAGTGTTGGAGTGTATAAGTAGAAATAACCAATTGATTTTACATTTTGAATCAAAATTCCTTAACAAGAGTCAAAGGCTGCTTCTTCGTCCTTTTCCTTTACTTTTTGTTTAGGATAAAAGTGACTGCTTTACTGTTGTTGACTAATTAAAAACCACTTTGATCACAGCAGGAATTTGCCACACATAAAGAGTAGATCACAGTAGGTGAAGGTGATCTACTCTTTCAGTAGGACTCAAAATGTAGAAGGTAAGCCAACCCTTTTAAAAACATCATCTAAGGTCTAAAAGACGGAATAGTTAAATTTGGTGTACAACTCTCAAAGTTAAAATTAAAAGTCTAAGATTGAGATTGTTAATTTCAACCCCTTTTAATTATCTATTATAAAAAGTTAATTTCGAATTAAAATTTAACTGATAATTATTATTTTAAAAATTTTAAATAGATTTTTAACGTAACTTAAATTCTTTAAACATAAGAATGACAAAAAAATATAGATCTGAAATTAGCTAGTCAATTTTGATAATTAAGTTTTAAATCAAACTAAACTAATATCCGACTCGAAATTAAGCTTAAAATATTTCTTTGTATATATATATATATATATATGTGTGTGTAAATTTGAAATAAACTATAATTATTTAAATATAAAGTACACAATAAAAACGTGCAAATGTACAAGGGGTGGTTGAAGGTGATACCTTCTCTTCTCTGTCAAAAGAACTCAAGTTGCAGAGTGTACACCTACCCTTTTAAAAACTTTATGAAATAACGAACTAAATTAGGTGTATAAACTTGAAAGTTAAATTCAACTATAAAATTGAGATTGTTAACACATTAATTTATCTATTATAAAAAGCTAATACATAATTAAATTTCAATTACTCGTCATCATTTTAAAATTTTAAGTATGTTTTAATCTTAATTTTATTCTTTAATAAAAAAAAATGACAAAAGGATACAAGCTTAATGTAATTATAAATTAACGAGTCAAATTCCATTTAATTTACAGGATGACATTCTCTTTGTATAAGATTCAAGAGGATTTGGTAAAGTTCTAATTAAATTCAAAATAAAAAGCTCGAGATCTAATTTAATAAATAAGATTAAGCTTTTCAAATTTATCTCAAATCTCCAAATATCTCAAATATGCAAATCTAATGAATTCATGCTATTTAGAATAGTTTACTACTTTTATTTAATTTTAAAGCAATTCTAACTAGTATTTACTAAAATTATTATAAATTGTAATATTAATACTTGGAAATACAGTAATTTTAATTCTAAAAATCAAACAAAACCCTAAAAGATTATTATGATGCATAACCAAATTATAATTAAAAAAAGCGGCATTGCTAGTAGAAGGGGAGGCGTTAATTAAGAAAGAAATCAATCCATAATTAAATCATATTAAGTACATATCAGGATTTAAAAAGAGATTTTGGATATGGTCGAATTTCAATTTTCAACATGCACTAGCCTCTGCTATGCCCTTTCGGTTCTTTGGCTTTGGTGTTTTTCCACAAATTCCTTAGAGGAAGGGACCACGATTCGTTAGTTTATTTGACGCAGTGTCGTTGAGGTATTGTCACGACTTTTGCTTTCAGGATTCTCTGATGAGCTTTCAGGATCAACCTTTGATCATCCAGGGAAGGTGCTGTGTCTTCGACTTGACTTCTTCCTCTCTTGCGTCGTTTCCATAACCGAACTCTTCCTTTCCTTTCCCTTTCGTCTGATTCCTCCATTTTGCCTCAACAAGTGTAATTATTCATCATATATCCTTCAACTTGAGATCGACTTCTATTCAACTACTACAAAACCTAAAATCTACTCAAGACCGCTTTCATCCATTAAGAAGAAAACAAAATGTTATAAATCAACGCTGACAACTTCATTTTCCTTTTCCATTTTTTCGATCCATGTAGCCTATGCGTATTCAAATGAAGCTTAGTTATATAAAGACCAGCATTCCTGTCTCGTTGAGGTTCACTCAAGGGACCATTTTCATCAACTTGTTTACGTGAAGACACCGAATGAAAGAAATCCATCACCTTTCCTTTCTTTCTTTTCCACCAATCCCTTCTCTTTTTTTCTTGCATATTTATATATCATTTCTATTGGAGACGATAATGCTTACAAACCACACTTGTCACCAAGTGATTGGCTAAACTCCCACAGGGACTGGTCACACTCTCTCAATTCATTCCCTTTCCTTTTGGATATACTGTAATTGCCCCACCTGGCCGACCATAAATTGGTTTTTCACATATATCAGCACTTGGGAGCTTGGAATCAGGAACTGTGGTCACCATTTTCACTTATAATCATTCACTTATACCAACTGTTTATGACATGTTTATTTTTTAATTTATCTCAAAGCATTTGATTCAACTTCTAATCACGTAACTATACAAAGATTGTTTAGATGTGTCGAGACCACAATCATATCGTGCAATGGAGTGAAAAGTTACTCTTGATGTTGGTTAAAGGAAAGCTAATCGATATCCTCTCTCTTTTAGACTTTTTATCAACTCCGAAAGTACGTTTAAAAGAAAAGCTAATTATCATATAACATTATGAACCACAAATCTTATCGGATCTATCGAAAATAATCTTTCCATATAAAGTTGCGTGCTTCTGTATTTTTTCAGAACTTGAGTAGTTGTTTAAAACTTATCTCAGTAAACAAGTTGCTCAAGCCATAGTAAAATGTTCCTGTGTTAATCATAAGATCAAAAATAATTAGCTGATTCTATGTGAAATTTTCATTTTCAATTTCACAAAACTATAATAATATGGTCAAAATTAAGTTAACATTAACAAAATTTATGTCTAATATAAGTGATGAGTTCTAAAGGAGTATATAATTATGACATCATTTTGCAACATAAAATTTTAAAATGAGAAGTCCTATATATAAACTACTTCATTTTTTATCTTTATTTACAAGGACAAATTCAATTGTGAGTTTGACAAATTATCATAAATGCCCAAATATGTTTAATATCTTTGATATCATTGAGTTCTTCGCCTATAATATAAGGTGGTGACGATTTTTTCAGTGACCATAGCGAATAAGGAGTCCACAAACAAGTGGTAATGCCGCTTAGTGGAAATTTTAGTTTGTGTGGAAGAGGATTCATGATCAATTAACGGAGATAAGATTTTCTGTTTAATTTTATGATGTCTTATTTTGTCTTACGAATTTTAGCCAATTATTTATGTAGATCTCGTATTTATTTATACAAAACTTATATAAGATTTACATAAATAAATAATTAAAATTTATAAAACAGAATAAGAGAGTAATTTAGAGGATTCGAACTCTAAACGTGTCCTACGTTTAGGTGAAATGGTACCTTATGGTACAGGTTACAAGTCAAGTAGGCGTAAATGAAGGGCCCAATCCAATTCATGGGATGCTGAGTCAGCTAAAGGACATGGGTGATGGGTCTACTCCTCTTGTAATAAACAACTCTACCTTTGGTTTTCAGAATTCTCCACCACACCTATACACATATAGGAAAGAAAAAAAAAAAGGAGATAAGTAGCAGAACAAGTGAGTTGCTCTCTCTGTTCTGAATATTTAACAATTGCCTGCCAAAACTCAAGCACACACCACCCCTTCTTCTGTGAGAAGTAGTAGAGTACTACTCTGCAGAATCATCTGTGAAATGGGTGAAGTAAGTTCAGACCTCCCTGAGCCCCATTTGGTTGCTGCGTGCACATATTCTTCATGGGAATGTTTATAAATCAGTTTTTATTATCTATCAGTCTCTTAAGTGTCAGATTGCTGTGGTCATAGGTCTGATGTTTTGGTTGGCTTTTTTCTTTTATGGAACACAAAAGGAAAATAAAGAAGAAGAGAAGAAGGGAACAGAAGCCAGCGAAGAGAAGAAAGAAGAAGAGAAGAAGGAAGAAAAGAAAGAAGAAGAGCCTCCTGAGATTGTTCTCAAGGTTGATATGCACTGTGAGGCCTGTGCCAGGAAAGTTGCCAGAGCTTTGAAAGGATTTGAAGGTCTTTAACGACCCTTTACCATATTTTTTCTTTCCTCTCAGTTTTTCCTTACATTTTACAGAAACTACAGCATATCATCAGTTGAGTCTTGAGGTTAGGGTAATTTCAGGTTGCGTCCTTAATTTCCTTTGTCATCTTCCAATTTGGAAATATTGTAATAAGCTATTAACGGTAATAGCATTGTTGATTTGTTTAATATGAGAATACATTATTCAATACTTAGCATTGTACCTTACCGAGAGAATGTTATTTAATAGCATTAAAACCATTATTTAACTGAAGTTTGAATCCTTCTGATGTTTTCGATGCATTAAACACAGGGGTTGAAGAAGTGACTACAGATAGTAAAGCCAGTAAGGTGGTAGTGAAAGGCAAAACAGCAGACCCCATAAAAGTATGCGAGAGGCTGCAAAGGAAAAGCGGCAGGAAAGTGCAGATAATTTCTCCTTTACCTAAGCCACCTGAAGAACCTAAAGAAGAAGCAAACAAAGAACCAAAGGAAGAGAAAAAAGAAGAGGTACTTAAAATTTTCAAACCCACAGCTCCAAACTCAATGATTGCTTACAAGAAAACCAGCCATCCATCGTCCCTCCCACTAGGCCTATCAATCTTTCTCAAATCTCTATTTTTGACTAGATAAAAAAGTTGGTCTAGCCACTCAGTTTTTCTTTTTTGACCTGGGTAACTTCTATGTTTGGTGGTTCAGCTCCAAAGTAAAGTCATTTTTTGCCTTTTTAACCATTACCCACTTGGACAGTGAACCTTATGACCACTGTTCTGGGGCTGACATGATAGTAACAAAACAAGTGAACAATACGAGGCACGTTTCACTAGGTTAGAGGGGGACACTATATGGTGTCTTGGACACCCCACACTTGCTCAAGTTTCCTGTCATGTGGTCACGAGGGTCACAGCTACTATGGAAAGCTGGTCAGTGTGATAAGGTATAGAGTATATAGTTAAGTAGTGAAAGCTAAAAGGTTAGAGGTGGTAGCTTTAGCAAACAATAAGGGGAAAAGCAAGCAAATGACTTAAATCACTTTTCTAATAACTTAAGACATATAAATTTCATTTTGTTTATGATCTCATCATTTCATGCCATTATGCGACAAAAAGCTTGTCCACTCCATAGTCCATACTCTTCTTATGAAGTTATTAATTAACTAACGAGAGCTGAAATAAACAGTTTTAGCAGTATTTATACATTACTCTGTTAGTTGGTAGGCATATTGGCAGGTCTCGAGAATACTAGTCGCATTTTACGCTGTTTTTTGTCTCACTCTTGTTGGGTATCGGTTTTCTTGGAACCTTATGGTCATTCTTTCTATGTGCCAATCACATAGGCTGGATAAGACATAGTCACAAGTGAAAAACACCACGACCACTTACATTGATGTCAAAACAGGCCAAGTTAAAATGTTGGAAAAGGCCCTTATATTTTTTCAATGCTTATGTTTATATTTATAGCTTGTTTCTGTTACTTGCATCTAACAATCCGTCAATGGCAGCCTCCTGCTGTTGTAACAGTGGTATTGAATATTAGAATGCACTGTGAAGCTTGTGCTCAAGGTCTACAAAAACGAATTCGAAAAATCAAAGGTACGATTTCCAGTAGTATTATTTATTATTAAAAACATGTTCATGTCATCTCAATTATAATACTATATGCTCCCTACCTTAGTATTAAAAATTTCCTGGACTAGGGGATTGAATCACGTTGTAATAACATATGCATATATATACCGCATGCAGGTGTAGAATCAGTGGAAGCAGACTTGGCTAGTTCCAAAGTAACAGTAAAAGGGGTTGTTGACCCAGAAAAGTTGGCGGGGGATGTGTACAAGAAAACAAGAAAGCAAGTGTCGATAGTGAAGGAAGAAGAGAAGAAGGAAGAAGAGAAGAAGGAAGAGGAGAAGAAGAAAGAGGAAGAGAAGGAAGGAGAGAAAGAAGACAAGGGAGGAGGAGAGGATGATAAGAAGAGTGACATCAAGCGATTTGAATATTGGCCAACCGTTGCTCACTTGGATTATGCCTACACTCCTCAAATTTTCAGTGATGAGAACCCTAATGCTTGCTCTGTAATGTAAAACTTTAAATTTTTTATTATCTAAGTTTAGCAGCTTAATTAGCAGTCTAAGCAAATTTGCTATGTACTTAATATCGTGTTAATTATAATATGATGTTGGCATGGCTAGCGCAAATGCTCAATCATCGTTGTCCTATAAAATCAAGTGTATCCTCAATGCAATCTTTCCCTTTTTGGCTTTAAATACTGTGTTGAAGTTAATGCTTAATTTAATCTCCACAATTTAAATGTCTATTTTAGTTGAATTGCACGGTTTTGTGTTATAATAAAGTAAAAAAGGCAAAAGGAACCCTAAGTTTTGCTTTTAATAGTAAATTAAATCTTAACAGTTTAAAATGTTTTGAAATCATTTTATTATTCTCATAAGTTTTTATAGAATTTATTTGTTTAAAATTAATTATTAAAATATTTTATAAAATTAAATATTACTTTAATTTAATCGTATATATAATTAATCTAACTAATTAATTTAATTAACCTAATTAATCAAATTAGCTAAGTAATCCTAATTACAAAAAGTCCAAAATCTCACTTCTCACTATAACATCTCTTTGCTTGCGGTTTAGATCCTTTTAAATTGTGTCTTAATAACAAGTTCTTTTTCTACAGGAGCCCCTTATTGGTGTCTAGGAGCTTCTCTGTCCAGATGCGCAAAGCGCAAAATACCCAAGAGCGATAATTTAGTATTGTAATTTTCTTTGGTAAACAAAAAAAATATATCAATTTCTTTGTTTTGGACCACCATTTTACACTAATAGGACTGCTTCGTGTATATATATATATATGCCTCTCCTTACTGCTATGAGTAATTGGTGTGTCTTTTCGACGGACCAATCTCCATTCTAAAGTAGAAGTGAAGGATTTTGGAACAGTAGGACTTGAGAACTTGAGGAGCAACTATGTGGTAAGTCACTGTTCAAGATTGGATTGTGTTTCTACGCCACTCATAGTGTACTACCACTGCCCAAAGAGTATAGCGCATGATTTGAACAGGTTTTTGAGAACTACTCATATGATAAATGTTTTTTTTTAAATCCTTATCTGTGTAATTGAAAAGTCTGGGATAAACCTCAGCTTCTGCTTCATTTTCATCAATTCACAAGACATGACTAGCAAGCACAAACAAGTCACTAAAATTAATCAAGTAATTAATGTTGTTCTATTAAGTTCTTTAACATCATTTTAGCCTCAGTTCATACTTGATTAGATCGGTCTTGAACTATTCATCAATTCTAATTTGAACTTGGTCGGGTCGACCGTGCTAGGCCCGGATCTAGTCAAGACGACCTGTGGACCAATCGGTCCATTCATCGAAGATTAGTCCTGTGCCTAAAGCCCATGCCCCCTTTCGGCCCGTCGATAGAAATGAGTCTCCCATGCAAACACGTAAAAACCTAAACTTAACTATCAAACCATATATAAAGTATAATTCTCCCATAATTGAGATACAAAAACTCATAACCTAGTTGCTTTCTCTACGTTTATCAACCTCACTTTCACCAGAAAACTGACTTGAGCGTCGGAGGGGCTAATCGGGGCATAACCCCCGACGAGCCTTTCTTGTTTTGCAGATAACATCACGTCTGACTCATCACAGCAAGCAGTAGACTCATGGATCAGAACAGCAACGCATAATTCAGCCAAAATCCGGCAGAACTAAACTTATTATCAGGGCAGCTTCATGCCATAAGCGATTGGTTCACCTCTAATAGGCAAATACAGGAGTTGGTATATTCCAATCTGAAATGTTGCCTAGTGCTACAAGAGGTCCACAGAGACAATGTTGGACCACAAAGCCACTAAAACTTCATTTTTCAGAAGAAATCATTAACGGAGGATTGATGGAACTTTAGAGGTGATATTGTCGATGGGATATCATATAATAGTGGGGTGGTACCACGTCAATGCATGAGTGAAGAAGAAAGAGTCAAGTAGTTTAACGCTTTGTGTAGAGCTTTCGAAGAGCAAGACTTGCTCTCAAATTGGAGTGGCCTCAAATCTTTTGAGGGTTGGCTTGTGATGCGAGCGTAGGCCAAGGAATCCCTGTAAAAGTATGAGTAGAATCAAAACAGTGACATCCTCTCACATTAAAAGTGTCTCTTGTGAAGCTTGTGATGTTTGCGTTTGGGATTTTTCTTTTCATTTCATGTGTGAATGGCTTCCGCACAGTATCTTGGGAAAGTGATGGAAAGCTAGATGTTGGTGAAGAAGGTTTTGCCATCCCCAATCCATTACCTTTACGTGTGAACTTTCTTTATCCAACTTTGTCCGACGCTTAAAACGACATCGTTTTAATTAAAATAACGTCATTTTAATCATGGGTAAGATTGAACGCTATAAAAGTAGACAAAATATATAATTAATTTTTTAAAATTCTGCTAAAAACTCTATAAAAGTGTGGAAGACACGAGAAGATACTTTTAGTAATATACCGACAAATTGGGCAATAATAATATTCTTCAACTTCCCACATTCAATCATGTTCTAGCTCACTCCACCATGACCACCGAAAGAAGGATGGAAGAATAAGATTACCAGAGGAAGGTTTATAAACCACAACAGACAACACCTTCTTTGGACCATTGGCGCACAAAAAGGTCTTTCCCTTTCTTGCTTCCCAATTATATATATATATATATATATATATATATATATAGCTTTCATTTCATTCTCATTCTTATAGAAACAGAAGTAAGCAACCCTACCTTGTATTGATAGGTGTAAACATTTTAACAAAAGAGCATCTAGCTATATGTTTAACCATCTATGATGCCAACGAGGATGTGGTTTACTGTACAAAATGATTAATCGGGTATTATGGTTAGTTGAAATTTAAGTCTTAAAAATTGATTAAAATTTGAGTGAAAATTAAATTACAATTTTTGATGATGATTATAAATTCTACAAGTAATGCAAATTTTAAGTTATTAATGCATCATTTTATATTTTAATATTATTAAAATGGTGTTTATTGCATTTCAATTAGAGTGTAAAAATAAGCTTAAGGATAACGATAATAGTTTATTTAAATTTTTATAAAATGGGGAAATGTAAAAATAGACGTGACATAAATTAACTTAATGTACAATTCATTAGAAATATATAAAAACTTAAATTTGTTAAATTTTATGTTATTTTAGAAAAAATTTTAATCGTATATAATATATTATTTTAGTTTGAGTTGTGTGGATTGTGTTCAGATTAAACCTGACTCGAATTCGGATTAGTCGATTGTCCATGTGACGTCTAATGATGGAGTCAGAAATTTAAGATAGGAGAGTCCAAATAGTTAATCTTTTTAAATTTTGGAGGGTCCAGTGCATCACTGACTTTTAAATAACTCCATCCTCATATATACATATATATATTAAAAATTAAAAACATTTAATTTTTAAAAATTTTGGGGAGCTCAGTGCCTCATTGGACTCCATCTGCTTCCATCCCTGATGGCGTTAGTTTACACCGAAAAAAAGTAAAAAATAAACAGGTTGGCAAGAGGGCCCACTTGACGTTTGTTTTTATCATGATTGGCAGATAACAAGGTCACGACTCACGAGCGAACCCACCGATTTCGATTGGTATGGCAGATGACAGGTCTCTTGTCAAATTATTGAGAAGTCCTTTCGAGATTTCGTTATTATTACGTTCTCTCAAAATTTATTTACATATTTATATAAATCTTACGAAAATGTATAGATAAGGTTTAATAAAATAAGGTTAAAATAAAATAACTGAAACAGAATGACTAGAACAGATAATTGATGTGCTGAGACTGTTGTTAATCTTTTTCTTTTTTAATCTAAAAGATTAAATGACCAAATGAACCTTTCAATCTTTTATTTGTTTATTTAACATTTCACACAATAAAATAGGTGTTAAATATATGCTAAAACAGAAAAAAGGGTGAAGTTTGGAAATCTATAAAATATAAATACTAGTTTATTTTTAGTCAATTTTTTTAAATTTGATGATAAAAATATTTTTTGTCATTTAAGCAATTTTTAAAAGTCTATAAAATATAAATATTAGTTTATTTTTAGTAACTTTTAGAATTTTAAGATAGAAAACAACAATTTAGTAGTTTAAGTAATTTTGAAAAATATTATTCTCTAAAACTTTTTAAATCTGACCTAAATTAATATTTATTATAATTATCGCAAATTATCAGTTTGAGTCAATTTTAATTGGTTCAATTCAAATTAAGAACATAGTCACACTGTTATGTTTGCAACATTTAATTAGTTAATGTGCGATATTTATATCAAGTATTTTTTTTATAGAAGATTAAGAAAATAATTTTAAAAAAATTAAAATTACATCCAAGGTTTTACCTCACATGTGTTGTATTGTATTACAGATTTTTAAAAAACCAAAGGTCAATATTGAAAATGGGATGATTTACAATTTCTTTATTCATTCCACTTTATGGGATTTTTTAATTGGATGAATGGATTTCATAATCTTGTTGAATCTTAAGAGAAATATGATCATTGCTATCCATTTTATCAATTATTTGATACTTATAATTCGAATTTAATTGCGTTTTTGGTTCTGATATAAACCTAGAACTCGAGATCGACTCTACTTATACTTGTAAGAAAAAACTTGTCCAATTGAATGGAATTGGGCCGGTCACCATAAAAAAAACTTCTATTAATTGATATATGTATATAATGATTCAACATAAATTCAAAATAATTCATTATTTCAATGAGGAAGAAAATTCATCAATCCCTTAAAAAATTATAAATAATGTCAATTTATAAGAAAATCCAGGTCTTTCATTTTAAATGCTATAATTATCTTAAATTCAAAATAAGGATACTATTATGCCACTATGAGCTTAAAGTACTATTACACAATCTTGTCACTTGAAAAGTTTAGATGGGCGATTGCTGCCAAGTTGCCAAGTCACGAGAAGGAGAAGCAATCACTACTTCACTTCAAGCATATCCATAGATTGACTTTAAGCAGTAGGACCCGGGTCATATGATCACCTGACTACTTTGCACATTTTACGTACCAAAACAAATCTGGGAATGTGCGATGGCCAAGTGTTAGCTCCAAAACAATGCCACGTGTAGTAGAAGAAGTAGAACACAAAGTGCATGAAGAGCACTGCTCATGGGTCAACTCTTGAAAGAAGCCTAACACCAATAGGTCCACCCACTAGCCGAAGACTGTGAGGGAGTGCAATATTACTCTTACCAAATTGCACCTTACGTGTATTTATGTAGAAGAAATAATTATTTGTATATTCATTTTTACTAAATTATCTCATTTGTATGTGGGTCAACCGAAAACAACCTCTTTATTATATAAAGGTAAGGATACATATTATTGAACTTTTCTAGACTCCACTTTATTACGAAATTTCGGACTGGTGATGACGATGTCGATGATAAAGAAATAATTAATGCTTGACCTAAGAACTCCAAAATAACAATTAAAGAAAAAAGAATTACTTTAAATGTATAATTAACTAAACTCGAATTTATTTAAAAAATTTACATTTTCAAATCCAATGTCCTATTTTTTTGAGTGGATAAATTATAAAAACTATAAAAAAAATGAAAAAACTTAAAAATGGGACTATTAAGTTAAGAAATTTGTCGTGCAGGCGATTTAAGTAAAATATATATAGCAATTTAGGCCCTGTTTGGTTGAGGGGTTAGGAATGGAACGTAACACACTTTCATCGTTTATTTGAGGGTTTCATAATTGAATAGAATGGGATGAAAGTGGAGAGTTTCATATTACATTTTATTCCATCATAAACAGTAAAAATAAGAAACCTCCGATTCGGAGGGTTTAGGATGGAACATAAACTAATAAATATATATTACCTAATATACCCTCAATAATTCTTCTTAATACCAACTCTGATTAAATCATAATATTAATATATTAAATAGAATATAATAATATTTAATATAATAAATTTTATTAAATAATTAATATTATTATTTTTATATTATTAATAATAAAATATATAATAAAAAATAAAAATTATATATTTTTATTTTTATTTATATAGAAATATATACAAACACGAATAATTTTTTAATATATTTTATTAAAATTTTTAATAACTTTTTTAAATGAAAATAAAAAATATAAAAAATTATTCTTTAATTGTTTGTATATATTTTTATATAAATAAAAATATAAATAAATTATTTTTAAATAAAATTCACATAAAATAAATTAAAATGTATTAAATAATTAATACTAATATTTTTATATAATTAATAATAAAATAATAAACCTCTTACAATAACCATTTTAATATAAGGGATATAATAGTCATTTATTATACAATACATTACATTCCATTCCATTCCATTCCATTAATCTTCCAAACAATATTTCATTACATTATATTACATTATAAACCATTATATTCATCCCAAACAACTTTTCATTATATTACATTTCATTTCATTATAAACAATTTCGTTCCGTTCTATTCTATAACATCCAACCAAACAGGGCCTTAGTAATTCTATTGTTTATTTTTTTAATATTACAATATATTGAGATTTTTGATAAAAACTTGCCATGATGAGAAGGTCATGCTATTTTTAATGATACAAAAGAACTTTTAAATAAAAATATATAATTAAAATATTTTTGACTAAAACTGCATTTTGAACTATAGATTAAACCCTAACAATTGAAGTGTTCATATTCAATCCCAATCTTCTCAAAACATTCAAAGTCGATCTTAAGTGGACAAAAATTTAACATGGTTAACTCTCTGCAATTAAAGGTTACGTTAATGCTGAATTGACATTTTTAATTTATTAGATTAAAAATGGGCTATATTGTTATATGATAAATGAGACCCACGGTCCAAAATATATAAATATATATAGACTTTATTGTCACGTAATAAGTGAGACCTACTTTTTTAAGTCAATACCCAAATTCTAATTAATTTAGAAATTTTAATTATGTAATAGTGAGACCTACTTTTTATTTAAAAGCTATAAGAATAATGCATTGACATGATATTTAACTGAGAGAATATTAAGCCTGCCAAAATTTTCATCTATTTAAGGTATTTTTTAAATGTTTTGAAATTGCTATGGCTTAATTTGAACATTTGAAAACATTAAAGTTTAAGTTGTATTTTGGTATTAATTTTGATGTTCAAATTGCATTTTCCCCCCAAATATTGTTATAAGTTATGACCACTTTTTTTTTTATAAGTTAACGATAATTTGTGTTAATTTAAATCGTATTTTTTATTTGAGAATCATAAATAGTATAGATACATTATTTTTTGCATCTTATTTAATATTTCTGTAAATATTGGAAATGACATTTAGACTAAACCTTGTTTCCTTTCCCGTTTTGACTTATTATGCCACTTGAGCATGAGCTCAACATGACGAGTCTCTTATACTAATGGCAATGTTGGAGTTTGGAAAAGGATATGCATACCTAATTAACACATTAAAGTTTTAATATTAATGCTTGTTTTCAGGTATGACATTTGGGACATTCTCATTCACTAAGATAACATTTTATACAAAAATGTTCACTAAGATAAGACATAAAGTATATTTAAGGGTTGTTTAATTAATATATAAAATATAGTAAAAGTTATAGAGATTTATTAAATATTTTTATGTTAAAAAATGTCAGTGCATTCAAAAAATAAATGTTAGACTAATTGAATACAACAATAAGAACAAGAATACCAACTCAAATTTAATAAAAATCTTACTAATAAGTATAGTTTAGTGAGGTCTAATAATACGCAATCTTAGTCCTAACTAGTTGAGATAATGTTTCCGAATGACTCACATGAAAGTAATTGAATAAATCCCATAATTTAATTTAAACATATAATTTATTTAAAATTTAATTAGTAGGCTATTGTTTATTCTTTTAAATTTATTTAATATATATATTTGATGAATTTAGATCATAAAATATATAAAAATCTATCTTTTAAGAATAATAAATTTGGAATGTACGAAGTATGAGGAATTGGATTGGAACCTTTATATGTTAGTGGTTCTCAAGCCAAATTCATTTTGGATTGGAACTTTAAAACAACGCTGCCTTCACTTTTTGTTTTGACCAAGACAAAGCAGACTTCCCACGTATGCATGCTTGCCGCGTGGAATCCACTTTGTTCTTGTCCTTCTCTAGAAAAAGTGAGCAACCCACGAGCTTTTGTCCTACGTGGGCACTGACATGGACGAAAGTGGGGCCCGAAGATTCCAGCATGGCACTTGGTACGTGGGCCCACTGAAAAAACATAGAAGAATGCCAGGGTGGCATTGGTGACACCGAGACAGAAGTGTGTCAGTCCCTACTCGGCACGTGACTCCCACATGCTTAGAAAAAGATGGCTTCGGCCATTGCTAGCCCTTCTTTGAGCTCATTATTGTTACTTTGTTTATTCGCATGTGAAATCAAGTCATTTCATTGAATTCCATATCCATGCCTTAAAAATTAGGGTTAAACCCGATTTCAGTAAAATGCAATACCCTACTATACTAAATTGTCAAGTTGAATTAAGAATTACAAATTTAAATTATTTTAATAATGAATTATGTTAAAATTACTTCATAAAAATTTAATAAAAGAGTTAGCATTTATAATATGATAAGATACTTTAAAGTTATTTTCAAATAATAAAAATAATTTTTATACAACAACACCATTTAATTTAACTCCACTAAAGCGCCATGTTTGAGAAGATTTAGTAATACACAGCGGAGGGAATAAAAATATATTTTTATAATAAACAAAATTGAGTTTGCATTTTTTACCTTAAAAAATCAATACTATTGTCTTTATAATAACTCATAAGCATACAAGTTATGGTTTTGAGACTTCAATTTTTGAAAGAACAACTAATATTTGGTTATTACATTTAGATTAAGATTTGACTTTTTCAAACTCTAAACAACAAGAATTTAATAAGGTTAGTGTTAAACAACACTTAAATTGACACAAAAAGACTCTCACGTAGCAAAATAATTATTATTTTGTGTATTAGATAAGAATAAATGATATATATATATATATATATATATATATATATATATAAAACATAGGAATGGGTAGCCATTTAAAGAAGGCTGAAGTGATATTCTCGTTGAAGTGACATGAAGGCCACTTAACCCCCCTATATATTGTTCTCATTTCACACTTTTCTAACTAAAGCAGTGACCTTTGTATGTATGTACTCTAAAAGATATACAAAGCAGTACTTCACAGGCACTATTCTCTTTCTCTTGTCCTTGTTCTGTCAAATCTAAGATACCAGAGAGGGAGAGAGATAGAGGTGGGAGTAAGATTTCTCTTTTGTGTCAATGGCGACCAAGAACCATACCTACGGAGGAACAGACACAGAAAAGGCCAGGCAGGAGTCCGCGGAAGAATATGAGAGGTGTCCCGTGGAAGAAGTGGCACTTGTTGTGCCCGAAACAGATGATCCAACACTTCCAGTGTTGACATTTCGTGCATGGTTTCTGGGTTTAACCTCATGCACTGTCCTCATCTTTCTCAACACTTTCTTCACTTACCGTACACAGCCTCTCACCATCTCAGCCATTCTCATGCAGATTGCTGTGTTGCCCATTGGCAAGTTCTTGGCTAGGACTCTGCCCACCACTCACTACAACATTTTTGGCTGGGGGTTTATTCTGACCCCTGGGCCTTTTAACATTAAAGAGCATGTGATCATTACTATCTTCGCTAACTGTGGTGTGTCTTACGGTGGAGGTGATGCCTATTGGTGCCATTACTGACTTAAAATTAAATTAGAAGTTAAATTGATAAAATAAGAAACGTAAAGTTTAAAATGTTTAATTAATATTAGACTACCATAAAAACTGACCAAAAATTAAATTAAATTAAAGAATTTGAAATAAAATTTTCTTTACTTATCAAAAAATTTGAAGTTTAATTAAAAAATATTGTTAAATAAAAATTTATTTATTTATTTTAATTTATAAGAAATAATTAATTTATAAAAATTGACTGATTAATTAAAAAATTGATCTATTTTTAATTATAAGAGTTATAAAAATAAATCGAACTAAAAATTTAAAAATTGAACAAAAAAATTAGATTGTTCAGAATTTTTATATATGATTAAACCATCAAACGAGTTGAATTTTTAAATCATCGTTAAAAATATATAAACCAATCATATCATCAACCAATTATATATATATACAAATTATACTGTTTTTCTCAGTAAGTAGATTGTTATCTTCAGCAGTAATAGGTATAAAAAGAAATATAGACATGAAACATGACTTAGAGAAGACGAAGTCATGCTTGGGGGAAAAAAGGTTTTGAGAGTATAGAAAACAAAGAAAACGTCAAACAAAATATTTATGATATATATATAATTATATATATACATAGAAATAAAGACACGCACATAATAACAAGAAGACTAATATATAAAATAGCATAACATGATTGGTTAATAATAATGGCAAAAAAAGTCTAAGTTAAATTAGATTTGAAATCAACGAATCATTATTAATTTATATTTCTTATAATCTCTCAGTATTCATATAATTAAAGACATTACTCCAATATTTATTTATAGTCGTCTGTGACTGTGAACATAGATAAATAAAAGGCAATAGTTTGAAGAGGTTTCCAACAATTATACCCTAATTATAGAGGTTATCATGTCTTATTTTTTACACACGTTACCAAGTTATAACGTTTATGATATGTCCAAGCAACATGGATATAGGAGGAGAAAATTAGAACAACTAACTACGAAGTAACATAATTGGATAATCAACATAAGTGATAATAACTGGATAATCAACATAATTGATAATAACATAATTGCCCCTATTAGCATATAAAGTGAACATCAATCTATCTACGATCTCTGTCTTAGGCGGTCAATTGTCATAATAGTGCAAAATATTACCCAACAGCCTTGAGTGAAATTTCTTGCAGAAGTATGTTATTGCGCATTACGGACAACTTTGGGTACACCGGCCAAAAACTTATATACTATTTTCATATTATTGGAGTACAAAATTTTACATCAATCGTCTACTAAAAAGAGTCTCATACTTACTATTTAATTCTTTTGAGGCTCCTTTTGAATGCATCTATGATCAATTGAGTGTGACGAAGATGGAGATGAAACTTGAGCAAGCGATGAAAGAATTTCAAGAGGGGAAAAAGAAATAAAAGGATGAAGTCGAGCAATTAATAATGACTCAAAAGCTTAGAACTCAGTGACCAGTTGGAGACAATGATAACTTGAAGATAGATCGGATTGACGGGTAGGATCAAGTCAACTTCATTTGTGTATTGAATTCAGTGATGTTCTTAACAAATTTAATGCACAAACAATTTCACTTATCTCTTCTTTATAACATTTCTTACAAAGACACATATTATTCCTTCTCTCGTAATTAATTATCTTTTAATTAATTTTTCTTCTGTATTAACTCTTTTTATTAAAAATATATTTAAGGCATTAGTTACATTTATAATTGCTTACTTTTTTAAAAAAATGATCAAAATGTACTATTAATATTCAAATGTTATTTTAAACAAGAACTTTAATATTTTTATAACTTAAGCATTATTAGATTATAATAGATATAGTGTAATTAATAAAAAAATTGTAAGGTGTACATTTTGGAACCTTCATATGAAATGTAGATTGTTAAAACATTTCTTAAATCTTTCAGTGATTCTTTTAATAAATTAAGACATGCATACAATTTTCAATAAAAAAGTTCTTCCCTGGTTTAGATGATTTGATTATAATTTATTTAATAAAAATTAAAAGTTTTAGGATTAAATGTGATTTTTAAAATTATTTTAGAAATACCTATTAAAATATAGTCAATAATAAATGTTTTATCCATTATAACATAAGATTAAAAAGAGTTCACCGGCTAATACTTGAAATAATCTCAAAGTAACATGAAATTCACCGACAATCCACATATTTTAATATTTTTAATTGATGTAGTACTTCCATTGTAATTTTTTTCTCATGTCTTTAATTGATCTTTCTTAGAAATGTTAATGTTCCTTAATTGGTCTGTTAGTTTTGTAATTAAATTCTCTGAAGTGTCTCAATTATAGCCAGCAAAGACATACCCATGAATTCTTAAATGGATGATTCCCTTACGAGAAAGAAACATTTTTGTGAGTAATTTGTCTTCAGCAACAAGCCATAAAAAAATTTGATTTTGGAGAAAACTCCATATCAGATTTGCCATATTGTTAGTGGTTGTGTTCTTTGCTGTTTGAAATTCCTGGACACATGAGCAGACATTGAACTTCTTGTTTTTATTTGGCAGTCAAGAGAAGAGAGTGTCTTGTTTGCTAGACTATGGTTATATAGAGAATATACTTGTGGTTAAAGACACGAAAAAGAATATATGTTTTTTAAGTCATGATTCGTTTGAAAATTAATTTTTTGAAAACGGAGGATATGATTTTTTTCAATAGCAAAGTGATGATGTTACAGAAGTTGCACTAAGTCCAGAATGACATGTGGTTGCTTGTTCATCAGCAAAATATGGCTGCGAAAAAACTGGAAGAGTTATCACGGCTTCCTACATTCTGCACTGCCACCTTACAACTTCTTTTGCCATTTACCCTCTTCTTTCCCACACGCTTCCTTTCACTCCTCTATTTTAATAAACGTTTACCTACTACAACTTTTATTATTAAATGTTTTACCTACTACAACTTTATTATTAAATGTTTACCAACTACAACAGCTTGTAAGGAAAGACGTGAAATTTCTTGTAAATTTCCTGCATGAGATTTCCACAGAGCTGTTTTCAAATAGTCTATAAATAGAGAATTTCATTTCTGCCTCTCTACAACCATTGTCTTCTTCAAATTCTCATAACCCTTTTGCTTACCCCTTTGATCCCTG
>JANJEY010000003.1:7524242-7541831 GCA_024703695.1 Erythroxylum cataractarum
ATTTATTCATAAAGTCTGTACATGACTATGAACAAAATGCGCTAAAGGGGATTGCCTTTAGGGCACTACTCTAACATCTTGTTCTTAGCAAAGCCGCTTGAGCAGCTCATCTTCTTTGTGCGCGTTCCAAAGACGAACTTTATAACCCAAGACCTTAATCTCTTTTATATGTCACTTTGAACTTGCATTTTGCCCCTCTCTTGTCTTCTTATATCCATTATGCCCTCCAGGGTTGACTTGGAAAGTCAAAATATTAGCCTCTACAATATGACCTATTAATTAATTAACAGCTTTTTTTTTAATTATAAAGAAGGTAATGATCTTCCTTTAACACACATGGTTAATACTTTATGTAGATCGGATACATCAAG
Organism: Erythroxylum cataractarum; assembly: GCA_024703695.1. Lineage (NCBI taxonomy): Eukaryota > Viridiplantae > Streptophyta > Magnoliopsida > Malpighiales > Erythroxylaceae > Erythroxylum > Erythroxylum cataractarum. Next base: position 7,524,614 of record JANJEY010000003.1, read on the forward strand.
ATCAGCATGACTAATTATTTTGTAAGATAAAAAAATACATACACGTAAATTATTTTTCTTATTTTATGTATTTTTCAAATTTAAAATTAAAATTTAAGAAAACTTGTGTTAAATTTAATATAAAATATTTAATTTAAAGGAAGTAGACATTGTAAAATATTTTTCCAAGTTTGAATTTTGTTTTTTGTAGATTGATCAATCCTCTTTGAATCACAATTAAGATTGAATGCTAATTTATAATGATAACATATGTCAAAGTTTACAATTAGGATTCCTATGCCAACATAAAGTATGAAATGGTTGTTTAGTCTTTGATTGCACAAGGTTATTAATTTTGTCTTTGGATAAAATTACAAGTTTGATTTATTTATTTATTTACAATTTTTACACTTATATTTATATTTGATAATTATTGTTCTTATTTTTTAAAAATTTTGTAAATGTTATCCGTCGATTATAATAGAATAGCTATTCATAACCTCTTACCTTCATTTAATTAAAAAATATTTTATTAGAAATGAAAATTTATTCTGGACTCGTTTTAATTTAAAATTTAATGGATTAAATTAAGTTTAATCAGATTCACATTCAAATATTTAATTCTAATTAAATTCAAATGTAGGTTTAATTATTTTGAGACTATCTGTTACTAACCTTAAGTTGAATTATATTTTTAGGAGAATTCAAAAATTGACATAAATTTAATCTAATTCAAAATTAATTAGTAAAGCCAAATTCAACTCAGTTAAGTTCAAATATTTGAATCTAATTAAGTTTAAGTTTGAATTTGAAAATCTTTTTTCCGACCACCTATTACCAACCCTAACCTAAGTTGGATTATGCTTATAGGATTTCACAAGTTAAAAGAAACCAATTGTATAGCCTTTTAAGATAGAAATGCATAAATAAGTATGGTATTAATGTGAAGAGGACAGCAAAAGAGATTGAAAAAAGATCACCCTCGCAAGCTCCATATCTATCTCCATTGTCACGAGAGAAAAGAAGGTTTGCTCCAACAAAATTTTAGTTGAAATAAGTGGCATACAAGAAGTCATATAATTTACATATAAAGATATGTTTACCAAAGACATGCTACTTTTTAATTATACGTTAAATAAACTCTTAGATAAACGTTATAATTTATAATTCATGTATTTTATATAAATTATTTGATAAATTAAGATAGATAATTCAATCAAATAAATTTAGAAACACCACCAAATTGAGTAAACTTAGTATATACATTACAAAAATTGAAAATGGCCCTCTTTAATTCAAACTTTAATTTTTTTTAAAAATCAAACTTGATCTAAAATTTAATTAACTCAAATTAAATACGTTAATTTTAACATAAACCTGATTATATCCAAATTGAATCCATTATTTTTAAAACAAATATGATCAAATTGAGCGGTGCTGAGGACTCCAATTCAAGAAATTAATGCATTTACTCAAATAATAATTAGTGACATAAATAGCGAGTTTTCAAATATTTGATTGAGAAAAATGTAATTAAGAAAAAGGAGAAGTGCTTCAAATTTGTAGTGGGAATTTCTTGTAATCTACCAAGTTCCGATAATGGAAACCATCACCACGCCGCCGCCGCCGCCACCACTAAGGATGCCTTTGTTACAGCAATGATGAAACGCATAACGTAAATGAAAAGGAAAGATAAGTTAATTCTGAGCAAGAACATTGAAAAAGAAAAGGAAAAGGAAAAAGTGAATAGTTAACCCACTAGTTCGCTGAAGGACAAGATTTTTTTTTCTTAATATAAATTAACATAAAATTTAAATAAATAATTAAAATTTATAAAACGTAATAAAACACCATAAAAATTAATTAGAAGATCCGAACTCGTCGGCAGCAGGATTCAATTTACTGATGTTGCAGCTGAGGATCGTCCAACGTGGTTTTGTCCCGATGATTTGACAGTCATGCATTTTATCATTACTACACGCATATGTAATGTACATTCGTCAGCCTTACCAGATAAGAGTCCTGAATTTTGCGGCTTCAAAAACCTCTAAGCTTGGCAGTTTTAGCTAACCATTAAGCTTTACCTCTAACTAATTAAAAGTTTTTCATCATATAATCTAACTTCTAATAGTAAAAGCACTTGTTTGTGAGATTCGGAGTTAAAAAGGCCTCTTTAGCAATTGCTTCCAGGTCGTGCTTGCAGTACTTACAAGACCCGTCATCGCTTATTAACGATATTTTATTACAAGATTCATCTGGATTGTGCCATCTTCGCGGCTGTCACACCGATCTCGTCGACCCTGTGAATCTGCTTTCCGAGTCTTAAGACTTTAGCTTCTTGTATTAAAAAAAAAGAAATGCTATTTAACACTTCAAGGTGGCTCGGGTTGAACTGATTTAGCTAAGCCATTTAAAGGAAAAAAAAAAACAGAAAACGGCTTTAATCACATGTTAGATTATCGAACGGCGGGCTCGAAACACACGTGTAAGAAACCTTGTCGGCAAAGTGAACGGTGCAAAACATCTGAAAACACAAAACATATAATCCCCGCAAGTCCACAAAGTTCACTGCTATTATCAGTCAACTCTAGTGTTTTATCTCTTATCTCCACTCTTGTCTTGTCCCCGTTCAACTGCTTAATCTCTGAACAAAAAGTAAACCAAGTTTAAACGATCTTCACTTGTTCATAAAAACCCAGAATTTGTCAGCCAAAGAATCTGTTCTTGGTGTTCATCGTATAAAAGTTTCAATCTTGGTTGATAAAAATGGAAAATTTTCTGTTTTTTGTATCGAACGAGAATCTATTCTTGGTGTTAGCTTTATAAAGATTCAATCTTGGTGGTGTTGGTCGTTAAAAATGGCGGACTCAGATAACGAGTCACGAGGGCATAATAATGCTAGTGAGTCGTCAACGAGAGAGCAAGACAGATTCTTGCCAATAGCAAACGTGAGCAGGATCATCAAGAAAGGTTTGCCTGCAAACGCAAAGATATCAAAGGACGCGAAGGAGACAGTGCAAGAGTGTGTGTCGGAATTCATAAGCTTCATAACAGGAGAGGCGTCAGATAAGTGTCAGAGAGAGAAGAGGAAGACTATTAACGGAGATGATCTGTTGTGGGCTATGACTACTCTGGGTTTTGAGGACTACATTGATCCCTTGAAGATTTACTTACAGAAGTACAGGGAGATGGAGAGTGAGAAGATTGCTACCACTGGTGGCTGTCCCCAAGGGGATCATAGAGATGGATCCGCCGTGGGTGGCGGCGGCGGTCGTGATCATGTGAGTAGTGAAGGCGAGTTTGCTGGAGGTGGGATACACGGAGGTATCCAAACTAGCATGATAATGATGATGGATCATCATCAACATCACCTCCACTACTACCACCATCAACAACACAGGCACATGTATGGATCTGGTGGTGGTGGAGGATCATCTTCTGGTAGAAACCAAAGGTCAAGCTAATAACATGATTTAATTTTTTGTTTCCTCTTCGTTCTCTTTTTGCTATAAATTTCTGGCCTTCAGTAGTGAAGGTTGTGCTGCTTGATGAATGATGATGATACATAGCACTGAGCTTTTTTTAATCAAAATATAAAAATTAATACTTACATTTTTTAATGAAAAATTAAATAACTATTTTATATAATGATTGTCTTAAAAATCTTCCTAAATTATCAATAATATCTAAATAAATTTTATGATACTTTTACCTTAATATTGTTATTAAATTTTGATTACAATAGCCGTTCCCATTAATAAATATTAATATTAAAGGTTAATTTATAAAATTCAAAATATTAATAATTAATTTGTAATAAATAGGCTTCTGTGTATCATAATTATTATTATTGAGCAACATTTATTCCAACAATTGAAGAATTAATGAATGGTAAGTTAATCCAAAAGTAGAACTAAATCCATCCTAGTGAAAAGGAAGGCGACACTTATTTGCTTGCTCTTGCAAAAAAAAAAAAAAAGAAAAAAAAAAAAAGAAAATGCATGTGAAACCACAGAAACTTGAATCCCTTGAGCTGGTAGAATTCCGCCAGCAACCAGTTGTATAAACCAGATGTTAGCTTCTTGTCAGGTCTTGAGCATTCACGTACAAGCCGGTCTTATGATCTGATTCAGATGATTTGATAGGGAATGGCTTAAACCCTGAATATGTCTTATCTTTCTTTGCTACACATATTTCTGACATAAGCTTCAGAAATGGCTTTTGTTGAACAAAAGGTTGTGCCACATATTCCTCCCATGGCATCCACTGCAAGCAATTGAATTAGGCTTATCAGTATAATCACCACCAATTGTCCCATTCAAGGTTTTAAATTGCCATTGACCGTTGTGCACACATCCCGTACAGTAATTTAAAACTTCGATCCTGGTTACACTGGACTACCATCAGGACTTACCTCAGCTGCCTCTATTTCCAGTTCCTGTTTCTGGATTTCAGAAGATAGGGGCTGCAACATGCAGAGGAAGAACAAGTCAGACTTCCCAAAGAACGCCTTGTGACTTTGCCTGCAGATTATTATGTTCATGGACCAGAAAATAAAAAGTTCGTTAGTTCCACAAAGAGATTAGTTCCCAGCTGGTGAATGATGTTTCTGAAGATGTGAAAACCTGAAAGCTAGCAGTTCTACGAACTCCGTGTCTATCTGACAAAAACCAAGAAGGAACAAGAACATTCGTCAGGTTGGAGAGCCTCACAATCACAATTACGAAATCCTATGTGGTGTCTCATGTCAATAGAGAAATAAAAGATATAAACTTATGTTCTTACTGCTGTTTCTTCTTTGACTTCTCTCACTGCGGCATCACATATGTCTTCTCCCTGAGACAAGAAGAAGAAGGTTGTTCAAGTTCTGATGCAAATTCTGCAGAATACAATCCTGAGGAGTGAAATTATTGTAAAACTGATACCTCGTCAACCACTCCAGTGGGGAACTTCCATATACCTTTCCCTCGTAATATTCCTTTCTTCTCTTGGACCACTAGAACCTGACAAGTTAGTTTTGAATTTGCATATGATTGAGAACTGTAGGAAACAAAAAGTTTTTAACAAATTCGGAAACAACATTATCCAAATGTACCTCTCTCTTCTCATTCATAACGAACGCCCCAATAGCTACTCTGTGAGAGGCATTTGCTGGAAGTGTATGAGCATCTTCAGATATCCACTTTACAAGCATCAGGTATTTTGGCTCTGCATGATGATACCAGAAACCTTCCTGCGCAGGTACAATGGTTTCCAAGGTCAAAAGATAGAACACAATGAGGAGCAACATCAAACTAAGGAATTTGTCAAATATATGCGTCTTTTTGAGTCATAACCTTAACTACAGCTTCGACTAGATTGACTAGTTCAATGGGCACTTTAATCCAAATGCCCTTCTTACCCTGAAAAGAATGTTCAAAAAGCACATCGTTACCAAATAAAGCACGTATATTCAGGAAGTGAAATGAGCGAGACACATCTCAAACACTTGCAGATATGCACAATCAAAGTCTTTGCTTAACAAATATTAAACCTGCTTCCTCCATAGAGCAAGTGATGCGCTGAGAATCGAAGCAAAAGCCTCCGAATCCATAGGCTCACTCATCTCAACAATAACACCTTCATGATCATCATCAACAGCTGTGAGTGCTACTCCATTCTCAACTACCACTTGCTCCATCACAGCCAATGAATTTGCAAAAGCTGACATTTTTTCAGTTGGCATGTTAGGGACTAGTCTACAACAAAGAGGCAGCCATTAGAGGCAAACAAAAGAATTTTGCAACTGAACATCATTACCTCAAACCGGGAAAAGCAGACTTGCGAGAACGAGAAAATGACAAATGTGAGAACAGAAGAGCAATGGTGGTGGTGGTGGTCCAGTGCAGAGAAGGAAATGGCTTGATCATTATATATAGGAACAGAGAATTGAAATCAAAGGAGAAGGAAAATTTTGAAATGGGGCATTGAATCGTTCAAGACAGTCCAATGCATGTTCGTGTATTAAGGGCAATGGGACTTGAGAGTCTTCTTCCATGGCTAAAACGCTGAATCTGCCAAATAAAATACATATTATATATACATGTTCTGTTTAAGTTCATTCTGTTTAATAAATAAACGAGTAAGTAAACTGGTAATGAACTATTGATTACGCTACTTTGAACTGATCAACCCTTACGTGTTTTACGGCTACAGAGTCCTCCGTCCTCCGCTCTGTGCTATCCACGTCATGCCAGTCATGACTGGTCTTGCAGATGTTACTCTAATGGGACATAATCTTTGAGAGTGATGTCTTATTTTATTTTATAAATTTTATTTATTTATTTATACAAAAATTGTATTTATTTATATAAAATTTACATAAGATTTATATAAATAAATAACTGAAATTTATGAGAGATAATAAGATATTATAAAATTGGACAAAAAATATAAACTTATTCCAAAGCAGATATAAAAATACCGTCTATTTAATAATAATATATTATTAGCTATTTTTTATATATAATAATATATCATTGGCTATTTTTTTAATATTTTCTACCTGTTGCTCTTTTTTTTTTCATATCAACTAACCTAAAATCATCCACCGAACGTAAGCAAGAAGTTTTGTATTGCAGAATAATATATTAATTTTTTAATTTTTTTAATTTTTTTTCCTTTATTAAAAAAAAAGTAACCTAGCATTTTTGATTGACTCGACTTAATTTGAACATTATATAAAAATTAGGCTAGGTTCGTGAAAAGGGGCAAAAAAAAAAATAAAAAAAAAAGTGGACACTCATTACCATTTGACCGCTTTCGTTTTATGTCTCCTTTCATGCTATCAGAAAACTTCTGAGAATCTTAACTCTAATTTTGACAATTTCTTGAGACCATGGATTCGGAAAATCAAACCATGAATGCGACGTTGGTAAAGTTGAAACCTTGAAATTGACATGCGTGTAGAACTTGGTTGAAGTACCATGGTCACCGCGTACACATTCTATGGAGTCCAACTGATTACATCAAAATCAGATAAATTCACGATATTCTGAATCGTAATGAATTGAAGCATGAAACTGAAATTGTTTTGGCTCCAAGCGTTGTTGATAACTAACATGAAAGAATATGAACTTAAAAAGCAATCCCATACTGAAAGTTTACATGTACAGTAACGACTTTATATACATCATTGAGACGCATCGCCAACGCCGAGCCTGGTTACACGGGCTTGTTACCCAAGTGGGGGCATTGAGGTGATGGAACATAGGTTCGGTTTAGAAGGCTGACTTCGATGTTAACAAGTGCTGGCCTGCCCGATCCAAGTGGGGAGTTGAGCCGCTTTGATTAAGCGAAAGCATAGTTGAAGTGGCTCCTAGAGAGTTGGGTAAAGCGTCAGGCTGGTTTAACAGAGCAGCGGAAACCATCCGGTCCTTACAGTGGATGGATAACAGGCTGGTGTTACTCGAGGCCCCATAGCCTGATGAGCCGTCCTATCTGAACCATCACTTTTTATCTTTTCGGCTTATGTAAAGTTCAAGATCATTATACAATTGGTAACCACAAATTGTAATATTCAAAATTAAATATAAAATTGACACTCAAACCCAATATTTTAAATTAATTTATAATAATTATGATATTAAAATTATTAATTATTATTATTATATTTAATTTAATTTAAATCTTAATTATCTCCATTTCTTTCTTTGTTAGTGTATTTACTTTGGCATGATAACAAAGTCAAATAATATTATATATTATTATTTAAAATACTTCACGTTTTAAGAAGATAAAGAATTTTAATTTTAATTATTTATTTTTTCCTTTAATTATAAATATGTTAATATTATCGGACTCCCACGTATCGTTGTTACATTTTTAACCCGTTCGAAAATTAAAATCTGAAGTTGGGCCAGACCGGGCTTAATTGCCAACTTATGAACAAGGAAAGGGGCATAATGGTAATTAGAAAGAACATCCAACGAAAACTACCAACATTTTACCCTCTTTTACTCACGTCAGTTACTAACTAGTCCACATTTCACCTGACTTCATTCGTAACCCTAATTTAAACGCTTTTGTATTTTACTTTTGGGAAAAAAAAATTACCACTATGGAACTAGTAAACGGCGACCGGCGGTTAACAAACGCCGACGAGTTTCCTCAATACATAACCCCATTTCCAACTGCCGGAACACTTCTTCTCTCTAACCCTGCGTCCGCGTTTCTCTCCCCCGATGTCAACCACCCGCCTCAGAAGCTCCGTCCGATCAGGGGAAACGGCGGAAGGTCGCCGATGTTCTCTCTTCGGGACGATCCGCCGCTTCTTTTTCAGCAGAGGACGGAGGTGGGAGGGGTTCTGGACGACGGCGGGCTGGGAAACTTGGGGCTTTTGAGCAATATAGTGGCGGGAGATATGGCGGTTAACGGTGGTGGTGGTGAGAGAGTGGTGGTAAATGATTCGGTGAAATTCTGGTCGAATTGGGTTGATCCGAATTGTGAGGGAGGTGTTTCGTTCGATGCTGAGTCAAGGTGAGGTCTTTTTGTGTGATTGTACTCTTTATGGTATTGTCCGTGTTTTAGTGATTGCGATGGTTGGATACTTATGTTCTTGTAAAAGTTAAAATCTTTGTGGTTTGATTAACTACTTTTTCTTGACAATATGTATAAATTGGCATGGCGGTTTTAGAGACTCAAGTAATGATTAATGTGATTGAAATGTATGTGAGACTCAAGTGATGCTATAATCGCTATATATGAGGATTAGCTGCTTATAAGGTTTTCTAGAACTTGATGAAACTCTCGACTTATTTTACATTTTAGCTTGATTTGTGTGGAATTTTACCCACATTCTATAACTTAAGTTTCTGCAAGGCGTGAACGAGACGATGGTGATGGTGGATTTTGTTTTTTTTTCGGAGAATTAGTTTCATGGATTATGGTTGAAATGTATAGGCTTTTTGAGAATGCGAGTCCTTACTTTATGTTTAGTCTGCTGTAACTGGAGCTGTAAGGGTCTTTGTGTTTGTTTTTACTCTTTTGTTATGTTCTTTTCCAGTTCATCATCAGATGGGGATGATTGTGGTGATTCCTTTAAGGCGGTGAAGGAATCTGCTAGTCGTAAAAGGAAAAGGAAAAGAAAGAAAAAGCTGGAAGATTTCTTGGAAAATTTGGTAACGAGAATGATGGAAAAGCAAGAGCGAATGCATCAACAGTTGATAGAGATGATTGAGAAGAGAGAAAGGGAGAGAATTATTAGAGAAGAAGCTTGGAAAAAGCAGGAGATAGAAAGGCTCAGGAGAGACGAGGAGGCTAGAGCCCAAGAGACCGCTCGAAACCTGTCCCTTATTTCCTTTATACAGAATGTCATGGGCCATGAAATCGAAGTCCCTCAGCCATTGACACCAATCTCTCCTCCTGAGACTAGTGGAGACAAAGATGGAAGCAATCTGCCAACCCAGACAGACTTCAAGTGCAACTCAAGCGACAGAAGATGGCCGGAAGCTGAAGTTAAAGCCCTCATAATGCTGAGATCCACTGTGGAAAAAAAATTTCAACTAATTGGCTCCAAGTGCCTTAACATCTGGGATGAGGTGTCTGCTAAAATGCATAATATGGGCTATGACCGGTCTGCTAAGAAGTGTAAAGAGAAATGGGAAAACATGAACAAATACTTCAGGAAGTCCATGGGAAAAAGTGGGAAGAAGCCGTATGGAAATGGTAAGACATGCCCTTACTTTCATGAGCTCACCCTGTTATACAACGAAGAGGTTATGAATCATGTTACCTCTGACCATGTTTGTAATGAAAACGAGGTCAATAGTGCTAGACATTAGAGGTTGGTTAATTTAGGGTAGGTTTTATCTCTTCTGTTCACAAACCTGTTTGAATGAAATCTTGACAGGGCTGGAATTAGATTTACAATTTCATTTGGATGTGTCTATCCTCTGAACAAAACTCAGCCTTCTTTAATCTATCTCTCCAGTATTTACTAATGAACAAAGCGACCTGATTACTGTTATCATCAAATAAAAACGGGTGAAATGTGCATTATCCAGTTCTTCCTTTGTGTTTGGAGTTATTGCAAATCTTTATATTCTAGTTGCGTGTCGTTTGTTGAGAGTTTATCGTCTTCACAGCAAATTTAACCATGTATAATGAGTTTGTCATGTCTGTAGGTTACTAATTTCACCTTAGTATCATCAACAATCAACAAACCAAGACTGCAAGGAAATAAGACCAACAGAGATGAACCAACTGTTGAGTTAGTCTTCTTCATATTAACACAGAGAAGAGTAGAAGAAGCGCAGATAGAGGAGTTAAAAAGGATAAAGTCATTATGAAGTTAAAGAGTTAAAAGAGTTGAGGTACTTAAGACACAGACCTTGGCTTCAGTTATGTTTTTAACTCTACTATCTCCTCTTTCATGCCACTTAACCCTTGAAAAGGTCTTCAAACATAACCTGGTATTCAAGTCTTTTGTAGTTAATAACATAGTTAAGATCAAATGTACCTGAAATGGAATCACAGGATTTCCATTATTACCACCAACATAAAAAAGAGTCGGTGTAAATCGAACACGACACCTTTTTAAGTTAACAAGTACCTGGGACAAACTCTACCGGTTGAACTTAGTCATTAGGGTTAAAAAAAAAAAAAGATTCTTGGTGTATATGACCTCAATTGTTATTATTAATCTCCTGCTAGTCATTACTAGAGAAGTGAGTAACTAGGATTATTTTAAAGCTTTTACAGTCCAAAATAATGCTTGTTTAAGATATAATCATCCTCCACTACACCTTTAAACGTTGCATTTACCACTGCTTTTCCTGGATGGACAAATCAAATTACGAGTCTGGTTTTAGTACGAGGGAGAAGATCTATATGAAGTTCCCCACTTGAGTTGTTGAGGACTTTGGTACCATAGTTCTCTCAGCCTGGTGTTGCACTCTCAGCAGAATTTTCATCAGAACTTGTAGAACATAACAAGTAATCCATCTCTCTAATAAGAAGCTACTTGTGTTGGAAATTCAGATTCGAGAACTAGTTTCTCTAAAGATATACCATGAATGGGTAGGTGTTCATGTACAAGACTTTTAAGAATTCAGGTAACTCCATACATTACCAAGGTTTGCTCTCCAACGCTCGTATGCAGAAGCCTGAGCATTGTCATTGTTCTTAACTCATTGTTGCAGAAAGAAACATAACAGAATTCGAGATCTAAATGTTCAGGTTCTCGGAACAAGAGAGTTGCTTGTACAAAAATTCTGAAGACCAGACAAACTAAGTAAATCTGTTAATAGACTTATATATGCAGAAAGGAATCCAAGTTCTGACACATATACATATTCCATTTTAGAGAAAGCAGTAAGTGTTTCAACTTGCTTGCTTATGTATCATCAACCACAACTGTCACTAGCTAACTCCATTTCAGAACAATATAGAATAAAGAAAACGAAGAGGAAACAAATTCTATAAATTAACATTTTGAGGAATCACAATTACTTCACCTCTGGTTCCTACCAACGGATGCTCACCACCACCCACCATCACCTCCAGATCCGTAGATATCACCTTGTTATTGGTGTTGGTTGTGGTTGTGGTTGTGGCTGTGGAGGTGAGGTTGGTGATGACCCATCATCATGCTAGTTTGGATACCTCCATAAACCCCACCACCAACAAACTCACTCAGATGATCACCACCGCCACTCACGGCGGATCCATCTCTATGATCCCCTTGGCGACTACCACCACCAGTGGCAGCAGTCTTCTCACCCTCCATCTCTCTGTACTTCTGCAAGTAAATCTTCAAGGGCTCAATGTAGTCCTCAAAACCCAGAGTGGTCATAGCCCACAACAGATCATCTCCATTAACAGTCTTCCTCTTTTCCCTCTGACACTTATCTGAAGCCTCTCCTGTTATGAAGCTTATGAATTCCGACACACACTCTTGCACTGTCTCCTTCGCGTCCTTTGAGATCTTTGCGTTTGCGGGCAAAGCTTTCTTCATAATTCGGCTAACGTTTGCTATTGGCAAGAATCTGTCTAGCTCTTTCGTTGACGACTCACTAGCATTAGGCCCTCCTGACTCGTTGTCTGAGTCCGCCATTTTTAACCGCAAACAACACCAAGATTGAATCTTTATCAGACACTTCTGGTTTTTTATCAACAAGAAAGGAAAACAACCAAGATTGAAGCTTTATGTGAAGAACAATTAAGAACAGATTCCTGGATTGAGAAAGAACATAAAGTCTGGGCTTTCATGAACAAGATAAGATCTTTGAAACTTGGGTAACTTTTAGTTAAGAGATTCAGTTGATGAATCGGACAAGACGAGAGTGAAGATTAAGCACCATAACACGCTAATAATAGAAATGGACTTAGGTTCTTAGGGACAAGTTAATGTAAATCTAGAAAGACTTTGCTTTGTTTATTTGTCTTTTTGTTTACTATACACGTGGAGTGGTTTTGGACCGTTCATTTTATCGATAAGATTCTTACACGTTCCAATCACTTTGGCCGTTTGATCGAATATGCGATAATTATTATTTTCAACAAAGCTTCCATTGATACGTTTGAATTTTTCACCACTAATATTAATTCTAAATTATGACATTATTAAATAATTTATTTAAAAATTAAAACATAATATTAATTAATTTATACCAAAATAATATAAAATTTAACACCTTTCATTTTTATTACTCCTTTAATATAAAAAATAAAAATTATATATAATAAAAAATAGTGATTATATTATAAAAATTTAAAAAAAATTAATCAATAGTTACCTTAAGATTCTTAATTTTTGTTATTGATAATGTGAAATATTTCATAATTAAAATTTATTACATAATAATATTATCAAATTATTAAAACACTAAAAATAATGTTTATTAAATAAATAGTGACTGTATCATAAAAATGATTAGAAATATTCTTTTTTAATCATAATATTAATTACTTGAACATAAATTTGATTTTAAGAGGTACTAATTTTATGTCCCATTCATTTTCAAGTCTTGTTGTTGATGTTATATTAGCAATGTAAGAAATGCTAAACAAGTATATATATTAAGAGTAGCATTATCGGGGGTTTTGTTAATGTTATTATATATACTTGTTTTATTGTGAGACTTCAGATTAAATGTGACGATGATAATAATCAAGTTTTAATTAGATTTATTGATTCAAACCTAATTCCTACTAAGTAAAAGGATTAGCAGAAAAGCAATATTATCAAACAACTGCAATTTATTTTTCATATTAAAACTCATAAATCACCCCACAACATACATATGTGATTTAACTTTTTACTTAGAAGCACTGTGGAGAATGTAGAGAACAGCGACCAAGATGACTGGAAAGAGAAGCAAAAGAAGAGCAGAAGGTGGGTGCAAAGGCCCCATTCCCAGTGGCACCAAGAAGATGATGGCCACCACAACCAGAAGAGCCAACGTCGAGCCGCTGCCCCAGCCGTACTCTCCCTCCATTCCCGTCTTCAACAGAGAGAGTTTTATGAGCAGTAGTACTTGTTGTCGATTATGGAGATGCGGACGAGACTGTTTACGTATGACACAGAACTGCGTACGTTTAGTGAAGTGCATGAAACTTATATATTACATATATATATATACAAACAGAGAGAGAGGTGATGGGTTACGGTTGGTTTTGGCTTAAAACTTAAAAGGATGCAACGGTTGACTTGAGAGGGCGTGAATGGGAGAGAAGGAGACATGACTGTTCTCTCTCTTTTTGTGACTTATTAGAATCTTCTAAAATCCCACGATTTAAATAGTTTAATTTTTATTTTTATGATTCGGTTTAATTTAATAATATTTGTCGTCGAAAATAAATCAGTTAATTAATTATTTATTTATTTTTTATAAATTAATCAATTTTTGTAAATAAAAATTAACTAAATAAATTTTATTTAATAGTTCCTTTTTAATTAAACTTAAATTTTTAATGAATTTGTTCGATCATTTTTTAAAATTTTTAATTTTATTCAAACTTTAACCGATTTTACGAAAATCTAATAACGATTAAATATTTTAAAACTTAAACTTCTTTTATCGGTTCAAATTATGATCCAATTTTTAATTAAAATTAGCTTATCTATGAAGTATTTTAAAGTATTTTATAATAATAAAAATATTACTATAGATAAATGTAACCTAATTTGATTTAATCGATTTAATTGTAAAAGTCTTGAACCAGCTAACTTTTCAGTTTGATTTACTTTAATAACTTTTATTGTTAAAAAATCGATCATTTTAGTAATTAATTATATTTTTAATTTTTATTTAATAATTTATTTCTTCAATTAAACTTTAAATTAAAGATAATCTCTTTCAATCATATTTAATTCTTTAATTTTATTTAATCTTTAACGAATTTTAAACATTTTAAGATCTAAATCTTGTGTGTTACGGTTTAATTTTTGGTAAAAATGTTAAACCCAATTTTCGGTTTGATTCATAACCTAATTGGATTTAAACATAATCCCAATAATTATAATTTAATCAAAAAATTTGAAAATTTTAATAAAATTTGAATCCAATCAGATGGGTTACCCATCTGTTCCTTTCGGCTTTGAAAAATAGCCCACTGGTCGAATGGAACTGCTATCGTTAAGAATGCATCGTCCAATAGCCAACCTGACACGACGACATTGCATGCTCTTGGTGTGGTTGCTTTTTCAACGAATGAATCAACTCAACATGCTTCCATGGCATTAAAAAACACTTCCTTCCTCGTTCACATCGCCCTCTCGCCACGTGCTTTTACTTCTTCTTGATAATGTGGCCATTGAAATACCACCCTCTTCTCAACACCTATTGCACTTCCAACATCTAGACCACAAAAAGGGCAAAGACCTCTGTTCTTTCATTCCAAAGAGACATGGAACATGGAGGCTTCCATTGCTATACCAAGCTTCCCAGCTCCAGCTCTGGTAAAGTTCCTGCAACACATGCAAAATGCTAATAATGAAATCACTTTCTCTGTTTTTTTTTTCCCACTGTGACACTAGGCTATGTCTGTCACGTTTATCATCTTCTTTCTTTTGCATGCAAACCCTTCACAGTTTCACACATAAACGAGATCCCCAGCTCTCTCTATCTTGGCATGCAGTTTCCATTTTATGAGTTGAAACTGGATCGAGCACAACATTTTAAACAAATTTGTTCTTCCCTCAATCCGGACCAACCCCACAGAGGGTTATTGGTTTCATGTTCTTTATCTGTGTATCTAATCTCTTCTGCATACGGTAGATTGCTTCCTTGTGAGTGATTAAGCGTCACTGAGATAGTCTTCTGTGGGTGGTGGTCAAAATGGTGGTGTAGAGAGGAAAGGGGAATGGATGATCGAAGCAGCTTTGCACTAACGTTGTACAAGTGGCATGCATCATCTGACCCCACAGTAACAAGTGTCAGCCATGCATTATCTGATATAATGCAGCCCACGAGTTAGGTCCACCTTCCTGTTTGAATGTACTAATAAATGAAGAATAATAGTCAATAGGATTCGGTTTTATGAGCTCATTAATATTGTTTTTAGTCCCTATACTAGGATTTGGTCTAAGTTTTGGAGTTAATATGTGCTTCGGATCAAATTGATACAGAAGGAAGAAGAGACGACTTCTCTTAATAAAGTTTCTTCCAAGCTATTTTATCATTGAACTTCTTGCTTTGCATTTGATGCCAAGATAAAGTTATCACAAGAAGCGAATAATCGTTTCAATTCTTCGGTAGTGAGCGTCTTCATGTTTGCAGAGATTGGTTAAATCAATCTTCTTTAGCTGGTAGCTATCGATACCTGTTCTTGGAGACATCTTCATGGATGTCATAAACTGGAACTGACATGAATCGATTCTGTTTCCTTTAAGCTGTTGCTAAATTTGTGACAGGGCTGAAACTATCTGATATCGACGTGAGTCTGGCTGGGCTCAACCACAACAACAAACAATGTGTCACAGATGACAATGAGTGCACCGTGAGGGAGCAAGATCGGTTCATGCCAATTGCCAATGTGATCAGGATAATGCGCAAGATCCTCCCCTCGCATGCCAAAATCTCAGATGATGCCAAGGAAACAATCCAGGAGTGTGTTTCAGAGTACATTAGCTTCATCACCAGTGAAGCCAACGAAAGGTGCCAGCGCGAGCAGAGAAAGACAATTACAGCTGAGGATGTGCTTTATGCCATGAGCAAGCTTGGTTTTGATGACTACATCGAACCCCTGACCGTGTATCTTCACCGATATCGCGAACTCGAGGGCGAACGTAGCTCCGTAAGATGCGAGCCATTAGTGAAGAGAAATGTGGAGTATGGTGCGGTGGGAATGGCTGCTTTTGCACCAGCATTTCGCATGGGTCACCCTGGACTTTTCACCACGGCTGCAGTAGGAACCTACGTCAGAGATGCATCCAATGCAAGTTCTTCTCAGGCTGCAGTTGCCAATGGAGGAACTATTGCCCCAAACAAATGATCACGAGATTGCAGAAACTTCCAACACTAACCGATCATAAAATCTAACATATATTAAGTGATGAATGGGTTAGTGTTTAGAAAACTTTGGTGATTATTTGAAGGACTTAGCTAGTTCTTTGTGCTAAAAACACCAGAGCAATGATGGATTTTAATTTTCGGGAGAATAGCTTTATGCTTTGTCTTGATGTGCTCTTTATAACTCTCGCTTACTTGTTTCTTTCCTTCTTTCCCTCTACGTTTCCTCCACCATAAACCCTTTTCAGATCTATGGGAGGCAAAGAAAATATCCCGATATCTTGCACTTAAACAAGGATCTTGAAAGTGGAAGTTCGAGTACTATTGTATAATAACATGCAAGTATCTCAGTTCCAGACTTGCTTTAGTAGGCGATGTTTTTGCCATATGAATAGACAAGATTGGAACGAAAGAGTCTAAGGAATATGAGGTCGAAGCTGCTGTTAAATACCTGCAAGTGTATGAACAATCCACCATAATCTTAAATAAGGTTAAAGTTAATAGGAGTTAGTTAGTATCTTTCTGTTACATATATCTTCGCTTTCTCATCCACCAAAAAATCATGTCTCATGTTTCTGAATCTGGTGCCACTGTTACACCCAATATTTTGAAACTCGAACCGGTCATCGAATCGGTGACCTTATTGGTTACTGGTTTGACCGATTCAATCACCGGTCGAACCGGTGTGACGTAATAATTATGCAATAATTATATTTAATTATATATAATATTAAAAATAAAAAAAA
>JANJEY010000003.1:7583750-7593775 GCA_024703695.1 Erythroxylum cataractarum
ACGAAGATCAACAAAACCTAATCCCTCACCCAATCGAAACAAAATACAAACATAACTCCATCAATAAATCCCCTCACTGTTACAGGTCTTTATGAGAGAACCAACCCCAAAAGCTAGCTTGAAGGGTAGGAGAGCTCACAAGCCTATAAATCCCACATCAGCTTTATTTATTACCGATGTGGGACAATTTTTATCATAACAGATCTTTTAGGCCTTCTTCCTATTTTCAATTTTCTTATCCTTTACTTTTATGGGGTGTGATAACTTGAGATCTTATTCTTCTCAGGAAAAATCTGCTGGAATCAGAGTCATTCGACCATGTTTTTATTTCCTTCTTTTGCCCATCTCCTCCTCCTTTCTCTTTTTGTTTCCCGAGTGCCACTTCTCATGCATTATATTTCAGTTTTGAGAAACTCAGATTCTATTATACTTCGTATATTTTCTGTTTGATCAAAGATAACAAGCTTTCTTATACATTCTGTTTTTGTTTCTCATTGAAGTCTTGGAATCTTCTACTTTTTCTTTGCAGAGGCTTTCCTTTTTCTTGCTGTTGCTTTGATAATAGTGTTAGTATGGCAGAGCAGTTAGGCTTGCTAAAAGTCACAATTGTGCGAGGAAAGAAGCTGGTGATTCGGGATTTCAAGACTAGTGATCCCTATGTCATAGTCAAGCTTGGCAATCAGGTGATTCTAGGATCTGCAATTCTTCTTATAGCATTCCTTCCACTTGGATGCACTAACATTTTCTCTCTTCTTATATAGTAATTACCTTGCTTACTGATCTGAAATGGTGTGATTTTTCATTTTCATTACAGCATTCATATCTCTGCTATCTTAGCTCTCTATTTAATCGTTGTGCTCCCGAGAAGTTGTTTGATAGATATAAGATAGCTCTAGCCTATGGTGCTGCTTTGCTTGTTGAACGGGGGAGTTATTCTATTTCTCATTCCAAGCTACAGAGTTATGTGCTTTATCTTGTCTTTAATGCTGTGCTCTGCTCTTAGTCTTTGTCACTTAGTATAGGCTTTCTGCTGAAGTGTTTTTTTGTTGCTTGATCTATGAATTTTTAAGAGTCTTTTCCTTCAATTGTTACTGAGAGTAATTGTTACTGCTTTCACAGACAGCTAAGACCAAGGTTATCAATAGTTGCCTTAATCCAGTCTGGAATGAGGAGCTAAGTTTCACCCTGACCGAACCTGCAGGAGTTCTAAAATTGGTATGGCAAATTTCTTGATTCTATTTATAATAGTAGTTGATTTAGCGAGTTGAGTTCCAAAAATTTTGGAATTCAATATGTCCTTTCAGTCTGTTTAATGTGTTCTACATGAATTTAATTGGCTAGTGGAACTAAACAAATTTTGCTTGGCCCTTTAAGTTATGAATAAAATTTATGCCAAAACGCGCTTTGAACAGGAAGTTTTTGACAAAGACACATTCAAAGCAGATGACAAGATGGGACATGCTGATCTCAACCTTCAACCAATTGTTTCTGCTGCTAGGTTGAAGCAGATTCTTCATGTTTCGTCGGGGGAGACGGAATTGAGAAAGGTTGCTCCGGACAGTGATAACTGTCTTGCTAGTGAAAGTTCCATTAGTTGTGTAGACGGTGTGGTTGTGCAAAACGCATGGTTGAGGCTTCGCGCCGTTGAGTCGGGAGAGATAGAACTTAAGATTAAGTTAATCAATCCTCCTGTTACTCATTCAGGGTAGTGAAGAATGCAGGGATATGATAAAAAATATTCTTCTAACAATCACAAACAACCCTCCATGTGTCTCATAGATTTCCAGTGTACTGTAGCTGAGGCAAGCAGAAGTAGTGGTTTGGAGTTGCAAATTTGATCAAGTACTGAAGGCATTTCAAAGGATTTGGCATAATGGCAACTGTAAATGGAAATGGAGTTCATCATCATTCGTCTTCTACTTCCATTTTATGCATTTCCTGATTTGGTTGGATCATGTGGAAGAACATAATTTGTCTTGCCACTTAGGTTCAGGTGTATATTGCATTTGCATGCTCTCATTAGTTTGTCTGTTTTAGCATTTCTGTAGTCTATTTAATTGGATTATGGTTAAGGTAATGGGCTCAAATGTTTCCAAAGTCAATAAAATAAACTGAATATACCTTAAAGCCTCCTGAAATTGTGGAGAGCCGACAAAAAACTTGGAATTAGGTTGACAAGCGACAAAAACTTGGAATTAGGTTGACAAGTGGCATATCAAATTTCATGTTAGATAATATTTTAATTTATTGTTTAAAGTTAATTTGAATTTTTTGGATTGGTCTAAATCGAATTATTTTTATTTAAAAAATTAATAGGAATATTATTGAAAAAATTTATTCTTTAATGTTAAATTAATTCAGAAGTTTGTAAATAGTATAAGGCTTAATAATAAGAATATTATTGGAAAGATTTATTCTTTAAAAGATAAAAGTTAATTTCTGCATGCAATAGTTTATTTAGGAAATATAGAGGTTTATATTTTAATACCTTACTAGTTAAATAAGACTGCGTATTATTATATTTTATCAGGTGTGTGTTTTAAGGAGTTGTTTATATTTTAATAATTTATATTTCTTGAATAAATTATTGCATGAAAATGTTAAATTTTTAATATTTAAAGTTGTCAAATTTTATAATTTATTTTTTTTAAAAATATTTCTATTAGAGTGCATTTAAAATTTTAAATTTTTTTGGGACCAAGTTATTAATTTAATTTAGAAAAATTAATAGGAATATTATCGAAAAAAGTTCATCCTTTAACTTTATATTGGTCCAAAAGTTAGTACGTGTGTGCATTTTAAATTTATACTAATCAAAGGCCTGGGATTCAAAGTGTCTGTGTTAATGATCTTCAAATTCAAAGCAGTCTCGCAGAAGACAAATGCAGAAGCCGATGAGGAGGTGAGTGAAATGAAGAAACAAACACTCGATCTTGGAAATGGAAGTCATGTTATTTACATTCCAAGGTTCTTATCCTTCGATCAATCGTGGAAGTTTTTCGATTTCCTCAACACCCACATACCATGGACCCGTCCCACCATTCGCGTCTTTGGTCGCTCCTGCGTACAGGTTTTTAACCTGTTGATATCTTGATTGGATATTCTTCTTGGTTGTTCCTTTTCCTTGTTTTGGTGGTCTTCATGAGGTTTTCACCTTTTGTTTCTTTGAAAGTGATACGATAATCACAAGAAAAGAGTGCTTCTTTATCGTCTCTTTCTTTTTCTTTATGTTTTTTGGTTGACTGAAAGGTGGGTAATGAGGGAAATGTTAAATCTTCAAGGGTTAGCTTGGATAAATTTATGATCTTGCTGCTATTTGTGCTTCATTTTGTAGGAATATCCTAATTTACATTTAATTTTTGCTTAAAACTTTATGATCATAGTGTAATTATGCTGAAGATTTGTCACGGTTTCTTGAAGAAATTGTATGATTAGTGCCGGTTGGATGAGGATGTGCGACAGACATTTCATGGATTGGATAAGTCGTGAGCTTGTTGGGTGGGTTAGGTTGTACTATTCTTGTTTCTGTTAAAACGTCTGGGGAGTCCTTACCATGGATAGAATTTGAAAGACTTGGGGATTCAGGTATCTTGAACTATGACTGAGTTTGTGAACCTGAAATCAATAATAATTGGGACTTTATGGTGCAGCCCAGAGATACGTGCTATGTTGCAAGTCCAGGATTGCCAGAATTGATTTATAGTGGATACAAACCGCATGCATACTCCTGGGATGATTATCCTTTGCTTAAGGACATACTGGATGCAGTAAGTATTACTGTCAACTCATACATTGGAGACTTGAGAAGTTGCAGCTACTGATTTCATATATATATTGAAGGTCCACAGAGCACTTCCTGGAAGTAGATTTAATAGCCTACTATTGAATAGGTATAAAGGTGGGAATGATACTGTTGGTTGGCATGCTGATGATGAGAAGCTTTATGGAACAACACCAGAGATTGCCTCAGTATCATTTGGCTGTGATCGGGAATTTTTATTGAAGAAACGGCCTGAAAAATCACCCAAAGGTAGCATGATGTGTTCGAAAAGAGTTTTTCTGCTTTTGTTAGCTTCAGTGTTCAGTTCTAGGATCTAAACATGGTTTAGGGGCTGCCATGAATCTGCATATGGACTATGTTTCTATTATAGTGATTTGGTGACGGTAGATCTCTTTTGTCACGACTTTAATTAGCTGACATAAATTTGTTGCTTCTTTTGGTGCGATTGACAGGAAAAGGATCTGATGATCAGCCTGCTCGCAAACGATTAAAACAGAGCGGCCATACTGATCAATACTCATTTAATCTAAAGCATGGATCACTACTGGTGATGGGAGGTTACACTCAAAGGGATTGGCTCCATTCAGTTCCTAAGCGTGCAAAAATTGAGGCAACCCGAATCAATCTTACTTTCAGGCTTGTTCTTTGATGTTTTTTGAGAGGAATAAGCTCTTCTTTCCCTGTCAGCTATGGTCTATTTAGCAGCCTAGATGCTACTGAATTCTTTGCCATTAGTCACTTTATATCCTTACCAAGTTGAGTTATCAGCTCTCACCTGTCCCTGAAGAGCAGATAAGATAATGCAATCACTTTGCTATGTAGGACCCTTGAAACCAGAATTCATTTAGATGGAACGTGTATATCTAATCGAGACTCAGTGCACTGTAATTCCTACTTATCCCTTTTAATTTCAAAACCGTTTTGCCCGTTTCAAATCAATGCAGAAAGCAAGTAAAATTATCATTTTACAAAACATTGTTATAGCATAAACATGATAATCCAGCAGTTTGGCTACGTATTGATCTCATTCTCTTTTTATGGTTCGTAACCGGGTTACAATCTCCGTTGATTTTCACTTGGCAATCAGATATATTTCCTACATTGTATCAAACAGCTTGTGTTGAACTTTCCACGTTAAATATAAATAACAAGATGAAAGGAAAACTTGACCAAATATGAGAAACCTAACATGGCTGTAAATGAAGAAATCCGCCAAGAATGGATTCCGACTATGGTGATTCAGGAGGTGAAAGAGAAAATATATCATTCAAATTCGATCTATGATGTAAAACTGATGGAGAGAGAACTCATGAAGATTGAATACAGACCTGTTAGTCTATCTTACGGTCTTACCTGAACTTTATTATCAGAGTATCCTTATCTACAACCAATAAATGAATAATGAATTGGCACAATTTACAATATAATTGTTAAAAGATTTTGATAGATCACAACGTATGTTGACGTCATTTAGAGTCTGTCTGAAACGGAAGCATACCGGTTCGTCCTATGCTTTACCTTCCAAAACTCTTCAATTTTTGACTTTCTTCACTTTCCTTAGGTATAGCGTCTTCTCTCTTCGAAATCATTGGAAAGGTGATAGCTTGAATTGGTTATGTGTTAGAAGATACCTTTTTTCTGAACTGGGTATCCATATTTACCACTTTGTAGGTGATCCCTCCTTTCGCCATCACTTGGACTGTACCATGTCTTCTTCTTCAGATTCTGTAGAGCCTCGAGGTTCCTTTCTATTTGCTTTCACTTCTTCCTGTTATCTTCGATATGATTTTTTTCCTTTACTTTCTGGTCTCTTCAAATTTTCATTCTTTCCGTAAGTATTATCGTTACTGCTTTCTTTTCAGTTGTTGACATCATCAACGACTTCGAAAGCTAATACACGATATCAAACCGGGAACTTTCATAAACTTTATTGGTCTTTATCTCTATGCTTGTTCATGTCTTGTTTTTCCTAATAATTTGTGATTGGAACACGATTTCTGCTATTAAGTTTGGCTTATGTAATTCATTCCGAGTCACGCATTTAATCCAGGTTTTGATTCTTAGTGATAGTACGACTTAGCTGTAGCCTTTTGGTTTGCGCAGATGTTTGCATTGTAGGTGTTGCTCGAACACCAATTGGTGGTCTTCTGGGTTCCCTTTCGTCTTTCCCAGCTACAAAGCTCGGGTCTATAGCCATTAAAAGTAATTAAATCCCACCGTTCAAACGTTATAAATAATGCTGTTTTTCCCTTTGCGAATGACACACAAGCGCTATATCATTATTTGTGTGAATTGACTAGGTGCTCTTAAAAGGGCAAATGTGGATCCATCACTAGTGCAGGAGGTTTTCTTTGGCAATGTTCTTAGTGCAAATCTAGGACAAGCTCCTGCTAGACAAGCTGCCTTAGGAGCAGGCATACCTAATTCAGTGGTGTGCACCACTGTTAATAAAGTTTGTGCGTCTGGGATGAAAGGTGAGCTGTTAGTATACAAACATTTTCCTTTGTAGTTGTTGATACTATGCTGTTGGCATGGAGACGTTATAAATTAATTTATGATTGTGTGTTCATTGCCTTTTTTGAACCAGCAATTATGCTTGCTGCACAGTCGATCCAATTGGGTGTCAATGATGTAGTTGTTGCTGGTGGGATGGAAAGCATGTCTAATGCGCCAAAGTATATTGTTGAAGCAAGGTTTGCATTTCTGTCACTTCTATAGAGTCATGTGATGGTAAAATAGAGTTTCTGTGTATAATCATTGAGGACTCCTGAAGACATGATAGGTGAACTAGATCATTGGTGATAATTTTGTCACCGGTGTTCTAAGGAATAGGTCAGTTGGATTCTCTTTGTGTAGAGACTTGTGATACCAAATAAAGTCCGTTCCCAATGTTTTCTGTTTAGTTTTGTTTGAGGTAGATGTCTGGTTGTATGGTTTCAAGTGTTTTCTGTCCTATATTGAGTCCTATCTTCTTCTTCTGTGTGTAATTTTTGCCCACTGTATCATTGTTAATCACCATCTTAGGTATTTCATTGTCCATCTTTGCAATTCATTTGGGTTCAAGTCTATCCTTTACATTTATATGTGATTCACACCTCTATTATTGCGTGACATTTCCTTTCTTTTGGTGCTTTATCTGTGGCTAAACCAGTTTATGTGTCGCATATAGATCTGTTTTTTCTTTTTGTAGCTCAACACTGTTATGTGTTTTGGACCCATTTGTTACTTTCAAGATGGATGGGTTTGGCAGTGATATTTCTTTATGATCCATTCCTACCTTTTTTTTTTTTGCACAGAAAGGGTTCTCGATTAGGACATGACACTATTATTGATGGCATGCTCAAAGATGGCCTGTGGGATGTGTATAATGACTTTGGAATGGGAATTTGTGCAGAAATTTGTGCTGATCAGTATTCCATAACCAGACAAGAGCAGGTTTGCGTTCACATATCAATAAAACTTTGTGAACAGTTTGTCTTCGGCAATCAAATGGATTCTGCTTTAATCCTTTTCCTTATCTGATATCTTCTTCCTCATTAGAATATTTTGAAACTATTTAGTTTATCAGTTGGTAGTGCTGAAAGCCACGCCACTATATATTCTAAACACAGAATTCAAAATGCTCATCAAATTATGATGGTATTGCAGGATTCATATGCTATTAGGAGCTTTGAATGTGGAATTGCTGCTCAAAATGCTGGTCTTTTCTCCTGGGAAATTGTTCCAGTGAGTTTTTGATTCTGACGTGGTCCCAGTTTGTACTTTTTTCTTTTTCAAAATCATGGCCATATGACTTTTGTTAACTTGCAGGTTGAAGTTTCTGGAGGAAGGGGGAGACCATCAACTTTGGTTGACAGGGATGAAGGTTTGGAAAAGGTGACATAAAGTTGTTGGGAACACTTGCATGGACTGGTTTGCTTAATGCTACTTAGATTGTTACAATTTCATTGTAGCTTATCCCTATCTCTCATAGGTTGGCAGGCACTTGAGTTCCTGGCTTACTTGTTGCAGTATTCTTTATGCTTAAGTGTAACATTTACGTTTCTATTCATCCTCTCTTCAGTGCCTTTAAATAAACAGCACCTCACTATCACTTCTGTATTTCTCTTTTTAATCCAAAAAGTATATTTAATGTATTAGTTAATATTGTTTTATGTCATCTTGCTAGTTTGATGCTGCGAAACTTAGGAAGCTTAAACCAAGTTTCAAGGCGAATAGTGGTTCTGTTACTGCTGGCAATTCTTCTAGCATAAGGTTCTCCCTCTCTGTCTCACTCTCTCTCTGTCTTTGAGTTTGCATGAAGTTATGGTCCTTGTTGACTGCTTATATGTTATTGCCTCTGGGGACAAAACATATCTTCAGCATGACTATGTGAGCTCATGCATGATCACGGTGGTCTTGTCATCGTGCCACGCTGTGTGCTTGAGGAATAATTTGGTGCCTACTTTTTCTATAGCGTGTTATCATTGTACCATTGTGTTGAATCAGATTCTTCCCTTGTATGATATCCTTCATTATGCTCTAAAGCAGTAGTTGATCATCAAAGCTTCCCATTTGAAGGATTTAATTTCAAATGTGACAGCAAAAGCATGGATATATTATTTTCAGTTTATAGTATTTTGTTCTATATTAATTAATATTGTTGTAGAAAGATCATATTTTATTTTTCCGTCACCAATGGATGCCCTTTCCATTAACAGTGATGGTGCAGCTGCACTAGTGCTGGTGAGTGGTGAAAAAGCACTTAAGCTTGGGTTGGGAGTGATTGCTAAGATTAGAGGATTTGCAGATGCTGCTCAGGTTGTTCAAATACATTGTTTTGTACAATCGTGGTCTTGATGAAGCAGAAGCTTCCTAACTTGGAATCTTTCTAACAAAACTGATTCTGTAGGCCCCTGAGCTATTTACAACCACACCGGCCCTGGCGATACCCAAAGCTATCTCAAATGCGGGTCTAGAAGCTTCTCAGATTGATTACTATGAAATCAACGAAGCCTTTTCTGTAAGAGATTATCTTCTACATCCATTTGACGAATATTTTACTGAAAATGCTAATTTAGTGTTTACTTGGTTGCTCTTTCCTGTGCAGGTCGTGGCTCTTGCTAATCAAAAGCTACTTGGTCTTAATCCCGTGAGCCAATAACCGGCTTTGTTATTCATTTCTTTCTTAATCTTGATTCCAAGTTTGGATTACATTATAGCTGTTTCAATAAGTTTTGTGGATTTAATGCTCTGTAGTTGTCCCAAGGGCTGCAGTTTTTCTAATCCTTGTAAATGCAGGAAAAAGTGAATGCTCACGGTGGAGCGGTCTCTTTGGGACATCCGATAGGATGTAGTGGGGCTCGTATCGTGATCACATTGTTAGGGGTAAGTGGTTAATGCTAAACTTTAGTTAGTTTGTTGTGCAATTGAAAGTCATCGCTTCAGGAGTGCACGAGTAATATGATCATGCTGTAGATTTTGAGACATAAGTACGGAAAGTATGGGGTCGGTGGCATCTGCAATGGCGGAGGAGGAGCGTCCGCTCTTGTCGTTGAACTTATGTAAGCCCTCTGAACTTGATTACGGAAATTCGCTTTCTTGACTGTTTCGTCTTCATCTGTGGTTAAATGAAGGATGATACCTAGCTCCTTTTGGTAAATCATGGGCCGTTATGCATTTTGCAGGTCAGTCGGGACGGCGGGTCGATCTAAACTATGATATCGATCTGTTTAGAATCACATCATCAAGTAGTGCAATTTTAGAACTGTTGTGTGTTTCCTTTGACTGAATAAAGATGAACATAGTAATAAGATCCGGCAATTCAGCGAAGAGGGGTTCATTAATTGTATACAAATTTTATTTTGCAATTTACAAAGAGACTATCTTATAGGTCTGCCGAGTGTTTTTGGATACTGGTACATATAGACCGATATTGGTACGAAACTGGAGGTTGATTGTATCGGGTAGGGACCGGTATTTAAAATATTGGTCAAATATTAGCCGGTACTAAAAATTTTAAAAGATAGAGGGATTTTTTAGCGAAAGTTTTAAAATTTTTTAACTCTTCTCCTTTGGTTTTATCTCTTCTTCTCTTTTTCTTTTTCAAAAAATTTTTAGTTAATTATTTTATTTGTTTCAATTTTTATAGTTATTGTGAATTTTTAATTTTTGTTTTAAAATAAAAATAAATATTTTATTACTAATAATAATTATAAATTAAATAAAACTTAAAAATAAATTATTTTATTTAAATTTATATTTA
>JANJEY010000003.1:7593982-7608413 GCA_024703695.1 Erythroxylum cataractarum
TAATCAATAAGATAAATGTTAATGCTTTAAGTTTTGGAATTACCAAATGACATGGGAATCAGTCATATTTTTAATGTTACTTATAAAATTTATCTATTTCTGTGTCATATATAAATAGGTATAAATCAAAATTTTACCGCACACATAATACTTGAAATTTGATTAATTTATTTATTGCTTTTCCTCAAATAATATTTACATTTACAAACAAATCAACACAAATTACCGTAATTAGGACCTTAGTACACTGCCTAATTACAGCTTCCCGTCAAAAGAACAAAAAGAAGATGCTTTTTTCTACGAGCCTCTCTGGACCTTGTCGCTTTTCTCATAAAGGCATGGCTTTAACACATCATCTGCATAAAATGTGGGGATCATATGCTTAAAGTATGGCTCAAGAAGATTGTGAATAAAAAGGGTCACAACAGGGTTTGAGGGAGAAGAAACTGTTGGTGTGGGAGCTGTGTAAGGACGTGAAGATGTTCAATCTTTCAGCAAGAAACCAGTCCAGGATTGTCCTCGTCTTAGCTGTCACTGTTTTGGTGGTAACATTAACGGCAGCTAAACCAGGTTACGGGGGCGGTGGCGGAGGCAAGAACGGTGGCAGAGTGATTATGAAAGGCAATGGTGCAAAAAAATCGTCTTCTGCTGCTGATGTTGCTGCCTTAAGTTTCATTGGACATCTGTTGCTTATGTTTGTCATTAGTTTGTTGGTTTAAGGAATGTGTTGTTCTTACTTTCAATCTTCCTGTTTATTTGGGTAGTGATTGCTATTCTTTTCACTGTGTTGACTCATCTGCCTGTCGTGGCTTTGGACAACTACCTTAAGAATGTTCCACTTGCAAATTTGGTTGCTGCATTGTAACTTGCGACGTTTTTATGTGTTGGTTATCTGTTATTAACTTATTATATGCAACTACCTCTGCTCTTGCACTATCAATCTACTGGGAAAGGTTTGTCTTTTCCTTGCATAATGTTGAGTTTCATGTTTCACTTATGTTTGGGAAAGAAGTAAAAAAAGGGAAAGAAGCGACAAATAAAGATTTTGATAATACTGAGGTTACACTTACAAAATGAAGTACTGCCACCTTTTCATCTCCTGATTAGATCTGGAAAAAGTTACCGATTAGGTGTGCAACTGATGAACTGCATTTCCCTGTCTGATAACAAAACCGTTAGATTATGATAGTTTTCCGCTGTACTTTTAGCATTCGCAGAGCGGAGTGCTTTTCATGTGTAAACAATTGGAAACATAGAACTACAAGAAGAAGAGATCCTTGAACACCCGATTAATGGAAGACAGGACACCCTTTGACCTCAATTCCGGGAGCAGTTGGACAGCTTGCCAGAGTACAGTGATCGGACAATTTCAAACCCCACCAGCTTGGTCCCATGATGTCTTTGCTTTGCAATGTGAAATAGCAGAGTATTGCCAGGAAAGCCACACCAGCATCTAATCCACCTGATAAGATGTAGTTGTATCGAGCCCACCAGCTTTTGTATTTCCTATAAACAATCAAGTTGAAGACAAGTCCTACAGAAATCCAGCATATGAAGTTCACAGCTTTGGCTGCTGGCATGCCTCCGGTGCCTGATAGTATGATAGGCACGTTAATAAGTTTTATCCACTTCTTCTCAGGGAACTTCCGGGAGAGAATCCACACAATGAATGGTCCAAGAAAGCCTATGAGAAAGAAATAGTTCATCCCAGAGTAGAATCCTAGACGACCGAAGATTCTCAGCGGTCCGACCAGGCCCCAGATGATGGAGGCATTATAGGATATGTTGTCCAAGGGGCAAGTCCATGGACTTCCAATTGGCAATTTTGAAGGATCACAGATATGAGGTATTGAGGTGATGAGCCACCAAGCTGTGGCAAAGTAGACTGTGGATGCAACTACTGTTCCTACTAACTATACAAACCAAAAGAGAATTGAGTTAGTTATGTGCCAAAGGCTAGAAGTAGATGTTTGTCCATACTAAAAGTTACCTGTGCCAAAAACATGGACTTGGGGGGTATTTTCATGTAATGTCCTAGCTTGAAGTCCGAGAGGAAAGTGATAGCCTGCCCTATGCTAATGAAACCATAGGTCTTGAAAACCATATTTGCGAGGGGTCTGCCGGGATACATGTAACCAATTATAAGCTCAGTGAGTACATTCAGTCCTGGTTGCTGCAAAAGGATTTCAATCTGAGTAAGCTCGAAAGCTCGAGGTGGAAGCATGAGAATACAACAATCAAGGTTTCATACCTGGTTTGTTGTAGCTGTAATCACAGCAATTGGAAGAGTGAAAAGGAGAGCCAAGCCCATCGCGAAAAGAACACCCCAATAAGGAAGCTGCAACTCTCGGCCAAATCCTTCGCATGCAATCATGGCAAGCCCTGTGACTATGATTAAGAGGGTGTAGAACCACCATTGAGGGACAGCCTCATAGTTTTTCTTCATTATTCTTGAGTGAACATCACCAAAATTGGAACCAAATGCTGCTCTAGTTTGTTGCCAAATTGCGCTGCAGATGTATATCAAAAAGCAGGATAAGCAGATAATGGGTGATATATGTAGTTGGCCTTAAATATTGATGAGTGGTACCTTCCATAGAAAAGGGCAACATGAGACAAGGTAGCAGCCAATGTTGCAAAACTTAGACCATAAGCATAAGCAAAGAAGATACTGAGATGGACTTTGCTATAATTGTTGTAGCCTTCTTCATTGAATTGGAATGATGTTGAATTCAGAACTCTTTTGACGTCGTATACTTGTCCCTTGTCATCAAACACATTTGCAGAAATAATTGGAAACCGTTTCGCTTCAAACTGGTTGGACCAGTATGCTACGGGGATTAAAATGTAGAGAATTACAATGAACCCAACTGTTGTATTGAGTATGGCAAAGCCTGGAGTGGCTAAGGGAGATCCTAAGAAACCAGCTACAGTAGACCAATCAATTGCAAATGAGCCAATTCCAAGGCCACCAAGACCAGAACCTATTTGTTGAGCAGTGACAGAGTGCTTCCATCTCCAGCAAACAATGGAGAGAGCAGTTATAGATGGAAACAGATAGTTTGGAACAACATAGTATGCAAAGCTTGATATAAGAACGATGATGAAAAACTGCAGCCTTGTGAAACCTCCTTTAGGCCTAATCTCAACTTCATGCAATGCCCTACAGGTTCAAAAGCCAAATGATTAGAGAAAAGACCTTTTATTGTCAGGATGTATATGCAAATATAGATAACAGGAGGCACCTAAAGAGGGAGACTTGAACAAGATTGGAAGGCCACCACATGTAAGGCGAGTCTACAAGAAACTTTCGGAACAGTCCAGCCCAACCAAATCCAAGCAGCTGAATATATGTGGTACGTTAAAAATAGGAAAAACTGCGAGAGTTTTCTTTATCATGGTATTGCAAACACTGACAGTATTTATAGATAATCTTATAACGTATTGTGTGTTTTCTTCACTAGGAAAATCCCATGTACAACTGGGAAGATTAGTTATGATTTGTCACTTTTGACATTAGATGTTACAAGAACATGCATCAGGTACTTGAAGCTCTTTTAAGTGCTACAGAACTCACCTGGGTAGATTGTGTCAACATCATTGCTGCCACTATATGTATCCTTCGATGATAAAATGCTTTAACTACAGTAATGATACTTACTGCATATACAGAACTGGAACCTGCATTTGCAAGTATAGTGATCAGAACATGCTCTTTCAGGTTGAAGGGCCCTGGATTTAATGAGAATGACAATTTTGATCCTGGAATTGTTACTGATTTGGTAGGAAATGATGCAGCCATAAATTTTGCTGCTGGAAGTACCAGAATCTGAGCTACAACTGATGATACGTATATCGAGTTTTGACGGTAACCAAAGAACTGATTCAGAAAGGCCAACGTAGCACAAGCAGTGATCCCTAAAAGCCATGTTCGAAATGTCAAGCATGGTATTGTTGGATCGTCTGTTATAGGAACTGTGAGTCTCACTTGTTCAATTGGAGAATCATTTATCTCTTCTGAAGAAAGAAAAGGCATGTATCAGCAAAATAAAAGAAATATATCTAGCAAACATTGCAAGGGTTTTATCAAGGAAACGCAAAAACTGAAACTTGGTTTTTAGTCTGTGAAATTGAGAAGTAGAATACCAGGCTCAAGCTTCTTTCCCTCACTGAGTGGCTTCAACTCGTACGAATCTATGTGCTCCAAGCCCTTCTGAACCGGCATTTTCCACCTTAGAGATACTAGTTCAATCCTGATAACATCAAAGACAACTTGGAATATGGCTTCTTAGCTCTATATTTGTAGTCCTTTCTGCTTGCTGTTTACAACATCACATATCTGTTTAATCATTTCTGTAATGTATCTGTTTTTTTTCTTATCACACAAATTGGTTTAAGAAAAATGTGATTACTGGAATCTTACATCTTTGGCTGGAAGAAACAGCCAGAGTTGGCATTCCTATCAGACAGACTCTTCAGATGTAACAAAGATGAGCATAACCTGAGACAATTGATTGCAAGATGGTATTCTTGTAATGAATCATGACAGGACAGCAGAAGAATCTGCATTAATGTTCCTTCCCTCTACCTTCACTTCAGTTTTTCATGGATCCTCTTTACTGTAGCTTATTCGTGTCATGCCGGCTTTCATTTCTAATTTTAACAAAGTTCCAAATATTAGAATCCATAACGATGATCATATTTGTATATGATCCTCCTCTTGTTTTGACACTCTCCAACTCCAAGAGACTGTAATTAAAGACGTGAAAGACAGACAATCTTTGGTAGAAAGGATAACTGCAGTTGAAGCCTGTCATCTTCAGTGGTTATGCAGCAATTCCCTTATTATTTTCTTACAAGATGGAACTAAAATCCTGAATTTAAAGTTTTATATTGATTTCATATTAAATAAACATACAACCAAATAGATGCCTTTGATAAAATTAAAATTACAGATGCTTTCAAAAAATTGATAATATAAGTGTAATTGATCCACTGGGAGTAGAAGTATCTACTGAACATGGTTGGAGATAGTATAAGCTTCTATTGCTTGTCTCGACTTCAAACTGATGAACAATGAGATGTCACTGAGGATTCGAGTAAACAAAGAAGAGAGCGGCCGTGAACAATTGGAATCTCCTAGTAATTTATAAAATAATAATAATGCAAGTGGTTTAGAGCATTAATATTAATGATTAAAGGGTGGTTTAGTCTCCTTCCTTGTTTGTGTATTTATTTAGTTATTTAGTTACTTTATCTTTTATTCTTATTTTTTCCTTGTTCTATATTTGTCATATTATTTATTTTATTACTTTTATATATATATATATACACATGCACACACATATTTATTTATTTTATTACTATTATTACCTTTTATGTCTATTTTCATTTAATATTTTAATATATTTTTCGTGTAGATCTATTGAAAACAACAATCATTTACCAGTTGCACACAAGCAATTGTTCCCAAACTAAGTGAATTAATAAATTAACAAATTAAAATCAAATATTGAAATTAATCTACTTAATTTTTGCAGGTTTTAATATATTTTCAAATTAGACCATTCATCATTTTCAAAATTTTAGATGAATTGCACTAATGTTTATCTACAACCTTTTGAAGAGGAAAACTCTTAATAAGATTGACTCTTATAATTAGATCACTCACATTTTCTTACATTTAATGTGCTCCATAAGGGCTTCTTAGCTCTCTATTTGTAGTGCTTTTGTGTGTTCCATAGCAGAATGAAAAATTTGTTTGTTTATTTTGTTTAGTATCTAATGCTTACATTATCAAACAAGTTCGTCCAGGAGGATGCAATTATTGGAATCTCACCTGCAAGAAACAGACAGAAACGTACATGGTCACAACAAGAAAAATTATAATTACATGAGTTCCTCTACTCTTGGATTAGAACTGCAATCAATGATCTTCTTGCATATTTAGCCCTATTCGACCTCACTAATTTGAATGTCATGAGAGCGTCCTGACCGAAAATACCCGACTCATTTTTTCCAGATTATGATAATCTTCATGTTTTCCTCAGCCAGAAATGGCATGGCAAGATTAAACAATCATCTAGAGTGAAACAAGAGCATTAGCATTGTTTTCTTACCTCACACATCCTATCTTAGTCTAAAAGAATTTGCATTAGTTATGAAGAGGGACAATCTCATGTAGGATCATTAAACTTGAGCGTTGAAGACATTGTAGTAAATATCTCTTGAATATCTGTAAAGAAATGCAGAGGATATTGTAATGAACTTGTAAATCCAAAAGTAAATGAGAATTGGAATAATAAGTCTACTTCTTTCATTGCTTTCTAGAAATATATAGCTAGAGTGTTCAGATTACATCAACTTTAAATTCAAAAAGTACAATGATTGCAACTAATACAAGTTATCCATACCTACTTTATTACATCTCAACTCAAACTTTACAACAACACTAAATCAAGTTACACTCTAACACTCCTCCTATTGGGCTCCGATTTTTTTTTTAATTTTTTAATTTATTCTTTATTTTGCTTTAATTGTTTTATTATTATTTTTAGTTGAGTTTTTAAATTAGCAAGGATGAATGAAGTATTGAATGAAAATTAGAATTGAGAATGCAGTGTTAGAATTATATTAGTTGGTGTTAATGGATTGAAGGTGTAGAGACATAAAAGACAAAGAAGGGCAAAATAGGAAAGTCCAAGTTAGTGAGGGGCAAAGTTGAAAGGAATAGGTTGTTGGTGTCTTAAAATTAGAAGAAGAAATGAGGTGTCGTAGGAACCAAAAGAAGAAAAGAAAAACGTGAAAAAGAAGAAGAGAGGAAGAAAGAGTTACACATTAGAGGAGAACAAATAGTGGTGGATTTGATGCCCTTGAAGATGGGGGGATTGGATGTGATCTTGGGTATGGATACATTAGAAAAGTATCATGCAACTTAGACTGCAAGAAGAAGACAGTAGAATTCGAGATAGAGAATGGCAAAAAAGTGGTGTTTATGGGAGATAAAAAAGTTAGTCCACCTCGGATTATTTCGGTTATGACAACAGAGAGAATGATGCAGAAGGGATGTGAAGCATTTTTGACCTATGTGGTAGACACGAAGGTAGATAGAGAGAAGTTAGAAGATATCCCAGTATTTATGGAATTCCCGGACGTTTTTTCTGAGGAATTACCAGGATTGCCGCCACCTAGGAAAATTGAATTTCCTATTGAGTTTCTTCCAGGCACAACGCCAATATCGATTTCGCCTTATAAAATGGCTCCGGCAGAATTAAAGGAGCTTAAGGAGCAATTGGAAGATTTGTTGGAGAAGGGTTATATTAGGTCGAGCTCGTCACCTTGGGGAGCTCCGATCCTCTTCGTGAAGAAGAAAGATGGGTCATTACGAATGTGTGTGGATTATAGGAAGTTCAATTATGCCACCGTTAAGAATAGATATCCGCTCCTGCGCATATATGAATTTTTTGACCAATTACAAGGGGCAAGAATCTTTTCCAAGATCGATTTGAGATCGGGTCGACTATTGTCATGTTTTTCCCTCTGACCCGACCTCTCTCCACTCTTTTGCTTATAACTTTTCCGTTCGTCCTCTGATTGATCTGATTTTTGAAGCGTTGGATTTATAAGACATTTCTCTACCTCTTCATAAAAATTTTTTAGGTTTTGATATTAATTTGAAAAATATGGATTAACTCAAAATGAGATGATCGACTGAAAAAATCCAAACATTCTTCAGTATTTTGATGATACCTCGATCTGTCAAGAACCAATTGAGTTGATTCTTGTTATAAAACAAACTAGAGACATGAAGCTACAAATTATCTGAAGGAATCAAATTTCAATTCAGTCCCTAGGACTTTCAATTTCTGGAGTAAAATTGGGTATAGTGTACAGTCTCGGTTTAGTAACAGTCTGAAAGTGTTTTAGCCATAACTTTTGCTCTAGTCATCCAAATGAGATGATTCTGAATTTGGATTAAACTAGAGAGAGGGCTAAAAATTGTCCAATGAAATTGAGTTTTAATTCAGTCTCTAAAAGTATAAATTTTCGGATCGAAGTCAAGTGCAGGATAATGTTTTAGTATAAGAACAGTTCAAAAATGTTTTGGGGTATAACTTTTGGACTATTGAATCAAATTGAATGATTTGATGTCATTAGAAAATTAAGACAATGAGGAACATTTATTTAGAAGGAAGTGCGAGCAAATTCCTTCAATTACATGATTAGAAAAAAGGTCTTGATTTTTGGAAGGAGTTAAGCATGATTTTAAATAATTTTGAGGTCTTACTAGATTTTTGTGAAAGAGGAATGTACATGCGCATATTCTTCATTGTTGAGTTTGAAATTGGTTATTTGTTATGGAATAACATGTTGGAGATTTGAAGGGCTTTCAGTCACTTATTTAATCATTCCCTATCTTAACTAATTCCTTAATATACTTCGAATTATTCATAATTTTCACTTCTTGCATCGGTAACACCTATATCAGATCATATTGATATTTCTTAAAATATGTCACATATAGCACATTATGAATCTGTGACATCTTTGATAGTAGTATTAACTCACAAAACAATGGTCCAATTCTTAACAACTTTATATGGACCAATACCATTCAACTCAACCTTTTGAACTTCTATATAAGTCTTTATCATTCGTCTCATCTTTCCCCAATTATGCTTTGTAATTTTTGAGAAATGAGCCCTCCATGCGTTTATGATTCCAAATGTTGGACTTCGGAAACGGGGTCCAACACCTCCTTAATGCAAGTATTGTTGAAAACTCCAAGTTTTTCCCTGAGATACTCAAATCGAAGTTTCTGCAAACACCTGGTGAAAATGTCTGCTAATTGTTCTTCTGAAGAATAATGCAGTAGCTTAACTTGGTTCTCCTTCTCAACTTCTCGAATGGCATAATATTTGATCTTAATATGCTTGGTTTTCCCATAAAAGACTAGATTTTTCACTATAGTCATTGTAGATTTGTTATCACAAAAAATTTTAGTATCCTTCTCCAACTTGAAATTTAAATCAAGCAAACCACAAACATTGGTTCACAGCAGAAGAGGCAACAATATATTTAGCTTTAGCAGTAGATTGAGCAATTGAACCTTGCTTCTTCATGCTCCAACACATCATAGCTGATCTAAGAGAAAAACAATGCCCTGAAGTGCTTTTCATGTCTATTAGTGATCCAGCCCAATCACTATCAGTAAAACCAGTCAAATTCACTCAACCAATCGGTTTATAATGCAATCCATAATCAAGAGTACCATGCAAGTACCTCAGAACCCTTTTGACAACCTTAAAATGAAGTTTAGAAGGGGAATTCATAAATCTAGACAGTAGACTTGTGATGAAAATAATGTTAGGTCTTGTGATTGACAAATAGAGCAAGGAATCAACTGCACTTCTGTATAAGGTTGCATCAGCTAATCTAGATCCATCATCAGTGATTAGCTTTATTCCTTGAACTTCTGAAGTGCTTACTGATCTGCATTTTCCTAAACTGAACTTGTTTATCAATCCTCGAGCATATTTTTCTTGAGAAATGAAAATGTCATGTTTGCCTTGCTTAACTTCCATTCCAAAAAAATAAGACATTATTCCTAGGCCATTCATCTCAAATACTTGTTCCATTTTTGTCTTAAACTCCATTATAGCCTTCAAATTGTTTCCAGTTATCAAAATATCATCAACATACACTGAAATCACCAAAGTTTCAGCTTCAGAATATTTAACATATAATGTAACTTCATTGCAACTTTTCTGAAAACCAAAATTTGGAAGGTATTCATCAATCCTTGTATACCATGCCTTAGGAGCTTGCTTGAGTCCATACAAGGAGCTTGCTTGAGTCCATACAAGGTTTTTTTTTCTTCAAAAAATAGACTTTATCAGGATCTGTTTCAAATCCCTCAGGTTGCTCCACAAAAATTTCTTCTTCAAGTATGCCATTTAGGTAGGCAGACTTGACATCTAGCTGAAAAACTTGTCGTTTTAGATGTGCAACAATGGAGAGAAGCATTCTAATGGTATCAAACCTTGCTATTGGAGCAAAGGTTTCATTGAAATTTATCCCTTGCTTTTGTGCAAATCCCTTGACAACCAACCATGCTTTAAACTTGTTGATGGTCTCATCCGAATTAAGCTTCACTTTAAAGATCCACTGCAGGCCGATGACCTCCTTATCAACAGGTTTTGACACTAAGGTCCAAGTATCATTTTTGTTGATCATTCAAAGCTCCTCCTCCATTGCAGCTCTCCAATTTTCACAATTCAAGGTTTCATTGATATTAGCAGGCTCATGCAGTGCAACATTACATTTGGTGTAAATATCATCTAGAGTTATTGTCCCTCTAATAGCAGCTTCATCTTCAGAATCATCATCAACATCATTTTGTAGTTCTTCTACACCTTCATCAAGTGCAGTTTGAGAAGAGGATGTAACAGACTATTTTTTTCCAGTCCCACACATTGACTTCATCAAATTTTACACTCCTGCTCATATATACTCGATTTGTGAGAGGATTTAAAATTCTATACCTTTTGGAGGTACTGCTATAGCCAATAAGAATTTCAAGTTCAGCATGTTGATCAAGTTTGTCCCTCTTTGCTTCTGGAACATGAGAATAACTTACACAACCAAAGATTCTTAAATGAGCAACAAATGGTTTAGTTCCAAACCATGCTTCAAATGGTGTTTTTCCTTCAATAACTTTGACAGAAAGCCTATTTTGCAAGTAAATAACAGTGTTAACTGCTTCATCCCACAAAGTTTTAGGTAGACTCTTCTGCAATAGCAAGCATCGAGCCATATTCATAATGATTAAATTTTTCCTTTCACAAACACCACTTTGTTGAGAAGAATAGATGACAGTCAACTGATGAAGAATTCCAGCAACTTGAAGGAATTCCTTGAAGGCATGTGATGTATATTCAGTGCCATTATCAATCCTCAAGGTCTTGATGGATAAATCACACTGATTTTTAGCTAATGCTTTGAATTTTGCAAAACATCTGAGCACTTCACTTTTTTGTTTCAAAAAATAAACCCAACAATATCTTGAGAAATCATCTATGAACAGAAGAAAGTACTTGCTGGAGTTGATTGTGGCAACACTCATTGGGCCACACACATCCGAATGCACCAGCTGCAATTTATCAGTCGCTTTTGAAGCTTGATTCACAAGAAAAGGAGACTTGCTCAACTTTCCAATTTGACAGATTCCACATACACCAGAGAAGTCATTTATAAGATTCAGATAATGTACAAGTTATAAATCATGTAGCTCCTTTAATGAATTGAAGTTGGTGTGTCCAAGTCTTTTGTTCCATAGACAAGTATTGTCTTCAACACATACATGTACACTAGTTGTTGCATTTGACCATTTAATAGGAACATTTCTCCTTTTCATTGTAATAGATAGAATTTCTGTCGCAGATGGGTCTCTAATAGTGCATATTTTATTTTCAAATGACAGCTTGTAATCCTTCTCAAGTAATTGACCAACACTCATCAAATTCATATCAATTTCAAGTACATAGAAAACATCTTCTATGTTTCTTGATTCAGAAGGAGTTTGGACAAGAATTGTATCTTTTCCTTTTGCATTTACCAACCTGCCATCTCCAGGCTTCACTTTACAAACAAATCTTCGATGCAAGTGCTTAAAAATAGTGAGATTAGTTGTCATATGGTTTGTGCACCCACTGTCAACAAGCAAAATTCCAAAAGTATGAGCAGCTACACACATCTCTTCCACAGCAGCAAACAACTCTTCTTCATGCTCCTTTGTACCTTCAGTAACTTGAGCAGGTTGAGCACGAGCTTGCTTCTTTTGGTGTGTCTTGCAGACCTTCTCCATGTTAACAACTGTTTACAAGCTTTGCATTGAACATTTGGTCTAAACTAACAAAAATCTGCTGTATGATTCATCTTTTGACAATGAGGACAAGGAGGAAACTTGTCTTTTTTGAACCTTCCTCCATTATTCTTCTCACTTTTCTCTTTTCCCTTTCTGTTATGTGAAAATTTCGTATGTCCAGATGACTTGACTTTCTGTGTAGCTGCATATGCTCCTTCATTTTGACTCTCCTCCTCCCGAAATGTTTTCCTTTGTTCCACAACTTGCAATGCATTTGCAAGTTCTATGACAGTGATTTTTTTCATGTCCCAATTGTCTTTTAAAGAGGAAATTTTAGATTCAAACCTCTCAGGAAGTGTTACTATAACCTTCTCCACAATTCTCTTCTCTTCAACTTGTTCCCCTAGCAGCCTTATCTCATTGATAGTCTTCATAATTCTGTCAACATAATCCTTGATCTTATCAGATTCTTCATGCGACGAATCTCAAATTCTTTCCTTAGATTGAGTATTTGCATCTTCCTTGTTTTGTCACTGACCTGAAACTCTTGCTTCAATCTTCCCCAAGCTTTTGTGGCAGATTCATAGTCCATCATTCTTGTAAAAATCACATCATCCACAACTGAGTGAATGCATGAGAGAGCATGAAATTTCTTAGCAATTTTTTCAGCATGATGTTTGATTTGGTTTACTGTGGGATTAGTGGGAAGAGGGTTCACTTCCTTACCATCAGCATAATCCCAAAGATCAAATGATCTCAGGCATGTCTTCATCTCCACAACCCAAATTTGGTAGTTTTGGCCATTAAAAACTGGAGGTGCATTGTTTGAAGGTGTGGAAATCATTAGTTAAGAGTTTTTTTAGAAAGCTGATGAGAGTGAGTGAGGTAAATAATTTTTTGGTTGTTTTGAATCACAAGTCCCTTACAAGATCAAGATTGTTCTGATACCATGTAAAGAAATGTAGAGGATATTGTAATGAACTTGTAAATCCAAAAGTGAATGAGAATTGGAACAATAAGTCTACTTCTTTCATTGCTTTTTAGAAATATATAGCTGGAGTGTTCAGATTACATCAACTTTAAATTCAAAAAATACAATGATTGTTGAAGTAGATTGAACATACTGATTTAGCAACTAATACAAGTAATCCATACCTACTTTATTACATCTCAACTCAAACTTTACAACAGCACTAAATCAAGTTACACTCTAACAATATCACTTTGGTAAAATCGGTGAAAGCTTGACTTATAGATGTGCCAGGCCGTGTCATCCAACAAACTCCAGGAAACAACTTTGTTCTCTAAAAAAACTCCAAGATTACATAATCATGTATATAACCTATACACAACATTATGGTTAATTGAGCCACTTCTAGCTTCGACACACACCTTCCTGGCTTATCCCAAAATGGTGCTTAAGGATAACAAGGACAACAATGAAACAATTAGTATGAAAGGAAAAGAAACTTGGTTACAAGCTGTCATATAACATCCAGTTACCAGGAAGACAATCTCAATTTGGAAACAAAGATATAATTAATAGTTGGCGATAACTTGAAAAGGGTTTCGCAGCACGAAACTTAGTATCTGTCTTTCCTGGCAATATTTGTATAAAGAAGAAACCTTATAAAGTTGCAGTTCAAGTGCAAAATCTGGAAAGTTTGTAAGTGTTGAAAGAGCAATTACCTTGAAAAATCCTAATGCTGTACTTCTATAATATATATGTTCCGTCGTAGTTGCTTTGAATTGTTTCTGTTGGTTGCTTAGCACAGATCAACTGTGTTAACAACTGTTAATTTTTCAGAACTAAAACATAGGTAGAAAATCAAATAAGCATCAAATAAATCAACAACTAAATTTTGGTAACACAATTCAACACTCCCGACCTAAGTCTGCTTAATCACTTTCACAAAAGTACAATAGTTTTACATATGGCTTTACTAAGCTGACACCACTCATCTTTTGACACTATCCACTAATCATCATATTCCGTGAAAATATTTCACTCCTAATAGCACTACCACCTCGTGCTAACCTCAATAGAAGATTTATTCAACAATAATCGATAATAAAGATGAGAATAAAAACTCAAGGGAATGAATCAAAGTAACGTTAACAAGGAAACACTTAAGATAAAAACACTCCCCTAAATATGCAACTTCATCAACCGAAAGTGTGGGAAGTTGTAGAACAATATCTGTTGTAAATTGAGAATAACCATCGATTAGTCCACACATAGCAGTTTCCTGAAATCATAAATGGAATAAGTGTTTCACCATAGAAACCCTACAAAAATATAGCGGTTGGTTCTTTGCACCTAGTTTTGGCGTAACAACTATAATTTGATTCATCCTCTTTTTCTAGGGGTTTTATAATTGGACATTGAAACCATTTCATACGATAGGAGTTGCTAGTATATTGGGCGTTGCTCTACTATGCGCTTTTTTTTTTAGATTTTAAAGAAAATATATTACTCAAAAGAAAACAGAGTATTTACAAAGTACAACCCAACAAAGGGGGAGAAAACAATTACACATAAAGGTATTCCGAATAACCTCAACC
>JANJEY010000003.1:7608513-7622807 GCA_024703695.1 Erythroxylum cataractarum
TAGTCATATTAAAAAAGGCACTCCGGGGATATTACCCCTTTGCGCTTCTTCTTCTTAGGCTTCTTTTTAGCAGTAACAGTTTTAACGAGTTCTCCAGATGGTGGGCTAGGCACTCGCGATTCAACTTCC
Source organism: Erythroxylum cataractarum (assembly GCA_024703695.1). Taxonomy (NCBI): domain Eukaryota; kingdom Viridiplantae; phylum Streptophyta; class Magnoliopsida; order Malpighiales; family Erythroxylaceae; genus Erythroxylum; species Erythroxylum cataractarum. Next base: position 7,608,643 of record JANJEY010000003.1, read on the forward strand.
AACCCAACATCAGTCCCCACACTAGAGCTACCTTCAACTGAAGCCTCTCTCACCTGCGGGTTAATTACATCCAATTGTGTGGCACTGCCTTCAATTGGCAATCCCTCAACCACAGCCAATGGAGAATCTGCTCTAGAAGGAGTAAATGAACTAACTTCTCCCAAATTCGCACAAGCCACACTATCAATGGCATTGACCCCAACAGTCGCTGGAATAGGATGAAGAGTGGGCACTGGGGCCGCAACACTAGATGCGCCCCTGATGGCCTCAGTAACAATTTGAGCCTCCGGTTCCATCACCTGCAATTCCACACCACCCGGATTCAAACTACAACTATCATGAGGCAAGACTTCCCCCGCCATGGGACTCCCCGCCTAGTCCAGATCAGCAGCCCAACACGAATTAAAGACTCTTCCCGTAGCAACCCACTTACGACCGCCCATCTGCGGCTTCCATGGATAGGATAGGGAAATTCGTGCATAAAGAAGTTCTCCATTATCACCCAACCGTTTAATTGACAGAGCTTCCGGCAACTCAGCATCCTTGGAAACCTCAATGCAGATCTTAGCATAGCCTATACGGTCCATCGATGCCGTCTGTGCATCCATACACAAGGGTTTACCCAACCCACTAGCCAAATGACTAAGGCCCTCAACTGTCCAATATTCCATCGGAAGGTCATGAAAAAGAACCCATAACGGAATGACGTCGACAGCACCCCTGTCAACCCCCAAACCTGGACGCCATTGTTGCAGAAAAAGAGGTTGGTCCCCTATGTGCCAGGGCCCTTGTTCCAAAATTTCCCCAAGATTGAAGTTCGGAGAAAACTTGAACAACACAGAGCCATCACTCCGGAGCATAGCCTTTTCAAATCCCTGCTTCCCCCATCGCCGTCGTGCCCAAGCACTAACCACCGGAAAAGCAACTCTCTTGGACCAGAAGAATCCAACCAAGGCGTGAGACCAAGCACGAGCGCCAGCTTGCAACAGCTCCAACGGCGGGGAGACGACCCCATCCTGCAGAACATTCGGGTAGAACTGCAACTTACCCACGCTCTTCGATTTGCCTACCATGTCATGCCAAGCTCCTCGCCCAACCAGAGGAGTCGCAGCAATCTCACCGTCCTCCAACGCACGCGACGCCGATGGGTTATCGACAGCCACCGTCGAAGGAAGAGGGGGAAAGGGCCCCAACGACATCGACGGATCACCCATGACAAGGTGATTCGTCAGACGTCGAGAAGGGGACCCAGGAAAAGACGGGAAAGGGTAAGGTCAAAGGCCAAAAACAAAGCAGTCAAACAAGGAAGGAGGATAGAAGGGTAAAAAACCAAAAGAAGCGGGAAAGAAAAGGTAGTGAGAAGGCAGAGCATGAAAAGGTAGAGAGAGGACAAATATATGATTTTATTTCTACCATGCGCTATTCACAAGACTATTGCAGAAAATGCCTTTTTGAGGACGGTAATGGTGCAAATACATTCCGTGCATTTAACCTAACTCAAGTCAAAGAAACTTATTCAATAATTACCACTAACTACTTTTTTCAACTAAAAAAACTTCTTCTCAATTTTCAACTAAAAGAACGGAAATACAACTGTCTAAAAATCCATGTTTATATATGTGGAACACAGCCACAAAGATTGCTTAAAATCACCGAAATTACAGCTGCCAAAGATAACCTAAATTGTCAAAAATACTGCTGCCAAATTATCAAAAATCGGCTGCATTATCTTCAAGAAAATCGGCTGCATTATCTTCAAGAATCACACACATAGTAAATTTCTTATCATAATGACATACTAAATATATTTAACTACAAATAATGCCCAAAACAATTAATCAGACCAATATTTAACAAACCTTAATATTCTCAGAAGATGCATTAACACACTTCTCTACAATTATTTCAGTTGACATTACATAGGTGAATCGAGGAAACCATAGGTAGGTTAATGCCACAATATTGGTTTGAGTTGGAAGATATTCTCAAAACCGAATTGACAAGTTAGAACTCAGTTCCAAACTTGTAGTCGAATACATTATGGTTTATTACTTGATTCTCACTCCTGTATTTGTTTCGTTATAATATTCAATCTACAGACCTCAAAACAACAGAAGTTACCCCCACACGTAACTCTCTTCCTTCAGTGAAGACATCGTCATATATACAGAGAATATGGCTACATTAAGCTGTAGTAATCATGGAAAACTGCACTACATCAATTGAAGACAGGACAGCCTTCAACTTCTATCCCTGGAGCAGTTGGACAACTTGCCAGAGCACAATGATCAGACAACTCCAGACCCCACCAGCTTGGTCCCATGATGTCTTTGCTTTGCAATGTGAAATAGCACAAGATAGCCATGAAGGCCACTCCACCATCTAATCCACCTGATAGGATGTAGTTGTGTCGAGCCCACCAGCTCTTGTACCTCCTGTAAACAATGAAGTTGAACACAATTCCTACAGCAATCCAGCAGATGTAGTTCACAGCTTTGGCTGCCGGCATGACACTGGCTCCTGATAGTATGATAGGCAAGTTGATAAGTTTTATCCACTTCTGGTTGGGGAACATGCGAGAGAAGATCCAGACGATGAATGGTCCAGCAAAGCCTATGAGAAAGAAATAGTTCATCCCGGAATAAAATCCTAAGCGGCCAAAGATTCGCAGTGGTCCGACCAGGCCCCAGATGATGGAGGCATTGTAGGATATGTTGTCCCAAGGGCACGTCCAGGGGCTTCCAACAGGCAATTTGGAGGGATCACAGATATGAGGTATAGAGGTGAGAAGCCACCAAGTCGTTCCAAAGTAAACTGTCGATGCAACCAGAGTTCCTATCAACTATTCAATCCGAAAGAAACTTAAGTTAGTCTGCAATGGTTTCTGGTTTATTGGAATCTGAAGTTAGGAGAAGAAGCTTTTGGTAGTTATAAGTTACCTGCGCTATGAACATTGACTTGGGGGGTATTTTCATGTAATGTCCTAGCTTGAAGTCTGAGAGAAAATTGATTGCCTGGAAAATGCTAATGAAACCATAGTTCTTAAATACCATATTTGCAAGGGGTCTGCCTAGAAACAGGTATCCGATGATAAGCTCAGTGAGTACATTCAGTCCTGGTTGCTGCAATTATTCAAATTAAAAAAAAAAAGTTTTAAGAGAATCTGAGTAAGCTTGAAAAAACCTGGTGGAAACTTTACACTACGAACAATCAAGTTTACGGACCTGGTTAGTGGTAGCTGTTATGACACCAATTGGAAGAGTGAAAATGAAAGCCAAGCCACCTGCAAACAGTATGCCCCAGTAGGGAAGCTGTAACTCTCTGCCAAACCCTTCACAAGTAAGCATCGAAAGGCCTGTGACTATGATCAGTAGAGTGTAAAACCACCATTGAGGGACAGCATCATAGTTTTTCTTCATTATTCTAGTGTGAACATCCCCAAAATTGTCACCCATTGCTGCTCTAGTTTGTTTCCAAACTGTTCTGCAGATAATATAAATAAGCAGGATCAGCAGACTGCGACAGAATTTCCAGGCTAAGAAATGGCAGAACAGGAGAGGTACCTTCCGTAGAAAAGTGCGACATGAGACAAGGTAGCAGCCAAAGTAGCAAAACTTAAACCATAAGTATAAGCAAAGAAGATACTAAGGTGGACTCTGCTATAGTTGTTGTAGCCTTCTTCATTGAATTCAAATGTTGAAGAATTCAAAACTCTACTGACATTGTACTTTTGTCCCTTGTCGTCAAACACGTCTGCGGAGATGATCGGAAACCGTCTGGCGTCATACTGATTGGACCAGTAAGCTATGGGGATCAGAATGTATACAGTTATGAAGAACCCAACAACGGTGTTAATTATAGCAAACCCAGGAGTGGCTAAGGGAGATCCTAAGAAGCCAGATACAGTGGACCAATCAATTGCAAATGACCCAATGCCAAGGCCACCACGTCCAGAACCTATCTGTTGAGCTGTGACAGAGTGCTTCCACTTCCAGCAAACAAAGGAGAGAGCAGTTATAGATGGAAACAGATAGTTTGGAACAACATAGTATGCAAAACTTGAAACAAGGACCACAAGGAAAAACTGCAGCCTTGTCAGGCCTCCTTTACGCCTAATCTCAACTTCATGCAAGGCCCTGCAGGTTCAAAACCAAAATGATTATAGAACAAACTATCTATTCTAGTCATGGATGTAATATAAGCCTAGATTGCAGGAGGTACCTAAATAGGGAGACCTGAACAAGATTGGAAGGCCACCACATGAAAGGTGAATCAACAAGAAACTTTCTGAATAGTCCAGCCCATCCAAATCCAAGCAGCTTCAGAAATAGGTATATCATTATCAGAATTTGCAGATAGTCTTATCATGGCATTAGCAGTTTTCTGCACTAGGAACACAACTTGTAATATTTACTTCTGCATCTCACGTTACATGTGATGGTAGCAAAGGAAGAACAAAATTTATATGTCACTTGAAAGACTCTGAAATTATTCATATAGCAAACTGAGTCTTGACCTTGGTTACAGAACTCACCTGGGTTGATTGTGTTAACATCATCGCTGCCATTATATGTATCTTATGATGGTAGAATGCTTTGACCACTGTGATTATACTAACTGCATACACAAAACTGGATCCTGCGTTTGCAAGTATAGTGATGAGAACGTGCTCTTTCAGGCTGAAGGGTCCTGGATTTAATGAAAATGACCGTTTCGTTCCTGGAACTCGTACAGATTTGGTTGGCAATGATGCTGCCATGAATTTCCCTACTGGAAGAACTAAAATCTGAGCTATCACTGACGACACGTATATTGAATTTTGACGGTAGCCAAAAAACTGGTTCAAGAAGGCCAAAGTAGCACAAGAAATGATCCCCAAAAACCATGTTCGAAATGTCAAGCATGGTATTGTTGGATCATCTGTTATGGGAACAGTGAGTCTCACTTGTTCAATTGGTGAATCATCTATCTCTTCTGCAAAATAAAATCAATGTAACAGCAAACCAAAAGGGTATACAGAAAATATTTGTATGAAGCCTTGGAGTCCAAGGATGTGCATTTATGACAGACAGTTCAGGCACAAAATACCAGTCTCAAGCTTCTTGTCCTTGCCCAATGGCTTCAACTCATATGTCTCTGTGTGCTCCAAACGTTGCTCTAAATTCATCTTGGACTTCAATGAGAAAACGTAGCACAAGTTTACTACAAGATATGTTTCTTAGCTCTCTATTTGTACTCTATGTTCTTCTATATACAATGAAATATTTGTTTATTCCCATTCTTTCTTTAATAACTTTAGCTTTCGTTATCGATCTACAAGTTGATTCAATTATTGGGATCTCAGCTGGAAACTCGCCTAGAGGTACTATAACTACGTCAGTTACTGTCCTACTAGACTAAATAAGAATCTGTAAATGTTTTTCTTTTCTACTTCAAAAACAGTTCCAAAAGAGTGGGGTAAACTTCATGTCCTCCAAATCCAGAAAAGCTGGTCTAACATATAAAACAATCAACCAAAGTCAAGCAATGCCATTCTTTGCCCATCTCACATATCCTATCCTTTGGTCTAAAACCATGTGCCTTGGTATGGAGAGTGAAAATGCCATTTAAGACTATTCAACTTGAGCATTGCAGACATTTCAGTAATAAGGATCACTTGGAAAAGATTCTGTTAAAATGCTTCGTCCGTAATTGCTACAATCGTTCGTAACTGCTGTATAACTCGCAGTCCGCAATTCAAAACGTTTCCTACCTACAAAATGGTCTTTGACAGCAATGTAATTGTCTGTAGGAAATATTACTGATAAAACAAGTAAATCATATTCTGAAGCCGGCAATATTCCTGCGTCCGGGAAACTTGGTTAAAAGTTTGTCAGCTACGGCCATTACCAGTAAGATAATGACAATATGGAAACAGACACACAACTAGTGGTGGGGATAGACTGAAAATGGATTCCAGCATAAGATACTTCAGGAACGCTGAAATGAACAGTCCACAGTTTCCAAAGCTACAGCTCAAAAGCAAAATCTGAGAAGTTTTATATCATATGAAAAGAGCAATTTCCTTAATATTCTTGGAAGATTCAGTAACAGTTTTCCATGAACTTTTATACAATTACTTCACTTACACAAGAAATGTATTTTCAGCAAGAGTAGAAAATTACAGATGATCCAAGTTGTATCAGTTTAACTGTCAAGTCCAATTGAGTTCGGAATTAATCTTGATAAATTTTCTACTCGACCAATCGTAATAGTAAAATCTTAATCAAGTTAACAGAATAAATTAAATTTGATTAAGTTCAGACTCAAATTAAATTGAAAAATGGAATCTACAATTAATTATCAAATGATTCTTTATGTTTTGTAAGGATTTCAGTATCATAAATGGCATTAATGATTGTAAAACATCGTTCCTTTTAAACCATCTCATCTGAATAGAAAACGTTGGTGTTCCCTGCCAGTTCTTGTATTAACAATTCATTTAGAAAGCTGCTAAGTTTTCTGATAATATGTCTCATTCACTCACGAGTCCACAACTTTGGATTTCTTTTTCAAACGTGTACTGACGAATTATTGTAGCGTTTTTAACTTTTTTGCCTTTACTTTTCGATCGTATGACTGATATTTTGGATTATTTCAATAACCACCCTTAATAAATTAATTGGAAGAGTTTTTATTAGTATACCACTTGAACAAGGCTAAACATCAACTCAAAACATCCAATTTTACAAAGGAAGTCTCATATATCACTTGAAGTACCCCTAATACCGTTTTAATCTCTTCGTGGCTGTATGAAATATGCTTCTGAGCTCTCTATTTGCAGTCTTTTTTTATTTTTAATTTTTAGCAACTATGGCTTTTCGTTATCAAACAAGTTCGTCCTGGCTGGAGGATGTCATGTCCATTCTCATTAAACTTCACCTGTGATGTTATATAGATTGGCATAACAAAAGCATATGAGATCCTCTTCTTATTTCAAAGCCAAATATGCTATTTTTTGGAAGATAAATCGTAAGTGTATTCTTTCCTTACCTGCTAAAAGAAGTTTTTGCTTACTTATAGAAGTGAACGATACTTACGAACCCTAACCAACTCACATACATGTTTAAAAGTCTGTTTTAAACGAGTGCTCTCCTATTCCGGCTTCTCCAATGCCTCCGGTGATACAGCCGAGATAACAATGGGTTCTCCATCATTATCATAATGAAGCGACAGAAGTTTTGAAAAATCAAAACATATTAATTCATAACTTTCACTGATTTGTGAACAATCCAACGAAAGAGAACTGACATTGAAGGATCAAAAAGTAAAGTGGTGATGAATATATGGCTGACAGAAGCTAGTTGTCAAGAGAGACGTGAAACATGAAAATGTGGAATATCAGAAGAAAATTCCAAAAAGTAGATAAAAAATAATCGGTGTATATCAATGGTCGTATATTTTGTCGAGCCACTCCTGCTTTGGCAAAGACAGCAACATTATTGCTGATGTGTATTGATTTTTTTTTGAAATTTTAAGATATTATAAAAAAACTAAAGAACAACGTTTACAATGTACAAGAAGCAAACCAAGACAGGTAACTCAAAAAGAGAAGGTGGCGTGCATGCCATTATCACATATGCCACTGCCACATGGAAATCAAGTGGAAATAAAACATATAGTAACCAACATCAAGCTAGAGCTGCCAGCGTCGTCTTATAGCCAAACCTAAACGATCTTGCATCCCATTCCCAATTATGACCTCCCTGATCAAATTAATAATGCAATCAGATAACTCATACTTGTTCCTCTCTGTTTGCTTGTAGAGTCGCCTATTTCTCTCCCGCCAGATGTGGTATAGAGCCATCTGGAAAGAGGTTCGGAGGATGAGACAATCTTGCCCCCCTTGATGAACTACATGGGTAACCTCCGCTAGAACATCGTTCCATTCATAGTTAAAGTTCAGGCTACTGATCATATACATTATACGATTCCACACTGCTTTGGAATACTCGCATTCAAAGAACAAGTGATTCCTAGTCTCATTGACCAACTTACATAACACACAAATGGGGTCATAATTTCCAAACCACCTGTCTTTTGTTCTCAATCTGTTTTTAATAGTCAGCCATAAGAAAAAAGCAGCCTTAGGGCATAATACCTGTTTCCACACGAGTGCAGCCCATGACACCACTTCCGTCACACCTCTCCCAATGTCACGTGCAGAAGAGGTTGTGAAATCCCCATTTTGGGTGAGAGTCCAAAGCTTCTTGTCAGGAGAGGAAAGAAGAGAGATACCATGAAGATAATCCGAAAGGAGATAACCAAACCTGTACCTATACAAGCAATCACTCTCCCGAACAACCCATGCCAGAGTGGCATTATTTGGAATTCGATTACGTATTCTATTTAAGTCAGTTCGCATCCATAGAGGGCTTTGTACATGCCAATTATCAAACCAAAAATAAATGTCTTCCCCATCCCCAACTCTACTCCGAATGAAAGGGTAAATCAGTTCACGCAGGTTCAGCAAGCTTTTAAATATCCAAGAGTGTTCGTACCTCAATTGTAGCTGCCAGAAGCTTTGATCGTGAAGGCGGTATGCCTGCACCCATTTGACCCATAAAGCTTCCTTGTCCACAAATAGGCGCCAAATTCTCTTCATAAGCAAACTCTTTTGCATTTCAGAAAATGAAATAATGCCCAAACCCCCTTGTTTCTTCGGAAGAACCACTTCACTCCATTTAACCTTAGCTCCCCTACATTGTTCAGCTCGACCAGACCATAAAAATGCTTTTAATATCCGATCAATCTCCTTGATCACTTTTTTTGGGGTAGTCATATGAGCTGCCCAATGCACATGCATGCTATTCAAAACAGAAACAATTAAATTTACTCTTGCCGCATAGGAGAGGAACCGATTCTGCCAGGAATTAATTCTACTCTTTAACTTCTCCAGTAAAGGCATAAATTCAGAGAATTGAGGCTTGCCTGAGGTGATTGGAATACCAAGATAGCGGAATGGAGTATGTTGTAGGGGGAGCCCTATTAGATTGCTAAGGCTTTCAGGATTTCTCACGTCTGAAGATACATACATGCCACTCTTTTGAAAGTTCATGGTCATGCCCGACCATCGAGAGAATGTGGTCATCAAGTTCATCATGATTGCTAGCACCTGCGGTTCTGCTCGGCAAAAGAGAATCACATCATCCGCATAAATTAAGTGAGTCAATTTCAGATCCTTACAGTTATGATGATACTGGAAAAGCCCATTGCATTGCACCATTTTAGATAGCAATCGGGAGAGGCCCTCCATGGCTAGGGTAAATAGGTAAGGGGAGAGGGGATCCCCTTGTCGAATTCCCCTGTGTATCGTAAAAGGTTTGGTAGGGATGCCATTAATGAGAACGCTCAAAGAGGGCGTTTGGATACACTGGGAGATCCAATGACAAAATCTGGGAGGCAAGCCAATACACTGCAAACAATCCCTCAAAAAGTCCCAACCAATTGTGTCAAAAGCCTTAAAAAGATCAATTTTAATGGCACAACTATTAATCTTTTTGCCTGTATGATACTCCCCCATCAATTCTTGAAGCAACAGAATGTTGTCACCAATACTCCTCGATGGTAAGAAGGCCCCTTGCTCCTTACTGACCACCTCGACCAAAACTCCCTTCAGACGGTCTGCTAAGAGAGAGGCTATAATTTTATAAATAGTGTTGCAACAGGAAATCGGTCTATAATCAGTGATCTTCTCAGGATGCTCCTTTTTAGGAATTAAACAGATATAAGTGTGATTAATTTCCTTTAGCAATTTACCAGAGGAGAAGAACTCCAGTACAGCTTCCGTGAGTAATTGCCCAGTGATAGGCCACGTTTGTTGAAAGAATCCGGCTGAATATCCATCAGGTCCCGGTGCCTTGGAACTATTAAGATGAAATAAGGCCTCCTTGACTTGCAATGCAGTGAACGGGGCATTTACCATGTCAATAGTGGCCTGATTTGGAGTAAAATCTAATACATGTTTGATCCCAAACTCATTCCGCCTCGGTTCGTCATGACCGCCCATGAGTTGAGTGAAGAAATCTCTAACATGAGCAGCCACTGCCTCTTGACCACTCCATAAATTGCCATTCGAATCGGATAATTCAGTGATAGTGTTCTTGTTACGACGGGCCAGTATTGCTGCATGAAAATATTTTGAATTGCGGTCACCCTCTCTGAGCCAAGTTTGTCTTGATTTTTGCCGAAGAATGGAGTCCTATAATGTCAAAGCCTCTTGATATTTATACATGCTATCAGCTTCAAGGATCCGCAGCCTGTCATTGAAAGGGTCCTTATAACACTGCTGCTGCACGTCAGCCAAATGAGAACCCAACTCCTGGATATTAAGTGTTTGCTGCTTATTAAAATGTTTAATCGCCGTCTTTGCCAACTTCAGTTTCTGCATGAATTGGTATCCCTTGAAACCACGGACCTCAACCCTCCAAATTTGAGCAATCAAGTCCATGAACCCGTCGGCCCGAAGTAAGCCATTGAAAAACCGGAAAGGAGCTCCAAATGTATTATTTTTATTATTTATTAATTATTGTTATTTTTATTATTTATTTTTTATAATAATAATATTATTAATTATTATTATTATTATTAATTAAATGTATTATTATTATTAATTTTATTACTATTAATTATTATTATTATTATTAATTTTTAATAAGTTATTATTATTATTATTATTATTATTATTATTATTTTTATTCTTATTATTATTATTATTAATTATTATTATTATTCTCATTATTAATTTTTAATAAGTTATTTTTTAATTTATTTATTTATTTATTATTATTCGAGATAGAAAATAAAAATATGTTGATTTTCTGTAGAATAAAACATATTGTCAAAATTCAGAGAAACGATGTTTTCTGGTTTTTGTAAAATCGTTGTGGTTTTTTTTTATTTTTAAAAACAAAAAATTGTAACAGAGTAAGTCAAACACGTTTTACTTACCTATTTTTCTTTTTACAAAAACAAAAAAAAAAAAGAAAAAGAAACAAACAGCCCTAACTGTCTTATTTTTTTCTATGTTTTCCACTGAGGCCCACAGAAGGTATCGTGGAATGGGAACTATCCTAGTAATCAAGGTTGGTTGATTCTGTATATAAAAATCTGGAAGTCTACACAAAGCACACGTTCTTTGTAATCTTCGTCTAGATTTATCCATTCTAATATTTGTCTACGTTTCACCTCCATTAAGCTTCCTCTACATAGGTATCTGCTGAATCAGCGAGCCAATTTGGGGAGTTGGTAGCAGATCCAACAACCAATGAATTGTTGCATTACACTGAGAAACCAGAAACTTTTGTGAGTACAACATTTGACAAAATACCATGATATTATTATCATTTTAAATAGTTAATTTTGTACTTCATTTAACAGCAATCCAGTAATATAAGTATATGCATGGATTTACAGTCATATATAAGTATATATAAATCTATATGCATTGGCAGTGTAAAAAGATGACATCTTCTTTTGGATAATTGGCAATTGTATCTTAGTGAAATTCACTTTCTTCTTTATACATTGAGGAAGAAAAATGAGTTTACTTTATTGACAGTATCTTCTTTATACATTGCAATGCAGGTCAGTGATCTTATAAATTGTGGTTTATACGTATTCACACCAGAGATATTTACATCTATACAATGTGTTTCTTCTCAAAGGAAAGACAGAGGTAAGTGACATAAACTACAAAGCTTTATAACAGGATGCGGAGCCTTGACAAAACTTGGATGTTTGAGACACATGATTTTCTTTTATGTTGAACAACGACCTGGATATAAACAAATTTAGCCTCTTTTAATGAAATTTTAGTTTTTGATTTTTCAACTTGAAATTATGCTTCGGCAGTGCATATTTGATATCTCATATTTTAATTATCAATTACATCCATCCTCTCAATGCTTTTTGCAGCTAATTTGAAACGTGTTTCCAGCTTTGAAGCCCTCCAATCAGCTACAAGGTATGCCCTTTCTTGTAGTTTTAAGTTTCTCCAAGATTTTCTGTCCTAAAACTGGGACAGCCTTTAAGTTGAGTATATGATTTTAGCTTGTTGCTTTTCTTGAAATCAATAAACTGTAGCATCTGTTTATCCTAGCCATAGTTTGGGCATGAGAAATTTGAACCCTGAATCTTCCCATCTGAATAGAGCTGTGGACGAATTTTATTTTAACATGTTGTTTTTACTGTATTTGATCTTTGATAATTTTGAGAACTATATTAATATCAAGAATTTATTTAATGCATTTTGCAAATACACGATTGACAGGAAAGAAGTGTAAGCCTCTAAAATCAAAGGCCGTTCACTTTTTTTTCTTGTAACCCACATGGAAAAATGGGACAGTATCCACTAACAATTATGCCCTACTTCTCTAAGGACTAACTTTAGAAATAAAATTTTGTTATTCTGGAGAATGGACCAAAGCTTAAGGCGATGCTCCTTTGACCAAAAGAATGTATGAGACATTTTTTCTGTAATTTTGGATTGTTACAAATGTCGGTCTCAGCTACCGTCATGATACAAGCTTTTTAGCAGGACCATTCCAACAGATTTTGTAAGATTAGATCAGGATATCCTCTCACCCCTCGCTGGCAAAAAGCAGCTGTATACATATCAAACCATGGACTTCTGGGAACAAATTAAAACTCCTGGGTAAACCAAACCCTCTTGTCTGTTATACACTCTCAAGTGTATACATCATGTAACATTACCTTTATAAATACCTACAGAATGTCCTTGAAATGTTCTGGTCTGTATCTTTCTCAATTTCGGTTCACATCCCCTGATCTCTTAGCTATCGGTGATGGGTTAAAAAGTGCCACCATCGTTGGTGATATCTATATTCATCCATCAACCAATGTACATCTAACTGCTAAGGTAATTGTATGATTGGTTATTGGAGTCTGCTTCTATAATTCCTCGACATTTGCTTATCATCACTAGGGAGGTTCTAAAGCTTTTTTTTTTTTTTCAGTTTTAGGACATGAGAATGAAGTGTGCATGCATGTCTCTGCATCACCTTGCAAATGTTGGAATAATGTCTCTGCATTTACGGAGGTTTTAAATGCTGAAGGTCATGTAAAGAAGCAGTGTACCAATTATTATACATGGCGTGCAAAGAAAGGTATGCTTCTTACTTTGGTTTGTACTGAGGTTAATTTGAATTCGGTACCTAGACACACATGGTGGTTAGATTTTGGTGCAACAACTCACACCAGTGTGTCTATGCAGAGTTGCCTGAGTTGTCGAAAACCAAGTAATGGTGAAAGATACATCTATGTAGGAGACGGTAAGTCGGTAGAAGTCGAAGTTATAGGGACTTTTAGATTAATGTTAAGAACTTAATTTTATTTGGATTTAGTTGAGACTTTAGTTGTACCGTCTTTTAGACGAAAATTGATTTCTATTTCTACTTTGGACAAATCTGGTTATTGTTGTTCATTTGGAAATGAAATATTTAGTCTCTTTCAAAATTCAAATTTGGTTGGTACCGATTCTTTATCAGGTTATGATAATCTATATATGATTGACATTATTGCTTCATTTAATGAAGCCTTACATGTGGGTACACGAAGTTTAAAGCGCAAATTAACCGGAGATAATTCTACCTTATTGTGGCACAAGAGATTAGGTGTTGGAACCCCTCCCTAGTGCGACACGTGTCAGACGTCCTGTGTGACATCTGAACGCGCATCTCACGAGGGAGTGATTCCTCATCACTAATTAAACCTCGAATCGAACTTAAGTTCACGTTATCCGAATAAACCTTGATAAATTTACCCTAATTCTCCTGCAGTAAAATTTGATCTGCTTAGGGCCCATAATTACTCATATGCCTAAGCTAATCCGAAATTCCATGCCTCTAGGTCAAATGAAAACAGAAAACGTCTCGAAATCCGAATTTCAAAGATTTAGTGTCTATCAAAAACTAATTAGAAACGCTATACCTTTCGAAGAGGATGTTAAAAACAAAGTCATCCATAAGTTGCTTTAAAGGTTTATTCCAAACTTAACTGCTCCTACATCATGCCAAAATTGAAAAGTTACAACTTTTGATATAAAAGAATCGAAAATGTCCTATATGTCATCATCGGAAAGATTCAAAGATGTTTTACAACCTTCA
>JANJEY010000003.1:7692440-7713988 GCA_024703695.1 Erythroxylum cataractarum
GACGTATTAGTGTTTCCGTCGCAATTAACGGACGCTATATTTTCTGTCGGTATATTTCCGTCGCTATATGATCATTTTCTTGTAGTGTCAGATCATCCGCGCTTACCAAAACAATAGAATTGTTGTAGTCATTTTGCTTGAATTTATGTACAATTTAATGTTTTTATTATCAATCAAGAAAAATTTAACTTTATATGATCAACTAATTTTTTATTTAAACAAATTAAATATATAAACAAATCAAAAAATTATGCACAAATAATTTATAGCTATTGAAATTATCCATTAATAATAAGATTATGAACAAAATCTAATGTCGAGATTTTAAAAAAGGAAATTTAATATCTTTATGATGGAGTCATTACCGACGGTTTATGATATATCGTCGCAAAATATTTATAGTACTTACAGAAAGAATTTTAGTTTTCGTTGGTAAATTGAATTATATTTACCTTTGAATGGTTAAGAAATCGACAGGAAAAATACAAATATTCACCTTAGACTCATCGATGAAGTTTTAATTTACCGTCAATAAACTGAGTCATATTTACCGATGGTTTGTGATAAACCGTCAGAACATTTTTACATTTTTACGGTAAATTTACCGACAGATTGACATAACTGTCTGTATATATACGATGGTAACAATTTTTTTCATCGATAAACTTACCAATGACCAATTTCACGACGCATTTTTTTGAATGACCGACGGTTTGTTAACGTTTTCTATCAGTAATTTTTGTCGGTAAATATATTTTTCTTGTAGTAATAATATCCTATACAAAGTGACATTATGATCTTGAATTGTTTCTTATTTATGATAATGTATTGAAAATATGATAATGTTTAAATAAGTTATTAATTTTTGTAATTAAAACACAGGATATTGATTATAATACCCTTTTTAATTAATGTGACAAAAGGGAGAACAAATATTGTAATAAATGTTTGAAAAATAATTATCATAACCTTCCATACTTTCGTACTTTTGGATATGAATATGAGTACTTGTATCATAAAACGATGGATTTAGAGGATTAGGTAATGCAGACTTTACATAATATAGTTTTATGTCTTTGAACATGACTTCATTATTATGCTTTGTTAAATTTTAAAAAAATAAATCAGAAGTTAAATCTGTAAGATAAGAGGCCTAAGGTTGGAGAAATATTGAATAAAATTTAAAAATTTAAAAATATGATTAAAAAAGATTGTGTTTGTCTATTTAAAAAATTATTAGATAAATCAATTAAATTATGTTAGTTTATAAAAATTGATTAATTTACAAAACTGATCAATTAATTAATAAATTGATCAAAATTTAAAAATAAAAATTATTAAAATATATCGGATAAAAAATTAACCTGTTCAAGTTTTCTTAGCTTTTTAATAATTAATGGTTTGCATGATTATTATGTTTTAGAATTTATCTATCACACATCATAGTTTATGCTTATTTATTTAGTTAACTTAAATCTCAAATAAAGCCGTTATTTTAACACGCATACTAGACTTTGGACACTTTTAATTATGTGTTTAAACTTAATTTTGACAAATCTTTTATGATTAATGTCTTTTCACATGGCTTCAATATGAGTTTGAAATAATTTGATCTAAGTTTGAGTTTCCTAAAATTTATGTTTCATTTAATATTTTTAATATAATTTTGGGTGTTTTCTTTGTTTGACTGATTGTGACATGATTAGGATTTGTTCGGTTTCAATTTTCTTAATAGGCGTAAATTTTGAGCAATCTTGTTTTAATTTTAGAATTTTCATATAGGTTAATTCTTCTCAATTTTAATAAAATTACTTTTAATTTTGATTAAATAATTTTAATTAAATATAAACAACTTTCCATTATGATTAACTAAAATTTGTTAAATTAAATTAATCTTCTGTTGCATCTTATTAGTCAAAACTAGATTTAAATAACTTTAAATTATGGTTAATTAGATTAAATTATGCAACAAAATATCCTTAAAGTGTTTAATTAATTATAGTTAATTTTTAATAAAGATTAATTAACATTAGTTAAATTTGATTAGATTTTAGTTCAATTGTAATCTTATTTAATTAGGTTTCAATTAGACTTTAGTATTGAAGTTGAAATTAATAGGTTTAATTTGAGATAAAATAGTCAAAATTGAAAAATTAAAAACTCAATTAATGGGAAGATGACATAATAATGAAATTGGAAATTGTTCCCTCGACCTAAAAGGCTAAAAGTATACGTTCAAGATTGGACTTAACCTGAAATTTGATCACAGTCTAATACTTTAGGCTTAATCTTGAGAATGAGCACGATTGAGTTTAAGTAGTTCGAATGTTCGATTAAATTTATTTTTATTTTAAAATTTAAAATAATGTAATTTTGTAAAATTTTGAATTAGACAATTCAAACTAGAGTCCAACCTGCAATTTTTGCCATTACTAAAACTGATTGTCGTTTTTGAGTACTCAAAGTCAAATCTATGTCGTTTCAATAAATGAAAAAGTAGTAGACAATATGAAATATTAAAAAAAAAAGTGAAGATTTTTTAGACCAAGGGTACGATGGTCATTAAGGAGCCAATGGGGAGAAAAAAGCTGCACTTGCCACTTCGACGCCACACTGAGCCACCGTCGCCACCTTTCTCTCTGCCTTTCCGGTTCTCTCTAGCTCTTCAAAGGTCTGTGCTTTTCCGCCTAAAATTGAAAGATGTGAATAATACTAGTTTCTTCTTATAGTTTTTACTTTCCCGACTTCATCCACTCGATTTCTCCTTCATATTCCATTCTTAATACTTGAACTCATGTTTTCAGGAGTTCTTTCATGAACATCCAGGCCACTTGCTGTCATTTTTCTTTCTTCTTTTTTCATATTTTTGATGTACTGGGTCTCAAGATATGTCATTGAGATTAGCCTGTAGTTCCTAAGATTCAAGATTACACCTGTAGTTTTTCATAACCAGTCCAAATTTTCTTGCTTTTTTTTATCATTCTGTTTTACCCTCATGTGTGGTTTATTTTTCATTAAGTATGTGTTTTAGGTACAAAGCAAGCTCAAATCTGTGTTAGGCTTATGGTGTTGTCTTAAAATTGTAGTTTTTAAAATAATTTCTCCCCAGGAGGAAAACTGTGTTTGTTGATTAAGTTGATGGATTTATGATCTTTAAGGACTGTGCATCTCTTTAAAATAGGTTTGAGAGGGAGCTGGAAAGAGGAAGAAGAAGAGAAAAAGAAGAAGAAGAAGAGTCGACTTTGACCGTAAGTTGACCTTATGGCTTGATTTGTCTGCTTGTACATTATGGTTATTTCCATAGACTTATTATTTTTCCTGTTCTTGGATACATAGTTATGGTATAATGCTCAACCTATCTGTTGCTTCCGTAGACTTATTATTTTTCCTGTTATTGGATTCAAAGTTATGGTATAATGCTCAACCTAACTGTGGCATAGCTAAATTAGTATTTTTCTGGCACTTTGTTTGCGAGAAAATAATGGAAACTTTTACCTTTTAATGAAGATCCCAAAGAATGGCTTTCTTGTACTCTCAGTCTGCTCTTTTGCTGCAAACAAGACCCTCGCTTTCCCTCAAAACTCATCCTAACCCACCTTCAGCTTACCTCTCTGCAATATCTCTGCCTTTAGGTGACTTCCTTTCTCCTACCCTTTTCTTTTCCCTGTGTTGATCTTGTTGTGTGATTTATTCTTTTATCCTTTGTTTGATGTTTAAATATCAGAATTGAGCTTTTCGGCAAAGAGGGAAAATAAGTTTTCTGCAAAGTGTTCAGCCGTTAGCACAGAATTTAATTCGCATTCTCTGGTATTCAATGATACAAAGATCAAGAAGAAACCCATAGTTGTCATTGACAACTATGATAGCTTTACTTACAATCTTTGTCAGGTTAGTTTGTTCTATATTTTCTTCTCGTCTTCCTTTTTCGTCTGTTTGATTTTATAATATTAAAGTTTCAACTTTTCTTGGTTTTAAAATGCTAGTTGGGCTCTTGCTCTGGTGTATTTCTCCCAAAATTGGAATTTCAATTCTATAAGTTGTTTGGATGCAGTAAATATGATAGTTTAAGCTTCCCCATTATAAATTGTTTCAGTGATTTTTCATATTCTAAACAAACATAGACTGCTACAATTTTGATTCTTAATTATGAAGAATCATCATCATATAAAGATTAGAAGGTATCTTGTTTCCTATTTGTCATGTTTACTCCTGCTTCTTTACTTTAATGTCACATAATTGTCTTTACAAGTTACAAAGCCTTGGAAATGGAATTATAGATTCTTTTGAACATCTAAATGTCGAATTGATTAATTATGTTTTATTTGGAATTATGAATAAATCCTCCTGTTTAATGAAATCAATTTCATACTTGGAGCTTCCTTCTAGTTTGTTTATCAAGCTGTGGTGAACCGTATTGCATTATCTCCTTGAGACTGCATTTTATCATCTTTACAACCTTTACTGCTTTAAGTTATTTTGATGCATTGCTTGATATTTACACATCTTACACTTTGTAAATTAATTTATTTGATTTTTGTATTTGTTGCAATTGTCCCATCTTCTCCTCTATTTTTATATTTGTAATTCTAATACCTTAGTTTGTACAGTACATGGGAGAGCTTGGATGCTACTTTGAGGTTTATCGAAATGATGAATTAACTGTAGAGGAGTTGAAAGAGTAAGCATTCATCACTTGTGCAGTGGTCTAGAATTTTATGCTTTAACTTGCTATAGTTATATGTGTCTTATTTCTGGTTGGCATTTGTGTAACTTTTCCTTTCTGTCTTAGCAGAAAAAATCCAAGAGGAGTGCTTATATCCCCAGGGCCAGGTTGGTGTAGTGTTATTGATGTAGGGCAAATGTTTTGCGTCAGTTATTGTGTTATGTTCACTAGGAGCTTTCAAAGTTAATCCAAGCCAAGACATGAATTGGAAACTGAATTTGTTTGTTTTTTCAGGGGCACCCCAAGATTCTGGAATATCATTGCAGACTGTTCTAGAACTTGGACCTATTGTGCCTTTATTTGGTGTGTGCATGGGTCTCCAATGCATTGGCGAGGCTTTTGGAGGTGAGTATCCTAAGGCATGTAAAAGCTTTATGGTTGTTGGTGTGTTGACTATTCAAAGCAGTGTCTTTTAATGCTATTAGTGAGAGTAAATAACAGCTTAAGAAGTTTCTGAAATAAAGATCTGTGAACTTTTAATTACATTATGTTTTTAGATTTTGCATTCTTTACATGAGTTTTGAACCTTTGTCCTGTTGCAGGGAGGATTGTGCGCTCTCCATATGGTGTGATGCATGGGAAAAGCTCCCTCGTATATTATGATGAAAAGGGGGAAGATGGATTGTTTTCTGGGTTGTCAAAGTATGTGCATTTCCCATTATTATGTGATACCTTTGTTTTTCGGTTATTAAAACTAGGAAAGAGATATGACACTTGTGCATCTACCTTTAGTTGTCTAGTGTTAGTGGCAATTACTTTCACACGTTAGACTCTCCATTCCTTTTACACTTTACACAAGGAAACCCTGAATTGCTTATACATGTTGCACAATAACATTTTGGTGCCAAAACATAGTTTTGATTTGTTTTTTTAGGAATGGAAATAGTTGTTTGAATGATAAGTAAGTGTCTTCTTTTTTGCTCTCTTCAGCTTGTTTTGGATCTTCATATGTATCTCAAAATATTTCTTTTAATTTCCAAACATACTTTGAATCACTGTAGAGCAAAAGATTCCCTTCAGTGATGTAAAGTTAAGACACTTATTTGCAAGTACAAGATTAAATATTAATCCGGAGATTAGTTCTTATGAAAATGGAATTGCACAGGTTGTAACTGGCAGAAGCTGGTCGTCTTTTAAGCTATTGAATTTCTGTTTCAGGTGTAAGCAAAGAATTATAAAAATGTCAAAAGAGAGTCTTTTTCCGCATACAATAACAAAATATATTATTTGACTTTCTTTAGTTTAAACAAACTTGACAACCTAATTTTTGTGCATATTCCATAGACGGTTGTTGTTTGTTCCACCACACATCTGCAATAAGTAACCAGAGAGTTATTTTGTTACATTCAGGTTAAAGAATATACATGAAACAAAAATTAAAACATTATCTGGAAGTATATCATATACTTCCTTGTCTGAAACCACCCTTCTCTTTGTAGTATGGATTTTGTGCTTGTAATTTGCTAAATATGGGTTGACTTAGGTTGACTAGCTTGTTTTCTAAATTAGGTATCATATGATAGGAATAGAAAGGAATTTCTGACAAACTAGGGACTTATGTTTGGTTTTAAACTATGAATATTATCCCAGACTTTTACTGGAAAACTAGGTTTATAGCTGGATTTATTACTGTAATAGTGCCCAAGTGAATGAAAACATCTGTCTGTATGCTCATAGTTGGTTGATGATGCATCTTATATCGGCAAATGGAACGTAGAGAATAGATGCATCACAAGAAGGCTATTATTTGATTGAATGCTGTAATAAAAATATTATTTTTCATCAAAGATTTTATTCACTAAATTCCTGTAAGTATATCATGGAATTCAACGAAAACATTAGCTGTATGTAGTGATCTAAGATGGAATATATAGAGAATTGTTTCCACACTTGATTGTGTTCTTAAAGAACGCTTAGTCAGGCTCTTCAAAAATAAAAGGTCCCGGGCACTTGTATGGATATGTTTAAAATACCGATAATTAGGAATATATAGATCGAAGGTCGGACTATTACTAGATTGAAAGACTCCTTTCTGAATATGTTCATATGCCTGACCATCTTTTATGTTTACCAGCCCTTTTACTGCAGGACGATATCACAGCCTTGTGATTGAAAAGGACAGTTTTCCTCATGATGAACTAGAGATTACTGCATGGACAGAGGACGGAGTAGTAATGGCAGCTCGACATAAGAAATATAAGTATCTACAGGTAAATATATTCTTTATCCCTTCTCATGTATGACGTGGAGAAGAGTTGTTTATCACCATTGGAAGTGGCCGTGTTCATTTAAGGCTAAATGAATTGAAAGCAAGGTACAACAATATGTTGCTTTTATAACATAGGTTGCAAAGAAATTCATAGTGAAGCTGTTCCTTACTCCCATCCACGGGAGGGTTTTATGGAAATGGATATTAACTATAGAAAACTAAAGTGGTTGATTTGTTTTTAGACATATGATCAAATTTGGAAGTCTTAAACCTGGATCCTAATATGTCGGTTTGTCGTATTCTACCTTTGAACATTTAAGTAGTTTGGCGTCATCCTTCAAGTAATGTTTTTTGTTAGATTTAACCATTTTTTCCATTAAAGACATTCAACTCTGTCATCCTCCATATTTTCTTTTCTGTTTTGGTTCCCTGAACCCTTTTTTGGCATTTCCATTAATCTTTCCTCTCTTTTAATTTACAAACAAACCTGGTGATCCTGATACCAATTCGAGAACTGCAGATATCTCCTGCAATTACGATGTGTTGGCCAGTAAAAGAAAGGATTTTTTATTTCTGCAAGAAAGATTTTACTTGCTGCTAGATTATACATGTATCTGCATATGCTTGAACTGAAATCTGATGGGTAAATTGCAGGGAGTGCAGTTTCATCCAGAAAGTATTATAACAAATGAAGGGAAGGAAATCGTTCGTAATTTCATCAGACTGATAGGGAAAAAAGAGGCTGAATCTCAGAACTAAGACGGGTCTTCAGATGTTGTGAAGGTGGTATATTTTAGTAAAATAAAATTTTCTTTTTATGATAAAGATTAATGTTTTGAAAATTGGACCAGAATTTAAATCGGAAAGACAAGAAGTTTAAGATTTAAAGAGTTCAATTGATGTTAGACAATTGAATAAAATTACAAAAATAATTTATTTTTATCTATTGAAAAACTTAAATTTTATTTAATTTAAATTGACAATGTAGATTTGGTTAGTTGACGGAAGTGTGTGGTTGTGGAAGTGAAATCCTCTATCCCATTTATCTAGTACTAATTTTGTTTCACTCATGCTCAGTTATAGATTTTGTTGGGGCCTACTGAAATTTATGGTTGTGCATGAGTGAAAAAGAGTTGTGCTGGATAAATGGAACAGAGGATTTGATTCCGTTGTGGGGAGTGAAATCCTCTGTTCTATTTATCTAGCATCAATTTTGTTCCACTTATGCTAAGCTGTAGATTTTGCTGGGACCTATTGAAATTTATGGTTGTGCATGAGTGGAACAGAGTTGATATGAGTGGAACAGAATTGATGCTGGATAAATGGAATAAAGGATTTCACTCCCTACGTCGGAACTAAATCTTCTGTTCCATTTATTCAGCGACGATTCTGTTCCATTCATGTATGTGGAATAGAGTTGGTGCTGGAAGTATGTAGATGTAAGCCTATAGATGTGGGTAAAACGTTTCTGGCTACATCTCCTGTACCAGAATTAGGCTGCTATGGTGCTTCCCTTCGGCCGGTGAGAGGAAGTGGCGGCGACGAGGGTGAGATCAATCGGACTACTTCCTCTCACCGAATTGGCGTGACCAGAAGGACTACTTAAAAGTCTTACACGATGGCAATGCTTAGCCAAAGCAGCATTGTTACGAGTGGACATTCACAAGGACAATGCATCAAAAAGTAATTAGACTGTCGGAATCCCAACCATTCAGTGGTCCCTTGCGGATTTGGACGTTAAGGAGCTTCTTTTTCTCCTGCTGGCTCCATTGCCATTAGACCTGGCTCTTATCTTCGTTTCTTTGTATATGGGATGGTGATGTGTGGGCTCTTCTTACTCTCAAAACACAAATTTGCAAGTACCCATTTCAGATATTCAAGAGGTTCAAGTCTCATTGCGTATAAAGTGTGATTGTGATATAAGAAAATGGTACATTTATTGTGCTTATAAAGTTGACCAAGCAACATATTTCTAATGGATTCCTACTCTTTAACTTACCACAGCTTATTTTTGCGTAGCTTATCCTTGAACCCAAGATTCATGAACGAGCTAAGTATAATCATAAGAATATTATTATTATTATTATTATTATGACCATTTTTGTTAATAGATTTAAGTGATTGTATTTTTTTACATTAGGAAAATGTATTAAAATAAATTATCACATGCACTTAACAATAATAACTTAAAAGGCTCACAAAGCTTCATTGGATGTTGATGGTGGGGCTAATTTTTTCAAACTGGTAATAAAAGAAGTTTAAAGTTTAAAAGGTTTCACCGGTATTAGATCGTCACAAAAATGATTAAATATTGAATAAAAATAAACAAGTTGCAAAATAATTGAATAAAACAATATTTATCATTGAAAATTTAAAATTTAATTGAAAAACAAAAATTGTTAAATAAAAAATAATCCATTTATTTTGTATATAAAAAATTAATTAGTTTACAAAAATTAATCGATTAATTAATAAAAATTATCGATTTTTAACAACAATAATTATTAAACTAAATCAAATCGAACTGAAAAGTATCAAACACTGCCTTAAAATTTACAAATATTAATTAATTTAAGCCTTATTTAGCATTGTTTCAATTTCAAACTTACATATTATAAATCTATTTATTTTAAGTATTTAGTAAAAATAACAATTATATGTAGACGATTATTTATTATTACTATGATATTTAAATATTAGCTTCTTTTTTTAATTTTAAAATCACAAAAAACAAAATTTTCAATGTCATAAATACATAAATAAAAATAAAAATTAAACTAAAACTAAAACCAAAGATGTAAATAATTAATTAATTAAAATAATTAAAGTAACAATTACTAAAAACAAAATTTAAGCAACCTATTATGCTAAAGCAGATTATTAATTCTAGAATTAGAATAATTAACCAACATAGAGCCAAGTGAAGAGGTGTGCTGTTTTACCACAAGCTTCGCACAACGTGCACGTATCAAACGACGAGCATCCATCAATGCACAAGTCAAACCCAACGAATATATTCCAAATCTATTTTAATATTTTATAAACTTAAATTAAAAAAAGAAATGTTAAACAAATAGCATTTGTGGACCCAACTCTTCACATGATTGCAACGTGTCACGATCTGGTGCAAGCATCAGCATCAGACGTCCGGTGCTTTTTGAAATCATGGTCAAATTGAATTGGGTTAAGGTCCTTGAGGACCACTGAAAGAAAGATATGTATATACAGATGGAGTCATGGAGTGGAGAGGATGCATGTGCCTTGAGCTTTGTCCTTTGTGGATAAGCTTTGTTTTTCTTTAATTAATTATTATTTCTTAACTCTAAAAGGGATTACTTATCTTATATTGGGTGTGATTAATCAATTAAATATACCTTGGATTAAGCTAGAAAATGAATGCAATTGGAGCTAACTATGTATAAAGTATATACCAAATTAGGGTTTAAATGAAACATCAAGGAATAGTTTTAAGTTTTTAACAAATCAAAAGATGATCAATGTCAAGGTTATATATTTATTTAACTCAAAGTCGATACTTAATTTAAACACACAAATTATTGAATAATTTATTTTAAAATATATAATTATCAAAAATTAAAAGTAATAGTTATGAATTTTTCGTTATAAAAAAATTAAATTTACAAAGTTTAGAATAAAATTAAATAAAAGTTTAAGAACAATGGTCTTCCCAAAAAACTATGGCATGCTATTTCACAATGATTAAAAATTTTAATTGATTTAATCGGTTCAATAGTAAAAATTTCAAATCATTCAACTTTTTTGTTTGGTTTATTTTACTAACTCTAGTTGTTAAAAATCGATTAATTTATTAATTAATCGATCAATTTTCATAAATTAATAAGTTCTTATAAATCAAAATAAATAAATTAATTTTAATTTAATAATCTTTTTAAATTAAACTTTCAAATTTTCAAATCTCTTTTAATTATATTGTAAATTCTTTAATTTTATTCAATCTTTAGTCAATTTTGTAGTAATCTAATACCGATTAAATTTTAAATCTCTTATTGGTTCGGTTTTTTAAAACATTGCTATTTCATATTCTTATACTACTAACTAAGTTGAATCGTTTTATTTTTATAATTCATTAGGAACAGACTGAAAAATTAAAATCATTAGTGAGTGATTATTGTATACATATATATATATATATATATGTAAGGAGAATCTGTATTTCTTAAGTTCATCGTATCGATTCCCAATTCCCAAAGAAAATACAAAATGATTAATTAAGGAATAAAGTACAAAAAAAAATGAAAAACTTATTTTTAGGGTTTCAAGCAACGAGGATGGAGAATGACAGTGAAGTGAGCTGTAGATGGAACACGAGAAACTCTTTTTAACTTGGCCACTAACTTCACCATCACGAGTAGGATAGACCCATGTGGTTGTGGGTCGTCGTCGTCGTCGACGACTTTGGATAGCAACTCGAGGCCGGGCTTTAATAAGGAAAAAAGAAACCTTCGAGAAAGCCGACAAGATGATATTGGTACAAACAAAAATTAAGTTAAATAAAAGTCGCCCACAAAGTTGTTTTGTTGTCTTTTTCCAAGTCTCTTGATTATAAATTTGGTACTATTTAATTAAGTTTCCCACTAACTTGTTAATAACTAACATGGGAGCAACGTAATGAGTAAATGCATAACAGCTGAGAGACCATGCTGAAACCTTAAAAAAGGCACGATGAAAGGACGACGCATGAAATGAGATGAAGTAAAAGAGGAACTTATAAGTGATTTGAGCTGGTAGCACCAGAAGTTGCCCCTTCTCTTGTAATGTAAGAAGAACCATAGTGAAGTGATTGGGGGGACACGAGTGATTCCAACATTTTTGGTAATAATGCATGATCTTACACAAGATCTTAACTTGTTGGGACGTAAATGGAAGCTGGTCGTGCATTTTTGGCTTGACCAATAGACTTAAGAGACCCTCTCTCTCTTTTTCTGTGTGAAAGGTGAAGATGGAGATGTCTAGATAGTCTAGTTCACATATATACTTACTTAACTAGTCTTTTTAGTCTATAGGTTGGCACTTCTCCAACTTAGCTTTCTCGTTATTAATTACTAGCATCCCTATATTGTTCCTTTTATTGGGACCTCATCAATAAAGGGGCAAACCCTTCTTATAGGTGTTGCCATAACTATATCACATGGTAGGCACATTTCCGTTAAGTTTCTTAAATTGTACAAGTGATAATAGTATTTTGGATTAATTGTAAAAACAATATCAAATTTTATTCAATTTTATAGTATTAATTAATTAACGTGAATTTGAAAAGTCACGTTAAAGTGATTTAACACTCAAAGTTTAGTAAAAATAAGCTTACATTAAGTTTTTTATCAACGTGAAATTTTTATCATGTGATTGCACATATTATACTTTACATGTACTTAAATTTATTAAATAATAAAATTCACACATAATATGAGTATAATATATGATAACTATGTAAGTAAACTATTAATATGATATGACTCGTCGTATTATTCATATTAATAAAAAGTTTAATGCCGGATTATTTTTGTAAAAAATTAAAGTATTATAGTCTAATATATATCAAATTTGAGTGAAATTTGAAATTGATCTCTTATTCAAAAATAATAACCATATATTTTAGGACAAAGATAGAATTTCATGTAAATGGTATATGTTATGATTTAAAATAAAAGTATGAGTTGACATTATTTTGTTACTACCAGAAGTCTTGTCTTCTAGGAAGTGGTTTAAGGGGAGAATCTACAGACTTTTGAACATTTTGCTCAATGGGAACATTTCTATCGTGTCTCGAGAGCTGGAATCAATAATATTTTAAAATTTATCTTTTAATTATACCATTCATTTGATTTAATTTTAAATAATTAAAAAACTCCTAAATTCACACACGCATATATGTTCATGTCTCCATCTTTGTAGGGTTCGTATGTGGATTTTGAAGGTGATTAAGAGATAAGATAGGTTTTGGATAAAACTTAAAAATCGATTCACCCCACATAACGAATCACACTTTCAACTTCAATTCCAATCTTGACATCACATCTACAGATGGTGATAAAGAGAGTTGATCATCTTCTCCAACATGCTCATCCCACCATTGATTAATTGGTCCCATTTCTAGATTATGGTTCTAGATCATATGCCTATACGAAAGTAATAATAATAATATTAATAAAGAATAATAAAGTTGATACCTTAATATAAGGAGATCAACAATCCTAATGTCGGGCATCAATGATGGTACTTTCCTGGTTGACTCCTATGCTCCTTCCCATG
Source organism: Erythroxylum cataractarum (assembly GCA_024703695.1). NCBI lineage: Eukaryota > Viridiplantae > Streptophyta > Magnoliopsida > Malpighiales > Erythroxylaceae > Erythroxylum > Erythroxylum cataractarum. Next base: position 7,705,664 of record JANJEY010000003.1, read on the forward strand.
CAACCATACAAAATATCACATTGTAGCTATAGCTATTTTGGAATCATTCATTAGTTTCTAACACAAAAAGACCAAGTATGTTAGGCCCGAGCTTCAAGAGTAACGAGGGATAAAACTTAGCAATGTGTTTAGTTTGCAAAACTAGTTATTTTTAACCTTTTTTTTTTTCAATTATGGAAGTTCCTGTAGTTAGTATATATTGATTATATATTATGTAAATTATTTAACAAATTAATAATTTAAAATCAATAAATTAATTCAAGTGACCATTTAATCTTCAAGAGTTAATAACAAACTTGATTATTTGATAAAATCAATATTTTAAAAATCGGACCGAAAGTTAAACCAATAAAACAAGAAATTTAAGGTTTAAATGGTTTAACCGATATTAAACCGTAATAAAATCGACTAACGATTAAATAAAATTAAAAATTTTAAAATATGATTGAAAATTTTTTAATAATAAAATTGTAGTCATTATTTTTTTCCATGTTTAATAGATAATTTTTATAAAAATTTGTTAATTCCCTGTTAGTAAAATTCCTAACATTATAACATTTTATGCAAAGCAAAATGTCTTGTGTTGAATATGGACATGATTAGTATTAGATAAGGCCAAGAGCTGCCATGTAAACTTTCTTGGAAAATCTATTAAATCCATTAATTAAATTGAATAATAATGCTTAGTCATCAAAATTTCAGAACTTGGGGCATCTAAGTATAAAATTTGAAGCAAACATATTACAATCTTGTTGATTTAGTTGACAGAGAATATCTAATTAAAAATTTAGATATTTCTTGTACTTTGTTGTCTGTCAGACTAACCAAAGCTCCAAAGTCCAAAGAGATGATTTCTGAAGTCAATCCAAGATTGTGATCACATATTTTACTTTTCACATGAAATACCTGAAAATAATAAAAGTTTAATAAATATGTAATCTTGCTAATGTGGTAGGTGTGATTTTGTATATCAAGAAAGCATAAAAATTTATGAACTTTCTTACTATAAGCACATACCTGAATCTGAAAATGATGAAAGATCAGAAACTTTCTTTACATGAAACATTACCCAAGTGGCAAACGCCTGTTGATTACATTTCCTGTAATGGGTCAGAACGTTATCTTTAAATTTTCAGTTTTCATGGCTGATCAAGAATGAGAAAAACAAGAAGAAAACAAGGTGATGAAGAAGAACCAAACTGGTTTGAAGGATAAAAAGGAGTTTTTTATAGGATGCAGTATACACAGACACATGAAACACCTCAGAACTGTTCGGTGATTTGGACAACTTTTGTTTTGCTAAGAATAACTAATGAAATTATTGGAGTTATTTTCCAATTATTATTTCTTTGATGGAGGACTTTAGCTTTAACTTTACTTTGACTCATCTATGTCTCTCTCTCTCGCTCTCCACATTTTCTATTCTCCTGAGTCCCACAGAAGCACAGGTTCAGTTTATTTTTTCCGCTCTTTCTCTCTCTTAATCTTTGCTTGCTCTTGCCTTTCTCCTTTCTCTAGACAAGGGTCGTTTTGCTACAGGAATCTCTCTTTCTAAAGTGCATCTCTCCTTTTACACTGCAAAAGCAAAGCCTTCTTCGAGTTCCTGATCCTTCAATTTAGGTACTCTTTTTCAGCTCTTATCTCCATGGTTAGCATTTTTTTTCACCTTATGGTCCTGCCTTTTCCATCTGGGTCTCCAATATTTATTTGGATCTATGGTGGGCTTATGGTTAAAGCAGCAATTTTTATTATCAAGATCCGGTTTTTACTGAATTCGATTTTGATCTTGTTCTTGTATTCTGTCTGATTATTTACTTGAGATGAGCTTATCTCCGTGTACAAAATTGCATTAATTTAGTTGCTTTACTATTTTCTGGTGGTCTTTGGATGCTCTATGCTTTTCTTGATTTTATTTCACCATTTCATTTCTGCTGAGATGATTTTGATTTAGATATGGCTTTTTTTGTTTGTGTTAAAATATTTTATGATTGAAGTGGCTTGCTATGATTTGCCGAGCTTTCCCATTTTTTTCCCCCTTTTCAGCAGCATCATTTGATCAATATTTGCATGCATCTCTGTTATCAAACTTGTTCTTTTATGAGAAACTAATCCTTTGATCTCAAAATACGTTGTGTGTCTTGTCACTTTCTCGGCTTGAAATTTTGTGCCCTCGACGTCTAAAACAAGTTGAAGTATCTCGTTAACTAAATATCATTGTTTCTTTGAGCCATATGATGACTAAATGGTTTGTATTGTTGAATGACTAGCTAGTCTTTTCTGATCTGAAGTTCTGTACTAGTGTTAAGGCCAAATGATATGCAAATATGTGTTAATCCTTACTTGACCTATGTCTCTAACCGTTCTGTTTGATTCTTGAATGGATTTAATATATGCTGCAAGGTTTACTCCATTTTCAGATTTTAGTTATTATCATTTGTATCATTCGGTGAGGATGCCTTATGTATTGATTTCTTAACCGTGTTTTCATGTCTTTGACAGATTGCTTCTCAGTTCTCAGTTCTCAGTTCTTAGTTCTTAGTTCTTACCCTCTACATCATCGGGCAGAGTTCCAAGTTGGCTGCCAAAAGATGATCCTAACATGTGGTTACAGGGAAGTAGGTTCATTCAGTCTTATTTAGTTTTCCAAGATAGTTTGGCATCTGATGGCCTCAAAAAATGGCAGCAAAACCTCCCAAAAACAGCAACATAAGACAGTAGGAGTTCAGAAACTAGAGGTTAATGAGTTGAAGCCTTTTCCTTCACAAGTTTCCAAAACAGACAAGCCTGAATGGGTCAATGAGCATGTTCCAAGGTCTGTGGAAAACACATCAATAAAGATGGCGTTACCAGTTTCTGAAACTAAGCAGCCACCAAATTCTGATAAGAAAGAGTTTATTGATTCTTTGGGTAGTAAGCTAGAATCAAGTTCCTCTGTAACTACTCCTGAGCAAACATTAACTGAGGTAGAATCAACCATCAATGAAACCAGAGGTTCAGAGGATAATTCTGTTGACCAAGACAAGAAAATATCTGGCAATGAAAGTGTTAAAAACAGTTCTATATCTGCCAAAGTTAGTGATGGAGCTAGCAGTCTTGCTAAGACTAGTGGAAGTGCAAAGATTAGTGATCGTGTAGATTATGTTGAGAGTGGTAAGAGTAGTATGCGTAGAGGAAGCACAAGCAGTGATGTCAGTGATGAGAGCACTTGTAGCAGCTTTAGTAGCAGTATAAGCAAACCTCACAAAGCAAATGACTTGAGATGGGAAGCCATTCAAGCTGTCAGATCGAAGGATGGAGTTTTGGGTTTGAGTCATTTTAGACTCCTCAAGAGGTTGGGTTGTGGGGATATTGGGAGTGTTCACTTGTCAGAGTTGAGTGGGACTAAGTGTTGTTTTGCAATGAAGGTTATGGACAAAGGATCTCTTGCCGGTCGTAAGAAACTGCTTCGGGCTCAGACAGAGCGAGAAATACTTCAATCTCTGGACCACCCATTTCTTCCAACACTTTATACCCACTTTGAAACCGAAAAGTTTTCGTGTTTGGTGATGGAGTTCTGCCCTGGAGGAGATCTGCACACTCTTCGACAGAGACAGCCAGGGAAATATTTTCCTGAGCAAGCAGTGAAGTATGATATGTAAACTTTGTTATACTGTGGTTCCTTACAATCCAATATTTATACTTGTTTCTAGGTACTATTTGCAACTAATAGATCATTCTTTGGCTACACATTCACATGATTTAGTTTTGATTTCTGACATCTTATTAATTAGAAAGTTTGCCTTATTAAGAAATTCTAAGTTCTTGGATGGTCATTCTTTTTCTCAATGATCGCAACAAATAGGACTTGCTATATATAGGTTCCTGTTTTTACATATAATCTGAGCTGGATTCATGGCATTCTGTATATCTTCTATAGGTTCCTGTTTTTACATATAATCTGAGCTGGATGCATGGCATTCTGTATATCTTCTAGTTTCTTCTCATAGTGTTGCATATATAAACAAGCAGTAGAATATACGTGATGATCCTGATTACTAAGTTACCGAATGAGTTATAGTCTTCATGTTCATATTACTTTAAACTATCCTCGCAGCATGCATCCGTATTTTGTTCTAGGAGTGCATTAGTGCATGTCTCAGGGTTTCGTTGTAGAGATGAGTACAATTGATTTACCTAAAGGGGAACTACTACTAGTTTGCACACCCATCAAGCATGTTCTCTTATGTATTATGAGCAGATTATATGGATAATACTTTTTCATTATTGTCACTATGTAGAGATAGTGTAATTATTAGCAAATTCTCACGTTGATGCGACCTTGATGCATTCATTGCCTTGGTGTACCTATTGTTATTGCTATGCTGCTCTTTAAGGTTTCAGTCCTATAATTTGCTTCTGCTTCTGCTTTATTGCGAAAGTTCCCCAACTTTCTTTGACTGGAATTTTTCTCTTTTAGTTTCCTTAAGTAAAAACTTATATTTGCTTGCTGAGTAAATGTGCTTTAGTGTGGCACCATCTTATGTATGTTACGAGACAATAGGGAAAACGGGATAAAGAAATTGACTTCTACAGTTTCATTTATTAAGCAATAATTCTTTGTAGCATACTATTGTCTGCCTCTGATCAAGCAAATGTCAGAAACAGGTGTTTCAAGCTTATAGTTGAAAAACTTTCCTGGAAAACCTTGTCTAAATGTTGAAAGAGTACAATGAGGGGAAAACTGAAGACTCATTTTCACTCAAAATCTCATGATCCATCAGACTTTATCACCATTTCTTTTAATTATTGTGTGATGAAATAGCTTGGAAGAAAAAGTAAAAGGGTTCAGCTTATTATCTTGGAAACTAACAGTTGGATATTCATCAGCTCATTATTGGCCACTAAGTAGTAATCCCTAGAAAGGATGCTATGGTACGTTATTACCTGGTGATATTTGAGATGGAAGTTATAATATTAACTCCAAATGACGAATGTAAGCTTTTAGCACCAAATCTTGTCAATTTTAAACATTGAAACCTTTTCTTTGCTTTGCTGTCAAATTAGTAGAAGGTGAAGTTTGTGTTTCATTTGGTCGATCCTCGCCCTTTTTGGTTAATGACTTGATGTTCATGAAAACAAATTCTCACATTATGAAAGTTTTGAATTCGAGAATGGTACTTTCAATGAGTATTGCTGAGATATTGGTAATTACTGGGCTGCAGCACTGCCATTTACCTCATATTGATTACTTTTAGTAGATAAAAGTTATGACTAGAAGTTTCTGATTACACAAGTACTTGAATGATTGAGAATGTTTTATCGCTATTTTGTTCTTAATGGCAGGTTTTATGTAGCTGAGGTCCTACTTGCTTTGGAGTATCTACATATGCTAGGAATTATTTATCGTGACCTTAAGCCAGAAAATGTACTTGTCAGGGAAGATGGACACATAATGCTATCTGATTTTGATCTTTCTCTTCGTTGTGCTGTGAGCCCAACTCTTGTCAAAACTTCGTCACTTGAGTCTGACCTGTTGAGAAAGAATCCTGTTTACTGTGTGCAGCCTGCTTGTATCGAGCCGTCATGCATCCAGCCATCTTGTGTTGCCCCTACGACATGTTTCTCACCTCGCCTCTTTTCTAGTAAGTCCAAGAAGGACAGGAAACCCAAAACTGAACCAGGGAATCAAGTCAGTCCTTTACCTGAGCTCATAGCAGAGCCAACTGAAGCAAGGTCTATGTCATTTGTTGGGACTCACGAGTATTTGGCCCCTGAGATTATCAAAGGTGAAGGTCACGGAAGTGCTGTAGATTGGTGGACTTTTGGGATCTTTCTCTATGAATTGTTGTTTGGTAAAACACCTTTTAAGGGATCAAGCAACCGGGCAACATTGTCCAATGTTGTGGGCCAGCCTCTTCGGTTTCCAGAATCACCAGTTGTTAGTTTTGCTGCAAGGGATCTCATAAGGGGTTTACTTGTTAAAGAACCACAACACAGATTGGCATATAAGAGAGGTGCAACTGAAATTAAGCAGCATCCTTTCTTCGAAGGTGTGAATTGGGCGTTGATACGCTGTGCTACCCCTCCCGAGATACCAAAGCCTTTAGAAATTGAGCGGATACCACCTCCAGCATCAACCAGTGAAAAGGCTGCGGCCACCGTTGTAGCAGGTGCTCATCCTGGTCAGAAAGGTTCCAATAACTATCTGGAGTTTGATTTCTTTTAGAAGGGTAGTGATTGCAGTCTGCAGTTATTTCTGTTAAAAGGGTCATAACTGTTCTGATGATAGCAGGAGTTGCTGGTGATGAGGATGTAAAAGGTCTGTGTCTTTTTTCGTGTTCTTGACAAATGATAAGGAAATGTATGATGTTGTTACCTGTTAGTAGTTCCAAATCTGTAATGCATAATTATTCTTGAACTCTTGTCATCAAAAGGAATCTTTATGTCATTTTTACATTAACTTTGCTTTCTGGGACGTTAAGGAACGTCTTCATTTGTTACCAAGTAGTTTCAGTAACCAGCGCCAAATCATACATCACATTGAACTGATTACAGAAAAGCAAATCTACCAGAACATTGCCAAAAGCGGGTTGATTCATATCCTGTCGTTGAGTCTCCTTCCAGTGTGGAAGGATCTCTGTAAAACTGCTCAGGTCTTGTGATATTATAGTTTAAGTTTATACCAATAGTTTATGACATCAGGATTCTTAATGATGAAGAAAAAATATGCGCAGATCTAGCAAGGCATAAGGTGACTTAAAAATTTCCAAAATCCCAAAATGCGGTGAGCGTGGATCGAACACGCGACCTTCAGATCTTCAGTCTGACGCTCTCCCAACTGAGCTATCCCCGCTGTGCCCTCTTCGAGACGGCATATCTTACTTCTTTTAGTTAAATGTTAGAAGAGTTTAGAGTTACTCAACTTTAATGGACATGAAAATGCGTGATGAATTACTAAATAATTGTTCTTTCACCAAAACACAATTTCTACACGATTATTTGTCCACAGAATCTCCTCATTTTGTTTTACCATCACTTCCGTATAAATTCAGGTTACATGGGTAGCCCAGTTGATCATTAGGAAGAAAAATGAGTCTAAGATCTCAAGTTCGAATCTCGACAGTGATAGTGTAGGAGCTCAGCTAATATGATGACTCCTTGTGTGCATCGAGCACTAGATCGCCTTCTTGAGAAGTTGACTGAGATCAAACTGTGATTTACCTCCCTCACACAATATCGAGCCAGAGTGTGTGGCATCTAGGGTGGGCGTTTCACCTTTTGAGTCCAAGGTTACATGGCCTATTTCAATATCTCAAGCACCTAGTCCTTTCCAAGCTACTTTTATGTATAAATGTTGAACTTCTAACGTCCCATATCTGTCAAGACAGTCTTTCATTCATCCTAGATTTATTGACAAAGCTGATGTTGGCATTATTCTGTTGAAATAGGAAACAATATGAGAAACAAAAATGAAATACCGACTCACGGATGCCACGGAATGGGAAATTCCAACCATAATTGCTAAAGCATAAACAATACCAAAACCAGGATGTTCTAAATTGATCATTAAAACTTCCGAAGACACCAAACAAAAAGTTCCCCTCGCAGGAGAGTAGGGTTCTAATACAAAATGTGAAAACTTTTCAAAAATAAGACAGATGATGAATCTAGAAAAGTGAGGTTCCCTTGCCCTTCTTGTCACCTCCAATCTCAAAGTGGTTGCACCTCTGTATAAGCCATACAAAGAATCAAAACATTGGAATCAAATGAACGGAAAACGGTAAAATATGGCACTTTTAGTTGATGAAAATAATAAACCTTGATAGGATGTTGTGACACATGCTTGCAGCTCTGGCATTGCAACCTCAACACAATCTTCTTGGTGGTCTTAGCCTGTTAAGAACACCATTACCAGCAAGGCCATCAACAACAGTAGAACAGGTTAGTGATTATATGATAATCACGGGTGCAGGTATCAACACAATCACAACATAAAGATGGTATGTGATTCGAGATTAAATCTCTTGCCTTCTTATGGAAAACAGGCTTGGTCTGACCACCATAACCTGATTGCTCACGATCGTAACGTCGCTTTCCTTGTGCAGCAAGACTTTCTTTTCCCTTTTTGTATTGTGTAACCTTGTGTAAGGTGTGCTTCCTTGTTCTTGCAATAAGTCTTCTTCGTCTTTGGAACGTTCACCTGCAAATGGTGGATTAGAACCAATAGGAAGTAAAAGGCACAGATCAAAATCTAAAGGCCATCTTGCACTTGGAAATGACCACTAAAACAGACACAGACAATTAATGCTAAAAATTTTCTTTAAGACTTCAATTTTAAGAGAGAAA